>JAOTQQ010000032.1:34647760-34691220 GCA_026546715.1 Gallinago undulata | reverse complement strand
CTTTTTGGCCACCTGGGCACACTGCTGGCTCATGTTCAGCCGACAGTCAACCAACACTCCCAGGTCCTTTTCTGCCAGGCAGCTCCAGCCACTCTGTCCCCGGCCTGTAGCGCTGCCTGGGGTTGTTGTGACCGAAGTGCAGGACCCTGCACTTGGCCTTATTGAACCTCAGCCTGTTGGTCTCAGCCTATTGATCCAGACTGTCTGGATCCCTCTGCAAAGCCCTTCTACCCTCCAGCAGATCAGCTTGGTGTCATCTGCAAGTTTGTTGAGGGTGTATACGATCCCCTCGTCCAGATTATTGATAAAGATGTTGAAGAGAATCGTCCCTGGTACCAAGCCCTCTGGGACACCACTCGTGACAGGCCGCCAACTGTATTTAACTCCATTCCCTACCACTCTCTGGGCCCAGCCCTCCAGCCAGTTTTTAACCCAGTAGAGAGAGTACTCCCACCCGAGCCATAGGCAGCCAGTTTCTCCAGGAGGATACTGTGGGACAGTGTATCGAAGACCTTGCTAAAGTCTAGGTAAACAACATCCACAGCCTTTCCTTCATCCACCAAGCAAGTCACTTTGTCACAGAAGGAGATCAGGTTTGTCAAGCAAGACCTGCCCTTTGTGAACCCGTGTTGGCTGAGCCTGATCAACTGGGCGTCCTTCATGTGCTGCATAATGGCACTCTGGATGATCTGTTCCATGACCTTCCCAGGCACAAAGGTGAGACTGACAGGCCTGTAGTTCCCAGGATCATCCTTCCGACCCTTCTTGTGGATGGGCGTCACATTTGCTAGGCACCAGTCAGCTGGGATCTCTCCAGTTTGCCAGGACTGCTGGTATAAGAAAATTTTGATATTAAAGGTAGTCAAAAAAAGATGTCAGAAGTTCTAGTGACAAAAGCTGGAGCTTCATGTGTGAAATAAGTAATAAATTACATGCGAATAAAAAATGAAATTGTAATTTACATATGAAATAAGGTTAACAATAACAGCACTGGGGAATGAAGCCCAAATCAGTATACCAGTAGGTTTTTGAAGACCACAACATTGTGTATAATCTTTTATGTGACGTAAATTGTGACTATGATGGTCCTCAGGGCCTTGCTGTTAGTCCTCCTCAAGGACACTTGCTATATTAGATTAGCAAAAGCGTCTTTTGGAAGCAGTTTTACTTAAAATAGGCTACTCTATGGCACAGGCCACAGGAAGTAGGTCTCTTATGGCTACTCTAGTATGCCTTTATAGTCTGTCTTTGGGAAAATAGAAAGGTCAGAGTAAAGTGAAGATAAATAATGTGCAAATTGTGAGAGGATTGTTCATCTGACTTCTATGAAGTCCCTGGCCTGAATAAAAGCTGAAAGATCAGGTAGGCTTACGCCACTTTCAATTAACTGAAAATGGCATGTATTGTAGTTATCTAAAGTTAGAGAGAATGGCAAGAGTTCTCTCAATGAAGCTAGAAATTTTACCCTCTCCTAAGAAAATTCTCATCAGTTATTCTAAAAATGGATTGCTTGTCATTGTGGTCTGTCTATAAATGATATCCTTGTTGTTCAGGTATACATGAGTTCAATAAACAGCAAAATCAGAGATGCACTTTAACAGAAGGAGTTGTAAATGTAGTATTCCTCCATACAGTCATTTCATACTGTGCAAAATCTTTAGATTTTCTCCTTGCAGAAAGACTTTTGTAGCTGGACTTGTGTTGCACAATTTAATCTTCCATGCAACAATACTCGAAATGAGTGTTTCAGGTTTGTGTTTGTGGTGCGTTCTGTCTGCTTGAAGCTCTTCCAGTTGCATTGCATTCACCTCTGCAGACCAGTATTGTTGTTGCATGACCACTTGCTTCCAAGTCATCTTCTAGGAATAAAATTTTAATGAAGCGATGGCATTATATTCTTCCAAAAGCTTTATTTTAGCAGGCTTAGCAACAGCTTAAATTTTTTTTTTTTTTTGCTTTAATGGATATTAAAGATGTAATCTGTTTATCTGGGTTTTTTTTGTTTCTGAATTTGGAAGTACAGTGTAGTCCAGTTCAGAAAATACATAAACAGATGCCAAATAATTTCTTCATAGTACTTTCTTTGTTTCTCTTTTTAACATAAGGGTATGCTGGACATACATTTTCTGTATATGGAATGCAAGCCTGAGGAAGGTTTAAGCTGGCTTTTGGAGTTACCAGTAGCAGTGTTATTTCTGTACGAAGAGTATGGCACAAACTTTGCAGTTTGCTTAGGACCCTCTGCATTTTTGACAGTGAACTGAATCCTACATTGGGTTGTTATAATTACCCTTGTTCTATAGTTAAACTAGCCTGACATATGCTGCAGTCACACCTTCAATTGTAGTGTACAAAACCCTTAAATACTTGGTTTCCTCTTACGCATCTTCTCCACTGTAATTTTGTGACTACAAAGGTTAGAGTTATATTTTCATATAGCTAGGGAGTAACACTTTTCAAAATTGTCTTGAACAATACTTTCTTTTCAGAACTTGAAATATGACTGGCAATCTTCATAAAAGTTTGAGTTGTTATCATTATAGAGCTCTAGTGTATACAAAATTAAAAAAAATAAAATTCACACAAATAGCAAAACAATGGAAAAAACAAAACAAACCACTACAAAACTGGTATTTTGAAAGATTAGGGTAGTGGGTTTGTCTTTTTTTTTATTATTATTTTTTTTTTATTTCTCCCGGTTGAAACGTGATCAGGACAGGATTATATTTTTCATTCTGAATAATACCTTAAATGAGATGTAGCTGTTTAACACATACCGTATCCATGGAGTCTATTTATTCAGACTGAATTCCACATGGACCACGGATAATCTTTTTCCCAAATGTTTGCTAGTATCTGCTCTTAACAAGTGCTGTACAATATAAACTGAAGGAACTATAAAGAAAAGGGGATAATAAAATTAAGCCTCAGTTTTCAACAAAGTCTGACATAAGATCAAGAAGTGAAATTTTCAAATATGTCAGATTTTAAAGAATTTTTCTATAAAGGGCGTGAATCACAAGTGTACAGGAAACTGTAGCTAGTATTAGAAAATGAGATGCAAGTGGGTCTTAAGAGATGGCATTGCAAGTGACACTTTTAACTGAGATGAAAAGGGATCCAGGTTCATTTCATTGTTTTGTTGAAGTTATCTTCTTGCACTTGTAGCCACTTTGTGCCCCACACAGTCTGGAAAATCAGGGTTATACTGCTCTGTTGCTTAGTCCCTTCCTACCTCACTCAGTATGTACAGTCTTCCAAGACAGACTGACTGATACTGTGTGGGCATGTGTGCGGCCTCTAGTACTAACAAAGCTAATTTTGGATGTAGCTTGTAAGTGCTGTCATAATGAAACTGAAAACAAATTGGAAGTGCTGGGTTTGACTTTTTACACATTCACTTGAGTTTCTTTTGTTGCCATAGATACTATTTTTACTTATAATTTCTGTTGATGTTTACCTCTAAGAATCTAGTAAACTTTTTTTCCAAAGCTTTGCTAAATCAGTTTTCTGTAAGAAAATAATTAAAAAAAACCCCAAACAACTGTTTTGAGTAGTAGAAGAATTGGAAAACTACATATCTGAAAAAATTTACTAACTTTTCTCTACCCAAACCTCCCAAACACAGAAGATTTTAAAAGTACATTTTTTTCTTTATAAAGTAAATAAATAACTTTTTTATCTGTTAGTAGGTATAAATATCTCCAGCTGGGTAGCCCTTTTCCTGATTTACAATTTGTTCTTGCTTCCTGGTGTCTCTCAGCATTAAATCTTAGACCATGTCTTTTCCATTGACATTTTTTACGTATAGTAAGTTGTACATTTCCAAGGATACTTGCAGTTTTTCCTATCCCAGACCATTTTAATAATGTGATTAAAATTTGTATAAGTAGCTTTCAAAAGCCTGTCCCTTTCTGAACTTCATTATCATTGAGGACTACTCATTTTTTCTGTTCATTATTAAATAATATTGAACCTCCTACTGTTCTGATCTTCTACAAGGTACACCTGGAAAATGGATCCATTCATGTATACTGATAGCCTTTTTTACAACTTTGACAGTTTTCAATATCTATTCACATTGTTTTGTATAGAGGGACTTGTGAGTGCAGAGTATGTAAAAGACTCCCCCATCCACAGGGGAAGAGAAATAGGATACAGAAACCAACAAATATATTATGTAGCAGATTGATGCTCTGGAATATAGCAGAAAATAAAAATGCTAAGAGAAGTCTTGTTGTAGGAAGATGAGAAAGTAGAAAGAGAGGGTTTTTTTGTAGGAAGATGAGGAAGTTGTAATGACTCATACTGTTGATGGGTGCAGGTCAGGTATTTAGGCTGATTATATCTCTTGTCTGCCCTTGATCCTATCTGCCAATTCTTGAAAAGGCAGGGGGAGAGATTCATTCAGAAGGGTGTTTTTTTGCTTTTTTTTTTGTTTCCTCTCCCCTCCTCTCTCTCTTTCTCTCCTGTTCTTTCCACTCTTTCTCCCTCCATCCCTCCTGCCTTAGGAATTAAAAAAACAGTTGTAGTAGTTACACATTTTGTTATGGCTTCTTCTTGTCATCATAGTTCCAGATACTACTTGGGTATTTAGAGACCATATTGTAAATGTAAATGAATTATAAATCATTCAAAGGGAAGAAGAACAAGGTTATAAACAGCTGTTCTTTTGCTGTGCATACGACAGGTACTTTTAGTTCTATCTCTTTCATTCTGGCCAGTGAACTTTGAATGATTCTTCTACTGTATCTAATACAGTAATGGCATATATATGAGTCAAACACCTAGATGTTATCCAAACCATGTATGACTAATGAAAAATAGAGAATAAGAAATATTCTTCGCTTGAAGAATATTTCTTCAGAAAATAACATTAAAAGTTTGTGCATCAGTGATAGCCTGATGTGCTTTCTTCTTGCTTATGAAGTACAGATGTGGAATCAGATTAGCTTCTCAGCATTTTATTCTGCCTGTGTTTGGCAAGGAGTCTCTTTTATATCCAGTCTGTAATCTTTCAAATATGTATGGTCTTGTAGTTATTAATATTCTTGCATTTCTGTATAGCAGTGCACCTACAAGTAATTCTGTTCTTACTGGAATGAACTATAATATAGTGCCTATGAAACTTGTGCAGCACTTCTGCTCGAAAGGTTATATCCACGCCTCTTCATTTGCATCTCCAACACAACTTATGGTTCTGGATTGATTAATTAAATATCTAAATAGTTTTGGATTGGGGGAAAAGGCCAGAATTTTCTTTCATTAAGGGATGCCTTATCTGTCTGAGATTACTCAGGTCGCTCAAGCTAGCAGTTTAGTGGAAGAAGACAGAGATTGGGAACAATCCTTACTAGAGTCTATGTTATGTGATGGCTACTCACCATATAATTTTGTTATTAGGAAGAAACTGAGGCAAAAAAAATGTGAAAAAATTTATCAAAAGGACCAGCTTGACATTTGTTTTGTCCATAAGAGAGAAGAAGCATATATGCTATAGTAAGTTTAACTGGTAATTGTGATATTGCAGGGCTTTTTAATTAATTTTTGAATGACAGAAATGTATATTTATTATATGAACATGCAACATACTAATGATCCTATTTTTTTCAGGACAATTATTGGCCCAGGATTCAAAAAAGCAGATTATATTATTATCAGTCCATTATAAAATAATTAATTCCAACAGCTTTATGTATTTAATATAGATGGAATTCTTTTCACATTCAAGTCAGCAGGAGCTTTAATATTGATTCTAGTACAGCCAAGATTTTACCTGTGGATGTTGGAATAAATGCTTATTGAAACACTCTAGAATAATTAGATCTTAGAGCATGTGATAATACCAAAAACTTACCTCATCTAACATTTAGCAAAAGGGATTCTTTACCTTGGCTAAAATGTAGTATTTATCTAGTTTTAAAAGATATTGAGAAGTTCAGGACTGAGACTGGCTTCCAAAAGAGTTTGGTCTGAAAACAGATCTCAATAGAGGTTCCTTTTATTGCAAGAAGATTTACCATGCACAAACCCCCCTGTTTAATTGCCATCTTCTTTGAGCAGAAGCCAGAGCGCTAGGCAAAGGGCTGGCGGAATACTTGACGGTTATAAAGCATAAACTTGTAAAGTAAAAGTATAAACTCATTTTTGTTTCTTGATGCAATTTGCAATCAAAGAAGGTTTGTTAATGTATGATTAGTCATGATTATCTTCTGCAAGACGTTAAGTCATGCAGCTGTTTGGAAACTATATTTAATCTGTTAATACTGTTCCATACTCTGTTCTCCAATGATGTCCCCACCCCCCCCATTCTTTTTCTTCCTTTTGTCCTTCCCTGTTGGGCTAACTGCCAAAAATCAGGGTTCCTGAAGATCTATTAGAAAACTTTTGCTTCTCTGCTCACTTCATCTGTGTGCAGTCCTTTACATAATGTTCTTTACATAGCTTCAGCAGAAAGACCTTTAGCCAGCAGTTAAATAGTGTATGATATTCAGTGCCTAAGGTAACAGTACAAGTTTAAACTCAAAACAGTAACTGAAGAAAAAAGTAATAGGTTAAACTGTAGGATTTGAAAAAACAAATGCAACCCTCTATACATTCATCTTGAGTTGTGTGAACTGGAATTTTTTTGCATGCCTTTTCAAGTGTGTGAGGTAAGTATGTGTCAGAGGGAGAAGTAATCTAAACAAGATGTAATATTTCTCCTACGTGTTTCTAATTTGTTACTTTACATCCATGTAATACTTTATATGTGTATATTGTTACATTTGCTAATTTATGTAATAAGTACCTGTTTAAATTAGCAGATTTCTAGTTCAAAGTTGAATTTATCATATTGTGGTAGTTGATGGGTCATGTGTGTATATTCTGTGAACGTGTGTGTGTATTACAGGTATGTGCACTTATATATATATATATTTCTTACTAATACCCAAAGAATCATGTCAAGATTTCAGACAAGTAGCTGTATCCAAGCATAGAAGTTACTCAAAATGGAAAATCCACAGAAGGCTAGATGTGCCTCTGAGATTTAGCCCAGAAAAACCACAAACCACAGCACTTAGTAAAGCTATCTCAGGAGATAGATACAGCAAGCCTGTATGAAGATTTCTTTGCTCACTACTTGAAAAGGTGGTGATGAAAACAAACCCTGTGTGCTTCAAAAGCATTTCTTGTGGTACTTGAGGCATAATGGTTTGAAAGAAAAGACTTGCTTGTTAGGTATGTTGAAAATTGGCTATACTGCCAGGCTCAGAGGCTCAGCATCTAGTTGGTGACAGGCAGGGAGTGGAGGACAAGAAAGCTGGGCTTTTTCAGTCTGAGGAACAGAAGGCTGTGAGGCAGTCTAAAAGCAGTGCCACACTTGCCTGAAGAGCAGTTGCACGGTGAACAAGTTAAACTCTTCCTGATAGCAGATCAGAGTGTTAAAGGAAAACAAACCCTGAAATCCCCATGCCTAAAAATTGTAGCTTGAGACATTCATATTGGACATTAGGAAAAACATCTTTCCTAGGGAGATTGTACAGCACTGGAACAGCTCGTGCCAAGGCCTTGTGTAGTTTCCATCCACAGGGTTTTTTGGGTATGACTGAGAAAACGCCAACCCTTGAAGAGGAGACCTGCTGTGGTGTGAGCAGGAAGCAGGAGCTGGGACTGGAGGTCTCCAGAGGTCCCTTCAATGCAGTGTTTCCATAATTTTGAGTGGCTTTGCCCTGATATCCACTTTACATGTAAATGATGCTAAACCAATCTATTTGTCTTCAATTTTCTGCCAGTAACAGACCATTTTCCAGCTCTGCAGTTGTACCCAGCAAAAGAGTTAAATTTCATTTTGGCTGTTACATTCAGATTATAACTACAAAGTGCCTGGAGGCAACTGAGCCAGAGACAGAGGACAGAAAGAGGTACCTCTCTGCCTTGAGCTACTACTTTTGAAAATAGGCTTGCTGCTTTTTGAAAGTCTGGTGGAAGAGGAAGAAATAGCATGTTATGTTACATTTCAAAGAATTTCGTCTACAAAGTCTCTTTTTCTTTACATATGTTGATCATTGTAAAAAATATATGGGAATGTTGTTAGGAAATCCTTTCAATTACTTTAATTAAGAAAATCTGTTTCTCTCTGAAGTTCTGTGGTAGTGAACGAGTAGTTACTGTCATCTTTTGTTTCCGAGTTTTAAAGCAGAGGACACACATACTGCAACATTACTGTATATCTGAAAAAGCTCTAATAATAATTGGAAAATATTTAGAGTTTAAACTTTTCTTATGTTTGAATTTGGCTTTTTTTTTTAAGCAGTGATAGCCACAAATAAGCTAATGCTATTTCTGAAGGCCTGCAAGTTGGTTCTTATAATTAAGAGCTATAAAATGAAATACACCAAATAATATATTAACAGTGCGTGATTAGTAGTTCTCTCGTCTTGTCTTATTGTGAAATTAATGTAGGTTTAGCAAAAGTTTAAAAAACAATTTTACCAGTGCTAAGTGATCTTTTAAATGAATCAGCCCTTAAGTAAATCTGTGCTGAGGCCGTTACTCCGCTTTTGGTGCTCCTCTCTTCTTCTGCAGCTCCTTGTCTGTCTCCTGAACTGCATGTGATTTGTCTGAGTTTTACCCATGACCCTTCCTAAAATGTAGTGATTACAATGTACTAAGAAAGAGGTATTTGCTATATTTAAAAAGTGTCAGAGCTGATCTTTGTGAAATGTGTTGTGCCCATGGGGGAAGAGGCCTACTTTGAAGTAGGCAGGAATGAGCTTGTCTAGTCGGTGGGTTTAATTTCAGTTTACAGTGGCATCTGCTGATCTGTTTGGTGATACCGTGGTTTTTCATCTGCATTACCATGTCGGTGGAAGGGCTAGGCACTGCCGTGCTTTTAGAATGCCTGGAATCTTGTAATTTTCAGGGGCAGACTTTCTACATTGATAGATATATAAATCTGGTGATAGCATCTTGTACCACATCAAAGACAACTGCAGTGACTCATTCTTCAACTTCAGGCTTTGTTAAGTGTGTGCTCTCCTTGCCTAATAAGCGTAAGCGTGTCATATCCCTGGGTCAGCTTATGGATTTTTCCTATCTAGTGTGGGGTACTTCCAGGACTTTCTCCTGCAGGTGATCTCAATTGCCCATCTTCTGATGAAGTTTCAAATACGTTGTTTTGGTTCTTGCCTGTCCCCATTTCCCTTTCTTGGAATTGTTGTCCCCTGGCTGAGACGGTTCATTGCCTACCTCAGTCCTTACCTAAACTGATTCTTCAATGCTGTCTGTACAGTAAAATTTTTTTTTTAATCTGTTTTTGGGCGGGAGGAGCAGGGAAGGATGGTTGTTAATAGAAAGCTAGTCAGATCATGGCAGCAATGTCTGTAGCTTTGGAGTTTTACAGCTGACTGCTATAAATCTGACTGAACTTGTTACTCTTTTTTAAGTATTGCTTAGACTGATTTATCCCTAAAATAAATCCAGAAATTGCAAAGTCATTCTGCAAAGGACAGAGGCTATAGTCTCATCTTAGCCATGTTCAGGTAGCTGGGCTCTTCATGCAATTTCCTCAAGAGAAATGTTCAAAACATGCAAGCGCTCAGTAGGAAAAGGCTAGATTTTTGTGGTACAATGGTACGATTTATGCAGAATGGATAAAAAGGAATATTGCAGCTTATCTGAAGACAAATAACAAGCTCCATTCTGCAGTGACAGCAATTACTTGCCTTTGTAGTCATACAAAATAATTCTTTTGTAAGAGAAGAAATTCCACTGTGTGAGAGCAAATATTTGAAATGGAGCAAGTGTTGTGTGGGGGAATTTGATATGTTCATGGAACACTGTTGTGTCCTAAAGTAAATAGGTATTTTTCCTTTATAAAAGGAGGAGCTGAAGATACTGGAGATGCTACAACTTCTGTTTCCTAAATTGCCATATGCCTTTTCTTTCCTTTGCTCTTTTATATTGACTTTCTATTCCATATGCCTGGACTATTTACAATCCTTACTTGCTGTTGTTATCATTGTCCTGATGATACAAAAGAAAACTCTTAATGTGCTGCAAAATATAACATGGTTTGTAATCCTGTGTGTGCTTTTAAAGACAAAACCACTGATTACAGTGTCATCAGACACCACACGTTTTTTGTCTGAAATGGTGGTCCTTTGCATACTTTGGAAATAGCACTCTGGTGTACTAATCTCTGGGAAAGTAATTTTTATTATTGTTGGCTCCTGTATTTAGTGTGCAGCTCTCAGCTGACATACTCTACATTATAGAAAAATGCTTGTGACTCAGCTAACAAAGGCCTAATGAAGTGTCTAAATTGGGAATCTGTTTCTCATGCCTTTTTTTTGTGCTTCTTTACTTATTATTGCGTGCTCTCCTGTCTTATTTGTATACAAGACGGTCAGTCCTCTGCAAGATGAGACCACAATCTGTCAGTTTTATATAAGCAGCAATTCCACTTAAAAGCAAATCTACTATTTTCATACCACACGTAGAAGGCACCAGTCCATCAGAATAGAAGGCAAATTCTGTCAGACTTTAAATTATATTTAAGTATAGATTAATTATTTCAAAATAGCAATGCTATTTCTATGCCATTCTTTTCTGGCAGTACATTTATTTAGCTGTCAATCTCTATATGTAGCTATAATAAGGTACAATTATTGCAGTGTATATTTTCATTGTAGTCTGAATCATATGTCTCACAGAGCTTCAAATGAATGTCCATCATAATGCTGCTTATAAAACAATCAGAAAAATAAGATAGAGTACCTAACTACAAGAGACAATGAATAGCTGAAAATGAAATACGACAACATTCTTTTGTCACTGGAGTTATTAATAGGTAACTTGGAATTCCTGTGATTTACTCACTGAAAAGTCAAACCTGACTATATATAGTTTTTTAGAAAAAGCTAAAGATAGTAAAAGTCACATGCTACAGCATAAGCAGGGATTTTTCATTAAATAGAATTAAATTTTGCAGTTTAGAGATCTTATTGTACATCATAATGCTAAAATGTATGCAGATTAGGTCAGTGCCTGTTTTTTGCAGTTATATGCCCCATATGAGCTGATTCCAGCTGCTGAAAGTGAATTCCTGTGACTGTTGGGCACCTGAGAATGAGATTTCTTGAGTTACTGTGAAGAGAGATGTTGATGCTCTGAAAGGCACAGCTGCTGCTCACTGAAGGAATCCTTTCCTTTTGGTAACTCCTCGCAGTTACAAATTCATAACCCGAAGAGATCTTTTCAGTAGCTTCAGTGTTACTGTGTGCTTTAAAAATCAATTGCAGTTGGCTTCTTTCTTTTGAATTAATTTACTGCCCCATTGTAAAACACTCATTAAGTTTTACACGTACTTAATCTAACAATGCTGTGAAGAATTTTGAGGAAAGCTTTCAATTGAGTCTTGTCAGTAAATGCCTAATTTCTTACATTTGGTGACTTTCCCAAGCACGTCCCAGTTTCACTTCTGCATCGGGATATCTTTGTTCTGATACAGCCCTCAGGAAGGAGGCAGCCATCAAAATCCTTATCACTGGGGTCCATGAATGTAGGAGGGTCTCCTTTAACAGGAAACAAATTCAAACCATCCCTTCTGTGGTAGGTGTGAGCAGCAGACTCTCCTGGTGCCCTCCTACAACTTCTGTGTGCTCTCCTGTGAAGTGGGCGGCAGCATGGGGTCGCTTGGGCTGCCGGGCTTCTCTGAGGAGTCCAGGCTTGCATTCAAGTTTTTGCATTCATGTTTCTCTTACCTCCGCTTGAACTTCTGTTTTGGTTTCTGAACAGCAGTTGAGGCCTGGGTTTTGAATAACTGAATAACTTTTTGCCAGCAAAGTAATACCACTTTTGGGTTAGTGTTAGGTTTTTTTTTCAAGCAGAAATTTTTTGCAAGATGAGGAAAAGCAAACAAGACAAGAGTGTCTTTATCTGTGCATACTATACAAACACTATAGGAAAGGGAGAAGAAATGAGTATTGATGCCTCTGTTTTCTCTCTTTACTCTAGGCGTGCAGGATCCTCAGCATGAGAAGATAATTACTGTGACTACTAATGGAAGTATTCACAGCCCCAAGTTTCCCCACACATACCCGCGCAATACTGTACTAGTGTGGAGATTAGTAGCAGTAGACGAAAATGTATGGATACAACTTACTTTTGATGAAAGATTTGGGCTTGAGGACCCAGAAGATGACATTTGCAAGTAAGTTACTTTAACTCGAGGATGGAAAAAAAGTGTTGCTCAAGTTTTGCAAAAATTGACACTTGCATGTCAATATATTTATAAAATGCATCTTTTAAATGATTAGTTTGTAATTTTCTTTTGCATTGCTAGAGGAGGATTTCATGCTTGAAAGCTTTGAGGTCCCCCCATTTTCCTTCTGCATTCAGTATCTGGCCCACAGATTTGTTGTGATACAAAAATGTGAAATATTTAATATTTCTCTCAAGTAAAAGTTTTGACAACTGGGAAGATATTATAGACAAAATGCTAGAGGAATGAATGTCTAAGTTTTACAGAGAATATTTGGGTAAGGAAGTTAGCTGAAGTGGAATTCAGGTCCAGACAAAAAATAGAACATCCCTGTTCAAAAAAAACCTCACCCCACTGCATGATATTTTAATGGCCTTTAATAGTCAAGTTCTCGGGTTTCTATGAAAAACAACACTTACAGTATTACATTAATTGACGTTCCTTAATGGTATTGCCATTTTCCCAACTTCTGCCTGCTCAATTACTGGCACAGGTTTCTCTGGGCACTACGGAGTCTGTATTTCCTCCCTGTGATTCGCAGTTGAAAGCTTTGTAGCTTGGGAGAGATAGAACTGTGACATAAGAGGTGTCGGGATGGATGTGGTTCTGAACCAGATCGTGTTTTGGATATTTTGTGAGGCAGTAGAGGCTGACGTTATATATGCTTCCTCTGGGTGGATAAAAGGGGAGAGTTTCTAAACTCTTGTATCCTGTATCTGTCTGCCACTGTAGCAATACAGGAAAAAAACCCAATGTGTGAATGGTTGAATTTCAGACTATATGAAATGTACGTTGTCTGAACTCTTTTCAGTAAATTAAGTAGCAGATAATATATGTCATTTGAATGGCATATACTCCTTTGTTGTGGTCCCAGAGAGGTACTTCATACAAGGTATTTTCTTTTAAAGTATTTTGTGTTTTGTTTTGTTTTTCTCTTTGGGGTTTTATTTTTGAATACCTTGTATGCACATTTGATTTGATTCTTGCTTTCAGTTTTTCTAATTAACTGATGTTTGGTTGTTTTTATATCTTGAATCGACTTTCGATAACAAATTGGAATTTCTTAGAGGTTACTTTTGCACTTATTCTTAAGTTGGGAGCTGAGGTTCATAAAAGATGGACAGGTATCTTCCTTTCATAATTCTGAAGGGAGTAATTGTCAAGGCCATGTCAAATATAATTAATATACTAAGTACTATAAACTTATGTTTGCTCAGATGAGTGCACTCCCTTTGCACAATAATGCTTTTCTTTAAATGAAAACTTAGCTTGCTTTTTCTTTTCTTTGCATATGGCAGAGTGAAGTGGCAAGTGAAGGAAAATCCAGGTAGGGTGACTCATTCTTCCACTTGCAAAGAAAAAAGTAAGATAAGTTAAAATATTTTTAATATTATAACTAGAATAGTATTTTAATGGGAGTACATTTCTTTTAAGTAAACAATGAGCTGAATACAAAGGTATTGGTCAAATTACAAAACAGTAATAAGTCACTCATAACCTTCACTTGGTTCTAATCTTATCATGCTCACATTTGGGCAGGGATACCAGGAAGTTCTATGAATGCAGGTCTTGATATGTGCACTTTTGAGGACACATTGGGCTTTTTGGTTTGGAAGATATGACCCTCTGAAAAAGAGTTATGTTGTGTTTTTTAACCAAAATAAATAGCATAGCTAGGGTTCATATGAAATTTTAATCCAGTAACAAACTCCATGAAGAAAAAGAAAGTGTACCTTCTTTTATGTGAAGTATAAATAATTGACAAGTTGAGGAAATAACTAAAGCACAGGGAGTTTAACTATGAACAACAATTCTATGCAGGCCAAGTAAGATACCAGTTATCAGAGTAATATCTCTTTATAAGTAATGTCTTGTGTTTTTTATCTCTTATAAAATTATTTAATATTTTTTCCTGTGCCTTCTGTAGAAAAGTTAAGGGGTTTTATTGACTCCATCCCATACTATTTATTACTCCACTGTGTTTCTGCCATCTTGAAACACACAAATCAGTATTTTTGCTGTAGAGTGCTCAACTGTTGTTGAGTTTATATAACAAAGCTTATATGACAAAGGGCAGAATAAAACAAGACGCGAAATTTAATGTATTCTAACTCTATACCTTACAGTGACCTGATCCTTTAGTTTTGTCCTATGACTGAAACTAGGTAAAAACTGCAGCCTGTTAGACTCTCTATTCAATAGTGTACAGTTTCTGCCAGGATAGCTTTCTCCCCCTCCTGTAGTGTATAAGAGGACCTCATGAGTTACCTGCAGTGGTTGTTGTCAGTTTTCAGCTCTTCTACCTGCTGCTTAAGCTGCATGTTCTTTAGAATGCTAGAGTTTTCTCCATCATCCCTGTAGGCTGTAATGCTCTGTAGTGTCAGCTCACTGGGCCAATGACAGAATATGCTGGAGTATATTAGTTTAAAATAATTAACATGTTTTAAATCTCATAGGAATTCAAATATTGCTCACACATAGGAAAAAAGAAAACAAAACCATACCCAGATATATAAGAGTTTTTTGCTTAACACAGTTCTATAACAGGAAAACAATACTAGTGGTGAATAATATCCAAGATGCATACGGAAGCTATGGCAAGTTTTTGCATGTATCTGGCTGCCCTGACCTCCACACTTGGATTTCTCCAAAGGCAGTTCTGACACTTCATGTTATTCTGTGAGGTCTTTTGATCTAGAATGAATATCACACTTTATGGATACATTGAAGGACTATTCTCCACTTTAAATGTTATCCTGAATATGAATCGGAGGGATCCTACGTGGCTTTTTTTCCCCACTCTGTTTTTACTTGCAACTCAACTTACAGTATTTACTAAGATAGAGCATTTGCATTACATCAAATTCTATGTTTATGACCAGCCACCCTGACCTAGCTCTCCTGGAACAGCCTTAACATGCGTAGTCCTAATTGTTGTGCTGCTTCTCACCAGTCTTAAGCATGATTGCTGTGTTCTGTATGTTTTGGAAACAAACTTTAAATTACACTTTTTTTTAGAATAAACTGCTGATACTTTGCTTGTATTTCTCCAGTGATTTTTGTGATTTTTGTCCTGGTTTTACAATTGTGATGTGCTTGAAATTTCTGGAGTTTATCTCTGCATTGCTTAAAATATTTTTTTTTTTTTAACAATAGTTCTACTTCCTCTGTACTGCATCCTTTCTCTGGGAAAAATGTAAAGAATCCCACTGTGTCCTTTCCAAAGTGAACACAATCTGCAATTTATGTGGAAATCCATGCATGTATCTCAGAAGAACTTTAGTTCTTCTGAGTATCTTCTGAGTTAGATAATATGGATATTCAGTTCTCTGCAACATTGCAGGAATTTAGGCCTTGTACATTCTGTTTGATTTCTGTTATGACTTGCGAAAGAAAAAGCTTATGAACAGAAAAATCCCCCAGCAAACCAAACAAATGAAAAAGAAGGTTGCAGTCTCTCGGCTGTTTTGTGCAGTATTACTCAGATGATAGAACTGGCAGTGAATTTTCCTTACATAAGGGGATTTCTGGCTAATAGAAACATAGTGAATTTACATTCTGTATGTCCCCCCTTTCTGATGAAGAAAAGCAGATTTCCTTCTGCTGATATGATAGCTGATATGACAGGTCATCGTTTTCATGATGCTCGCCCCTCAATGCTGTTTTAATCATGAGGCTGTTAGAGTTCTGTGCCTGACAGTTCCTATCATCAGGGAGAAGTCATAACTCTCCTTGTTCAAGAGGGACTGATTTTTGCTCAATTGTTGCTTGTGGTTCAAAATTGTTGCTTTTTGTTCCTGAGAATGTGCGGTGATAAAAGCTTTGCAATAAACTCTGTGGCAGGAAGACACAGATTTAGCTCAGGAAGAGCATGGATGCTACAGTTACTTTTAATGGGCAGTCTAATATTGTGGGTAGGTTGTACTCTGGATCATTACAACACAAGACTGAAGTAGGAAAGAAAAAAAAATATTTTTTTCTTAAGTTAGTAACCTGTGTCAAGCCCCCGCTCTCTCTGTGTGCAGAATGGCTGTAGCTGTTCATCTTAGTGGTGGTTGCAGATATTCTTTCTAATCATCAGATGATTGCAGTCTGTTTGGCTTTTATTATATACAATAAAACACAGAAATGTGTCACAAATCCACAGGGCAATTACCATAGATAAGATGATAAGGATAAAATACAGAAGTAAAAGAATGCGAAACTAACTAATCATTAAATAATAGAAGCCTTTTGACCATCATTAATTTTAGAATAACTATCCTCATTTTTGACTCTCTTCAGTTCTCCAATAATTTAAAGTATGAACTGTAGCCTGTTTTGTGAGTTGTTGGTTTTTTGGGAGGAGGGGAGTGGGGGAGCTTTTAGCGACTGCATATGTGAATCTGTTCATATAGTTATATAATTGAAGCATTTACCTATAATGTTTTGAAAGAATTCTCAAAGTTTGTCTAGTTAATATGTGCAATATGTATAACTTTTGCCTGAAGAAAATTCGTTAAGCTGAAGGCAGCTGTCAGTGCTAACATGGGGGAAAAAATCTATGTGAGTAGTACTGTGACTTTTCTTCCTTTTTCACGTCAAATTAAATACTCAACTCTTAATACTGGGAATGATCTTCCTCTAAGGGTTCTTAAGATGATGCTTAAAGATAGAGAGCCACATGCATTAAATTCACTACTTCCATTTTCCCTAATGTTTCTGTAAGCTACTTGCCGTCACCTCAGATCTGTTGTGACTAAACTGTGCCCAAGCTATTTCCTTCCATTCAGTGAACGTCAAGGTTCTGTGGTAGAAACCGTAATCCAGCTGGATTCCAGAGTCATATGTATTCCTAACGAATATATTGCTAGGAAGTGGCTGGCAAGGGTTAAAAAGTTGCAAGATTTGGCTCAATCTAACAAGACTGGAACAAGTATATTGAGACGAAACATACAGACACTGTCTTTAGTCAGTAGCTATGAGAAGGAAAATATTTGCTTAGCTGTCTTTTTTTGACAAAAATTGTGTTGAACACATACTATGCAATGGTAGTTTATGGTAAATACAATGAAAAGGCTAAACATTTTGTTATGTAATTTTCTAAATAGACCTTTCTGTGTCATGTAAGCCACAGTGAGTAGCTTACGCCACATGCAGCTTCCTTTCTTGTAATTACTACAAGCATTTACATCTAGCATACATAACTGCAACTCCTAAGTGTTTCAGTAAAAAAAGAAGACAGGTATTTGGCTTTTTGTCATGGGAGCACCTTATGGTATCAACAGAGTGCATACGTGAAAGAAGAATTTCAGCATCTTTTTCTTCTAGAAAGAGTAAATTCCAGTCCCCTTTCCCCCCACCTGGGAAAAAAAAAAATATTGTTTATTTTGCCTTGAGTGTACTGTAAAAGCATGCAAAGAATGTACTAATATCAAGCATAGATTGAGAAAAT
The DNA here is from genome assembly GCA_026546715.1 of Gallinago undulata. Lineage (NCBI taxonomy): Eukaryota > Metazoa > Chordata > Aves > Charadriiformes > Scolopacidae > Gallinago > Gallinago undulata. Next base: position 34,673,539 of record JAOTQQ010000032.1, on the reverse strand, counting down.
AAATATAACTCCTCACATAAAGTATCAATTCTAGGCTTTCGAGGGCAGTGAGTTCCTTATCGAGGTCTAGTCCCTGGAAAATTGTTTTCTGGACAACTGATGAGCTGTCCTTACAGTCCGACAGTCTTAAATGCTTCTTTTGGACTGTGATTACAGAGGGTGAAGTTATCTCTTGGGTAAGTACAAAGTTCAAGTTGGCTTTGAATAACTGGACAAAGACCTTTAAGTGAACTCTGTATTTAAAGAGGAACTGGTGCAGACAACATTCATGGCAACTCATGTCGCTAAGCAGCTGGGCTGCTGGGATTTTTGCTGCTTTTTTTTTATTCCCTTCTCCTCCCCTCCCCTCTTCCCACAACAACCACCCCCACCCCCCACCCCCCCCCCAGCCTTCTGAAGATGCGGGGGGTGCTGCTGCCACCTGTATTTGAAAATTCAGAAAACAGTAATGAGTCACCACAATTTCTAAGGCTTCAAATTGAAAAAAAACCTAAACAGCACCAAGACCCACAGACCCTGAGGACAGAGATGAATGTTATAGTGAAGACCAGTCCTTAAAACTCTTTTCTTACAATTGTTGCCTTAGAATTTCAGTGTGTTCAGTTTTAGCCATCTTTTTTTTTATGAGATGCTACACATATATTTGGGCTGGGCTCTGTTTAGGTGACTCTGCATATCACTGATACTTAAATATCTTTGTCGTCATTGACTATAACTACTTTGGCAAAAGGGAAGTCATATTCAAATTAAAATTTATTATAGCTCAGTTCTGCGAGTTGGATCCATTTCGACAGGATTGATTCCACTAATATATGGAATTATGAAAAGCATATGAATGCTCATTCCTCAAACATAATTTCTTTTTATGTTTCCCCCCAACACATAAATTACTTTTTAATCATTTATATTCAAAGTCTGAAAGGGAGTCATAATTTAAAGGGCTGGGATGAGTTCTAGCATTCAAGTGCCTTAGATTAATGGAAATACTGATAGGGAAGAATTATTATGAAATATCTAAGCTGAAGTCACTTTTGGGGACTGTTTGAAAGGTGGCATTTGAGGAGCAGTGTGTAGAAAATGCCATAAAACTTGTGTTAAGGTACCTGATGCAGTATTTTTTTCTGGTGTTTGTGGGGTTGGGTTTCTTTTGTTTTGCTTTTTGACTGCACAATCTCTTCGCAAGAGAACCGAATAGTGATACCATTTCAAGAGAGATTTAAGTGCCGAATGTATTTAAATAGAGGATGGAGTGGGGAATGGGGATCAAATTTTTAAGAATTTTTAGTTTAGTTTAGGTCCAGAGTCCTAAAAGTTGTTCTTTTACATAGAAAGGAAAAAGATTAATATTACAAAGGCAATTTCTTTCTTATTATCTCCTTTGTAACAATATTATATCATATATAATGAATGCAGAAGAGTCCAATAGACTCATGTAGCCCGCTTTCCTATATTTTGAAGAAAAAAAAGTGGTCTTTCACATCAAAGAACTAACTGGATCTGTTTCCTTTCTATTCTGATTTTATTGAACAAAAGTGTTGTTTATTCTATTTTTTTTTATTTTTTTTTTTTAAGAAAGCTCTTTCTTTTGGATTTCCCATCATTCCAGAAAAAAACAACTCTTTCATTACCAAATGGTTCAAACTTTAGCTCATCTTTCAGCTGGTCCCATTCTGCTGGTTTAGCTACTGTCCATAGTTCACACTGTGGCAGAGATTCGTCCAGTATCCAGAAGTATACAGGTTCCTTTGGGTTCTCTGCTGCTTACTGTAAGTTGCTTAATACTATTCTCATGATAACAGTTTTGTAAATGTCACAAAACAGAAGATAAAAAATTAGACAACCAAAATGCAACTATAATTGAGACAACTCTGTAAGACACATTTCTTAAGCTTCAAAAAGAGTAAATTCAGTTCTGCAGAAAGGCTTTATAGCTGCAAAATTGTACTCTCTAAGCAAGTTGGAGTACAACATGAGAAAGGGAAGGAGATGCTTCTCTGTGTGGAGCAGAAGGACAGCATAGCCTACATGATGTGATCAGAAGGACATGCTGTACAAGCTTAAGGGCTATCACTGCATTCTTGCCAACCCACTTTTCCTGCCTTTACAGTAAATCCAGCATTCATTTTTAGTACACACTGTTACAAGGGGACACTATAATGGATATTATTTCACAAGTAATTTAAAATCTATTTTCACAGTCCAGATGAACGTTAGGAGAGTGATTGCTGATGAGTGGGCAGTTGACATAATCTCTTACTCCTTTTTCACACCAGAGACTACACTTATTGACTTAAAAAACATATTAGGCTCCTTAAAATTCCTTCCCGGTCCTCTCAATCTCAAGCAAGCTGTTTCAATAAAGTAAACTATACCCACAGTATCAAAATATTTTTGTAAACGGTCCTAACCCTAATTTATTGCTTCTAAAATTGTTTCATGTTACCATAGCTGGCTGTGTTTCTAATAGCGTAGACTGAAGTTGGTTTTTTGTTTTGTTTTGTTTTTTCAAAGGAAGCGTGGTGCTACTGGGTCTTGCTTCTGTCTAGGGTACTCTGGGAACAGTTGATACTGATGAAGTTCCCCTGCTCCTACCCCACCACTTACTAAAGATAAAAGCCAACCTGTATTACAAGTGGGCACAAAAACATGCTTTGAGCCGTTATCACCTGAGCTCAGGGATGTAGACAGATTTGTGGCTTCTGGTGTGGCTCTGTTAAGTCCTGATGTCAAGAGAAATGCGAGCTGCAAAAGCAGTCCCAGCAGTATAATCCAAATTTACCCTGTGTAGGGTCTATATTTTCCAGTTTATACATAGCATGCACCCTCTCCCCAATGTTTTTTGATTACTGAAAGTCTACGTACAGTTAAGCCCATAGGCTCACCATCAGACTTATAAGCAGTGGCTTTCTCCTGTTTAATTAGCAGGAATAGCAGGCATACCAACTCTCCTATTCCTAGACAGACAGTTATGTTTCTTCACCTGTTAGGCAGCTTTTCTTTTTTCTCTTCCTCCCCTTGTCTCTTTCCTTTCCCTTCTCCCTCTCACTAGATGCTGTGGTTGCTTCTTCATGTGTGTCATCAACATTTTAACAAAGTGTGTTGCGCACACGACATTGTAGTTAGATGGCTTTCCAGCGAATATTGGCAGGCAGACAGATCAGTAGCACTTGATGCTGCTCCATTAGGATAAAGTAGAAGTGAAATGTAATGCAATTTACGTTAATCTGTTCTCATCTGATCATCAGGAGATCTGAGAAGATGCATGTGCATGAGAAATTGCAAAAGGGAAGATTACTTATTATAAAAAAGGTCAGATGGTCATGTGGGAGTTTCCTAAGGGTTTTATAAGGTAAAATAAATAGATTTTTTCCTTTTCTGACAGTAACACGAGAACAGGGAGACCAGTAAACTAGCAGCAATTATGAAGAAGTACTGTTTCAGACTAGCCTTTGATTCATATGCTGTGGCTGGGATAAAAATGGGTCTGCATGATTTTATGACCATTAACTTATAACTTGGTAAACTGAAGTGAGAGGAAACTCCTTATACTCTCTAGGTGAAAATTGATCTGCTAGGGCTGGGAATGCATTTTTTTCTCCCTCATGCAGTGTTACACAACTGCTCAGTTATGTTATAGGGATTTTTCACTTTCTGTTCAACCAGCAATTACTAGCCTGTCCTGAAGCAGGATGTTGGACTTCATGGCAAATGGTCTGTCCTGGATTGGCAAATGCTCTGTGGTAGTGTAGCAGCCAAGAGATCATTTGTTATTGTATCACTGAACTGAAGAAATAAAAGTGTTTTCATTTAAATAAATGTAGACAGAGTCCCAGTCTCCATTGAGGTAGGCAGGAGGGAGGGAAAAGGACAAGAGGAAACCTGACCAGTTGTGAAATGCTGCTGTATCACCAGAGCGTGCTTGAGGGGAAAGGGTGCTGCCTGCACTGCCCTGGGGGAATTTTCACGTGCTAAGAATGCACTTCAGGATTTTTTTTTTTGTTATTCTTTTCTAAATATTCTTTTGATTATTGTTAGGAAATTGCTTAGCCAGTAGTTTTCATGTTGCTGAGCAGAGCCATAGCTACATTCAAGGATATAAGGACTGTGCGTAAAGAAAAAATTACCCTTTGAGGTACTAGAATAAATATTTAAAATGTTTCTTGAAAACCAATGGTGAAAGCATAATTATGGATTAGCAGAAGCTGAAACAGATACACTGACCACTGTGAACAGTGTGAGTAAACATAGAAATTTTATAGTAGATTAGAAAATATGCTTTACAACCTTGGCTGTTGGTATGAATGCTGAGCTCCCATAACATTTTTGGTTTTGTACAAAATATTGATCTGTAGAGTAGGAACATGTGATTTATTATGATTGCTGTAATTCCCAAGATAAAATATACCAGAGTTTACAGAGAAGGGCTGGGAAGAAGTTGGCAAGGCATTTCATTCTTGCAAGACTGGAGAGTATACTACTGTAGGATATTGAGCTGGGACACTGTCTAGGGGCAAGGCACTGCCTCTTTGTGCAAGTAAATGTGCTTTGAAAAAGTATAGTGCCCAGTGCGGTAAGACCCTGAATTCTCTTATGTACCATAAGTAGATGATGATGATGATGATGATGATGATGATAATAATAATAAATAATAATAATAATAAATTGTACAGATGTTCCTTTGGGGGGATCAGGGATGAAGAATAGAAGTACTAGTGTGCAGCACAATAACAATACTCAGTCCTATTACCAGTTTTGTTACATGAATTATTATTATTTCAATTGATAACTTGTGGAGGATACTAAAGAAGTCTAGTCCACACATGAAGTCAGTAGCAGAAAGCAGACAGTTTGGAGGTGAAAGGATACATGAAAGGATACAAGAAAATATTTCATGTAGATGTTATCCATTTTCTAGTCCTTGAAAAATAACCTTTCCAAATGACTTCTTAGTTTTTTGGAAAATCTTCTTTACTCACTGCATTTCATATGGCTACAGGAGAATCTGTAGTCAAATAGGAAAAAGGTAAGCACAGCATAGTTTCCATCACTCAGGTAACCCTGGTAAGTAAATAGACTGAAGCATCATTTGCAAGCTGATTACTATGTGTTAGTATGCTTTTTTTCCAGGCTTTCCACTTTTCCCAAATTCATAGAATCATTTGAGTTGGAAGGGACCTTAAAGATCATCGAGTTCCAACTCATGGAACCCATGGGCAGGGACACCTCCCACTAGAGCAGGTTGCTCAAAGCCTCATCCAGCCTGGCCTTGAACACCTCCAGGGATGGGGCATCCATGACTTCCCTGGGCAACCTGTTCCAGTGCCTCACCATCCTCACTATAAAGAATTTATTTCTGGTGTCTAATCTAAATCTCACCTCTTCCAATTTAAAACCTTTGCCCCTTGTCCTGTCGCTACACTTCCTCGTAAACAGTCCCTCTCCGGCTCTTCTGTAAGCTCCCTTCAGATATTGATAGGGTGTTATAAGGTCTCCCTGGAGCCTTCTCTTCTCCAGGCTGAACAACCCCAGCTCTCTCAACCTGTCTTCATAGGAGAGGTGCTCCATCCCTACGATCATCTTTGTGGCCCTCCGCTGGACCCGTTCCAACAGGTCCATGTCCTTCCTGTGTTGAGGACTCCAAAGCTGGATACAGTACTTCAGGTGGGGTCTCACGAGTGCAGAGTAGAGGGATGTACATCAGGCCTTTGTCTTTGATGATGGTTCTGTTGATATGAAATTTCATGTACTTTTTTGGTTTGGATCTCCGTTCTACTCATGACATGCCATTTTTAGGACAAATTTAATCCTTATTTAAAAAGAGCCCGACTGCCACTGGGAATACCTGCCATTCTTTGATACAAAGAAGATAAGGATAGGCAGTTTCTAAGAAATTTGGCAATCAGCCTTTTAAAAGGGGGAGTTTCAGAAACAGGATTTTGATCAGCAGGATTATACTATCTCTTCCTATAAGATGCTTGAAATAATGTCTCAATAGAACATATACCAGTATAAATTAATTCACAGCATGGGTTATCTAGGACTGAATTCTGTGGTTGCTCTACTCCTGTGAAAATGCTTGCTTGCGTGCTTTATCCTTATTAGTAGTTTAACATATGTTTAAATAATTATAACATTGCTGTCTGAATATAGAATTGTTTTGGTTTAGAGCCTGAAGTACATTTACCAATGTAGCTAGTTTACAATTTCTCATTCTTTTGGAAAAGTTAATGCTTCTTTCTCCCCACAAGGAAGAAGTTACCTTCAGAGACTACAGTATATTCATATATTTAAGATGGAGATCCTTAAGTATTTACCCGTACACCTAGATACCAGTCATGATGATTTATTTCCTACAGGTGTTTGGGCGTCAATTTACAAGTCATCAGGGAAAAGTTGTTTTCAGCAATACTCAGTTTATCAGTTGGCAGGAAAAAAAATTTTTGATACAAAGGAGGGGGAGGAGATGCATTTCTTTGGAGTTGTTTTTGCATTAAGTGCTTTGACTCTAGTTCACCAGGCGACAAAAGCTACTACACAAAATGTACGTCTCAGTTTCACGTGATGCCTCAAATATTCAGCAGATGCACAGAAAATGGAAATATGCTTTCTGATAGACTAGAGACTGGTAATACAGAAGTTAATTTCTTCAAACCAAACCAGAGCATCCTTTTCTTTTCATGAAAATTGTTCCAATGTTTGAAAAGTAGAATCTGGGGGTTTGAACTCTGTCTTCTTTTTCCCTTTCACTTGCAGTATTGTAAATGTGTGTTTATGATCAAAGTGGCCGACAGTGAATGAAGGGGAAGAAAATTGAAATCTAAGGATTAAACTTTTTTTTTAATGTATCCTAAATAACAAGGTAGGAATACAGAGAAAGTTGTGCGGTTGTGTTAGAAGCCTCAGGCTGTTACTAATCACTATGAAGAAAGATTAAATAGAGGGAACCATGGCAACCATCTAACATTTGTGAATGAATCTGTGTTTCCATAAGGCAGTTCTTAATGTACAGTACTGCATATTCTGAAATAGATGTATCCAAAGTGGGTTGGCGCAGAAACTACCACCCGTATTTGGCGAATGGTAGTTAGAAATGTTCTCTGTTTATACTTTGAGTATCTTTATTGCATGGAAAATGTAGACATGGCAGGATACTTGGGTTTTTTATGCTCATTTGCAGTATTGGCTGGAAGTGATGTCTATTGCTGAAAGTGATATTTGTGTATAATTAAACATCATTTTCTGAGTACAAAAAACCTGACCTCATCAGTTATTTATTTGGATTGTATCTGAGTCTGCTGTTTCTTTCCAGTGACTGTTAAAACACAGTTATCTGTAGTATCAGCAGATACAGGTACTACTATGGAAATTTATTTCATTTCAAATCATTGCTGTTCCATCCTTTTTTCTTTTTTGGTTTTTTTTTTTTTTTAATGTTAAAACATCAAGCATGACAGACACTGTAGAACATAACTCTTTTTCAATTGTTGAACAATCTGTAATGATATCCAGAGGAGTTTCCTCTTACAGTGGAAGACACTGCCAAGTCCTGCTAAAGAGGATGAATACTGGTGATGCATTGCCCAGTACTGTGAGCCTCAGGAACCGAAGTCAAATGATTCTGGGTAACTTTTTTCGGAACTTCCTTTGGGAAAGAAAAAATCCAGAGAGAATATCAGGTAGTCTTCTAAAAACAGTTTTCTTCCAGAATTCTGTCTTTATTGTCACTCAAAGTAGCCCAGTTAAATTTTTCTGATAACGCTGGGCAAAATCAGTTTTACTGAACTTCTACCCTGCATTTTTTGGGGCTGCCACAGGGTCACCATTGCAGCCAAGGTGTCTTCTGCCTTCTCCCTTCCCTTCTTCCAGGAATTTATTTTCTGTATCATGCAAGTTTTTGCTCTGCTGTCAGCTGGCAAGTGGAGTTATTAATAGCTAACTTTTACTGATATGCGCTGCTACTGGTTTGAGATTTCAGGAACTTTGTATCTACTGGACTGAACAGGTCAATATTTTCCAGTTTGAGATTCATGCAGATTTTGTTGTCTGGCAACAAATAGAAACCATTGTGAAGTAAATGGATACATTTGAAAAGCCAATGAATTAATTAGTGCACAAGTAGCTCCAGTTTCATTATTACCAATTGTTAAATTTTTGTGTCATTTTGATTTTCATCATACATGACGATCCTTGTAACTGTGTGCCTTGGTCTTTGAGGAAAACTTACTTTAGCCTCAGTGAGAGGGGCAGTATTGGTAATAGAAAAGAAGAAAGTTCTTCACCTATTGAATAAATGGTGCGCTTATACTCTTCTTTTTACAACTGTTGATACATCTGTAAGATTTTTAGTTTTCCTGAAATCCACTTTTATTTCTCTAAGCCAGCACGCCACTCTCTTGTCTTCTGCTTTCTTCCTTCTTGGATTCCTCCCATTTTCCCCAAGCCCTTTGTCATAAGTTTTGCATTCCCCTTGTCTTGCCACGTGTCTTTGCTGGACTCTGCACAGCACATTCACCTATCGGGAATAACAAGGCTGGTTAAACAGATTGGGTCTACCATTAGATACCATAGATTTGAGTACTTCTCTCATGCTCCAGTGTTCCCTTTTCTACCCAGGTAAATGTGAATCTTCCCATCAGAGTATTACTGGAAAGCTGGGTTGACTGGAGGAGGTATTCTGAATTTATTGCAAGTGAGGTAGACAGTTTATCTGATGAACTGCCAGGACACCTTGAATGCTTTTGGTGTGTGGCTGAAGTAGATGTTTTGGGGTGCTGTGCCAGCACCAAAAATACCTGGGAATTCTATGTGCTTTAAAACAAGTTGGAATAGAAATATAACAGGGTTCCACAGGACGCTGTCAAAAAAAGACAGGGATTGTTGTCAACTTTCCATCAACCCCATCCCTGGAGGTGTTCAAGACCAGGCTGGATGGGGCTTTGAGCAACCTGGTATAGTGGGATATGTCCCTGCCCATGGCAGGGAGGTTGGAACTCGATGATCTTTAACGTCCCCTTCCAACCCAAATGATTCTATGATTCTATCTCTTCATTTAAAAAAAAATAAATTGAAATGGTTTCTTGTCAAAGGGGGAAGGAAAAATATGTTTCATCTCTCACAAGCTGTTTTAATGGGTGTGCTAGGTTTTTGCCTAGCACGGGTCTGTATAGAGATGGAAAGGTCCAACATTGCTGATATGACAAAGTGTTTTACCTCTTGGGTTTCTGCCTCTTACATTCATTGATACATTTGTGGAATTCCGAAGGCAGAGGGAAGCCACAAAAACATCACAAAGCTGCAAGCCAAGGTAAACAGCCTGTCAGAATATGTTTAGCAAATGACACTGTTAACCACAGAAAAAATATAGAAAGGAGAGGAAAACCTATTTCATTGGAAAGTACATTTCCTGGTTGGAAATACATTGAAGTTTAGTGTCACTTACATCGCTTCTTTGCTCTTTTCCAATAAATTGTCTTTATCCAGGTTGTTAATTTAATATGCGGCCTGAGGCACCGAGGCCATAGGGAAAAGGAATACATGTTCTGCAACAAGGGAAGGCATTGTGGGCATCATGACTAAAGGCAAAAACTTTTCTCATCCCAGGAGAGGAGACTGGACTACCTCTTTGTCATAAATTTTACTTAGTAATGTTTGAATAACGTATTGAACATAGATACAGCACCAGAGCATTTCTTTAGTTGTTGTCAAAGAGGGTTGTGTTTTCTCCTTTGAACACTGCACAAAAAAAGAAGGATTCTTTGTTTGGTTCAATGTGCCTTTTAACATGTTTTACTCTGCTGTAGATGGAAAATATCTTATCAGTTTTTGGTTATTTATCCCTGTTTTCTTGCAATTCAAGTACAAGTTTCTCTAGATGGAGAAATAATTCTGGATAGCTATGCTGTTGTCCTTGCTACTCTCTAGCTCTGTGACGTGAAGCTGCAGAATTATGTAGCTCAGTTTTGTAAATGCTAACGTGTCTGAACCACTTTGTTTTGTTACCTTTCACAGAAAGTTCAGACTTCAGTCCAGATGTGCAATGCGAGGAATTAAATAAATTAAAGAAATAAAGTTATTGGCTAAAAATGTCATTACGTGCAGGAAACATGTGAGGCACTTTTTTCTATTGATATAGACAGAAAATCTAAAGATTCCCCTTGCTGATGGTGAGATATCTATATTGTTCTGGTAGCTACACCTACATCTGTGTTCAGCGGTAAGAAGTCAATACTCATATCCCATATATTTGCTTTTGTAAACAGAAATTTTTGACTACAGCACCAGACTTGTTTGTTGGACATAAAAGAACAGAAATCCTCTATAGGTCCTGAAGGAGGGGTTACGGAAAGGGAGTAATCATTATAAACTGTGCTGTACGTACTGTACCGTGTTGCCATGAGAAAGTTATGTTGAATTGGCTTATAAAATAGGTTTAGTAAATATCTTAAACAGTGATATTGGTAATTGTGCACACAACAGTTCAGAACTAGTAAGTGCTATATAGTGATTAGAGTGTTTTCAGATTGATCACTTGGAAACAAGTAGATTTCTGATGATAAGACTAGTGTTTGGGTTGGGGGAGGGTGATTGAGAAAGCTCTCAGTCAAGGTAATACTGATAACACACCGAAAAATCAGAATTATATTCTTTTATTAGAAATGACAACTTGTTTATAAATATGACCTATGAAGATCAAGGAGAAAATAATTGAATATAGAAGAATCTCCCTGAGAAAAAGTATTATCTGGATCTGTCATGTATATCAAAAGTTGAATTTTATTTTGGTTTTTCAGAATACTTTTTTCCCTCTCTTTTACTTCTCAACTAATGGAATTAATTAGCATTTATTTTAAGGGTCTAGAGTTTAAACTGTGAAATTTGAATTTCTCTTTTTCTTCAGGGGACCAAAGAGTGCAACAGAGAGTACTCTGTAAGTTACGTAGAAGCATTAACATCTATACTCTGCCTGACCCCCCAGACATCCTAAACTTAGATCAATACATATGATTAATTATTCACTCTTTACAAATCAGAAAAGTAGATATTTATTTCATGTGAATTTGATAAATGTGTTGAGCCCTAAACTCTTAGTACAGTTAATGTACACATTGCCTTTGTAATGCATTATATACCTGATCATAAAGTAAAAACACCGGTGGATCAGTTAAAGGAATTAGTGTTTGAGATGAAAAAGAGATGGTGATAAAGTAATTAGTATCATAAGTTCAATAAAGATTTAAAACTGTGGTACATGGCAGTAATGGATTTTGGACACAGTTAATGAGCATATTCATTGCATTCATTTTTAATTAAGTGGAAAAAATACTGGTCCTTTAAATGGAGATAATAAATGTGCAAGTCAGTCTTGCACAAACATGCAACACAAGAATTTATTGCCTGCTGTCTAACTAGGGAACTGGGAATCATTATAAAGATTAGCTTTACTGAAAAAAAAAATCCAGAAAAAGCTTTAGTAGAAAATGTTTATGAGGTAATAATTTTCACATTAAATATTGCTTGGCATATTTTGTAGAATGGTGTGTGCATGTTTTTTTTTTAAATATGAGTATTTGCTATCATCTTGGAAAGGTTTCAATGCTATTTACCCATTTAGGTTTATGTGAGACTGATTTAGTATAGGACTACACGTGTAAGAAAATGTAAAAATATCAGAAATCTTGAAACTTTCTCAGAGGCATGTTATGGTTGTGCTTAGAATACAAGTAGTGGTTTAAAAGTAAAACAGTGACTCGGAAAGCTACAGCTGTGAGCTTCCAAATGTTTGCTGGGTTTTATCCGATCCACTCTCACTTTCCTGAACCACTGGACCATGCTGCTGCTGGGGCTCAGAGGGTTTCAGGCTGCAGCTGGGGAAACCCAGCTGAAATGCTCAGTGTTTACTCTGTCAGTGGGCAGCTGGGGAGATGACATGAAACAGGTTAAAGCACTGAAACCAGACCTACCTTCTAGAGCAGTGGCTTTCAATGGTTTTATGACTTGGGAACCCTCTAAACATTTTCCAGTGGAAGCAAGGACTTTGTGTGGCTTATTGAAGCTTATTGATGACAATTGACTGGCGTTATGTAGTTACCTTTCATGGACCTATTTGAAGTTGTTCACAGATCCCCAGGCATACCCAGGTCACATGTTAAACATCACTGAAAAGAAATCAAACATAATAAGTTTCATTCTCTCAAAGCTCCCAATAATTGTCAATATTACCGAAATATCAGTTTCTTTCTGACAGGGAGTGCACCTAGGTCTTTGCTCAACAAATGTCTCATTGGCATATGCTTAAAATCAAAATGAGTTTCTGATTTTCCCTAAGCCACCTTAACCTTCAGGAATTTGTTCGCCACTGGTATTACAAGAGGGCAAGTTTTCCGTACAAAAAGCCCTTGAACTTTGGCTGGTGACATGCAGGATACTGCCAGTGGTATTGCCCTAGGAGTTACTGTGCCACACTTAACCAATTTCAAGCTGTTTTCTCTGACTTTACTCTGTCCTATCCCACATGTTGTAATTGCTTGCTGTAAAAGGAACAAACAAAACCATACTCATGGGTCTCTTCAAAATGCTAACTCTGCTTTTATTTTTTTAACCTCACTGCATGATTTTATTATGTATTTAAGCCAGCAGCAACTTGGAAGCTAAGTTTAAAATAGCTGGCTTTCGTAGCATACTTTTAACGTTAAAAAGAAAAAAAAAGAAATTGCAAACTGCCAAGTCATTTTATTGATTACAGCAGAAAGTTTATAGAAATTTTATCAGTCAATAAACATTTGATTTTCTTTTCTGTTCAGGTATGACTTTGTAGAAGTTGAAGAGCCTAGTGATGGCACTGTTTTAGGGCGCTGGTGTGGTTCCAGTAGTGTGCCAAGCAGACAAATCTCCAAAGGAAACCAGATCAGAATAAGATTTGTGTCTGATGAATATTTTCCTTCTGAACCTGGATTCTGCATCCATTATACACTTCTTATGCCAGTAAGTAACATGTTTCAGATTGGAACATTTCATGAAAACAAAAAATTTGAAGTGGTGGCTCAAAAGAATATTTTAATAGTTTAGGATTAATTACTGTTTTTTTCTTAATAATAATAACAATGATAATAATGAACTTTCTTCCAGAACTGTACATTTTGTGTCTGTTTTTTAACTAACTGCATGTTCTTGTGGTTCTTCTTGGATGGCATTGGACTGGGAAGTTGTGGGCTCAGTTGTTTGTGTTGAAACTTCAGCAAAATGTTTGTGTTCCTCATAGAGTACTGTGTAAAAAGAAATTTTCTAGCTTTGAGAAGAAGAAAAATCAGCATAGGAATCAGCTGTGTGACATTTAAAAAGCTTGGGAAGCTTTTTAAACAAAACTTCCCAAAACATTGGGAAGTTACAAAAGAAGATTGAAGAAATTAATGTTTTTGTTCAGCAGCAGCTAGTAGACACACACAGCCAAATGGTTATACTTAGTTCAAAACCTAAAAAGTTCTTATGCTTCTCAACTGTTTTATTATAGTGACAAAGCAGTGTCACTGCTTTTATTATAGTGACAAAGCAGTGACAAAGCAAATGCATAATACTCATTTTCCACTGCGTTTTTCCTGGAAATTATACTTTAGATTTGTCTTGAATGTTGCTTACCACTTGTAAATTGCAAGTTTTGTCTAATTGTCTAAAATGTGACTCTTTTCACTGTCAACAGAGTTCTGTTACCTTTTTTTCACCAAATGAAAGATGTCTGATAGAAAAAACAATGTTTATAAATTTTAAAGGATGAGATAATCTTCTGAAACATTGGAGTGGAGCAGAACAGGAGTTGACTTGTTTTAGAATAGGTATTCCATATTTAAAGAGAGCAAGGAGTATTTTTGTTGAGTTCCTCATAATTCACTTTTTGAATCTCCTAAATAGTCTTGTGGTCTGTGGTATTTGGTTGGTGGAAAATATCTGCAAGCTCAATAAAAAAATTGATCAAAAGAATCCATGTTGTAACCGCACTGACATGCGCTTCACTCCAAATGCATTTGGCTTGTTTATTGCTTTTGCCATTTCTGCCTCTTCTCTACATTTGCAAAACTTCAGTTACTGAGAAGAAACAAAGAACAATTCTGTGTATCTTTAGAACAATGGATAATCTTCTTTCCAATATATTTGGCACACTGATGATGTCAGTGAAGTGTAGTAGTGAATGTGTGCGTGTGTGCATATACATATATATGTTGTTTTCTGTTGCTTTCCTATAAGTATTTCTAAATATTTAGGCCTAAGAACTATTAATAAAGCAATTGAAGGTTTCATCTGCATTTTGACTTTTTTGTGAGTTAAACCCTTTTGTTAGTAGAATAGTATGACCTGATAATGATAAATTTTGAAATTAAATATAATGTCAATCAGTCTCCAAACTAACTTGAAATATGGCCAGGTTTAAACTTTTGTACACCTGAGGGTAAAATAAGTATGTTTACTATTAGAAAATGGTAAAAGAAAATCCCAAAATAGATGTATCTGTGGGATGGTGCCAAATTTCATTGTTGTGGCTCTGGTATTACACCTTACCTGCTACATATCCAACATGTGTAATGCAATTTCTGTGAATGCATCAAACAAAGGCACCTAAAAATACCAGACTGTATATATATAATTATCTTTATGCCATGCTGTACAAATGGACTGAGTTTATTCCTTGACATTTGATGTGGAAAACTGCTTAAGGTATTTAAATGGGGAACATTTGCAAAACAAGTCTTAAATCTTCAAAATATTTACTATGCTTATTCAATAGACAAAGACAAAACTGACATCATAAGATGCCTTTTTAGTTCCCCGTTTTTCTCCAATAACAAAGCTCATACAGCATAAGAAGTATACAGACAAGCTATTTTAGAAACCAAGCGTGTTATCTCTTACATATCTACCAAGAGCAGCCCACTTCATGGCATGGGAATTCAGAACTAGCCCAAAATGTGCAGTGTTAACAACTCCTTAATGGTTTGTAAGAATCAATTTCCAAATCTGTCTTTAAAAAGGCTGTGATCTTTTTCATCAAAAATTCTGTCTTAGTAAGCCATGCAAAATATAATTTCACATTTCAGACTGCAGATCATAAATGAAATCTATACTGCTGAGTTTCAGGGTTAGACCTGCTTCTTGTACCTAAAGTGACTGAAAACTGATGCAAAAAAAACCACCCAAAAAGTGTTTTCCTTCATAACTATAAAGCTATCTCATCCAACATTTCAAAAGAAACTAAAATTTACAACACCCCTTTCCCTCCTAGCTCCTTGCAAAAAAGATGTCAGCTCTAGGGATCGGCATAAATTTTAAACGGTTCTTGCAAAGACAAAACCAATTCACTTAGTGGTTCAATTCAATGTATTGGTCCTAAACAGTTAATTTTTTTTCTCATTTTTTGACATGAGGGGGAGGGGGGGATGCCTGGTAGACTAGCAATGAGAGATTGTTTGGGGAGAAATGAAGCAAAACTGAAATAAAACAGTGCGAGCTTGTTTCTGTATTTGGAGGCCACACACAGAGAGGGGCACGGGACACATTTTCAGGTCTTTTAAAGAGCAAGAGAAATGGCTTTGTTTAAATCTGCTGTAATTTATCGTATATATGTATTTTGACTTTGTATATTATATTTCAAACCAACTTTTCACATAATAAGTAGGGGGAGAATGGCTATTGATCTGATTACTTTACTTCTAAGATTTTGTCACTCAAAAGGACTTGCAGAGGTTCCAATGTCAATAGATACAGCATTTTTTAGAAAGGTTTCCTGTGGCAGCATAAAAGCAGTGCACATACTGTATACAAGCAGAATGCTCCCCAAGGAAAACATGAAGTTGTTTTTTTTTTATATTCTAGCCAATTACAATTTAATTATTTGAATTTCTTAGATTTTAAATTGTGTGCGCTGGCTACATCTAGAACTTTCTATAATTGTAACTGTTCTAACTCTACTTTTCTTTCCTCTGTTCTGTAGTTGAAAATTAATTTTATCTAAAATACCATAAAGTGGAAGGAAGTGTTGAAAAAGTTTACTCTTACTAAGAAAATGTAGTTTGTGTTATTTCAAAATTATTCTGCTACTTTCAGCACAGCTGTTATTTGGAGCCCCTCTTCATGCTCTGCCCTGCCCCGTAGTCTGTGCTTACTGGTGAACTGCTTTATTTGCTAAGGGCTGCTTAGCGGTTGTTCTGCATTTTGACTGTTCAGCTATGCATTTATTAAAAGTCATGTTTTTGGCAGCACTATACCACCTAAACCCTCCTAGAACTTTATTGCAAAAACAATCCATATTTCATTTCTTTTCCCCTTCTTTGCACTTGCCCCCAGTTACAGCTCTAATCCATATAGTAGCCACAAGCAATTGAGGGAAACCTATAAAGTCTTATAATATATGTTTGGGCTTCAGTCTTTCTAGTGACTTGTTTAGTTTAAATTATGTCAGTTACAAGTTTGGCAGAGAAAACTTGATGTAATAAAGTCCATTGTTACTTGGGGAGCGGGTGAATGGGATACTTGATGCCTGAGGTGCCATTAAGGAATGCATGACTGATTGCCAAAGCAGTTATTAATTATTCAGGGCACTCAGAACAAAGCACCTCCAGTTAAAGTTGAAGCCGAGGGTGACTGTATTCCCCTTATTTTTTGGCATATGGTAGGATGTCATTTGTCATCAAAGATCATGCCAAAGATCTTTGCAAAGAACAGACTTAACCCTCTTCTATGCAAGTGAACATGAAGAGGAAAATCCAAGAAGCTAATCAAAGACTGACCTGGTTTAAAAGTGACTTGGCAGGTGTTCTGTGATTTTTGGTGCAGTACCTGTACAGCTAACTGGGTTTTGATGCAGGGATGCTCTTAGTAGTGCTCTTGCTATTAACAGTAATGAAGAACAAATTTAACACTGTGTAGACAATATGTTTAGAGCTGTCTACTAAATGTTCCTTTATTTTGTCCAATTTGACTAAGTTTTACTCTTTTGGAGTTGAGCATGTTGATTTTATTTGTGGAACCTTTTTAATTAAGCTTGTTTAATGAAAAAGCAAATAAAATTTAAATACTAATAGAAAAGGTCCATACCAATAGAACAGAGAAAGGAAAGCTCTTAGCATTCCCTTCCTCAATTTCAAAAGTCCACAGATTTCACAGATATCAGGTGTGTATCTCGCATTTCAGTACCAAAGCTCAAGAGAGGCTTAACTTTGGCTGCAATAACTGAAAATCCATCCAGAAACTTCCTAAAGGACATTATTGATGTCCTAAACAAAGGTTTTTCTTCACTCTCTTAAGAAGTAATCAAAAGATTTTGGAAATAACATGATGTCAGGGTTGTTTAAGCCAAGGGGATGTGAAGCAGCAGGAGAGTGTACAAGTGTTATTTAGACTTTGCAATGCTCTATGAAGTGAAAAAGGACTGTGAAAATCCTTCATGTGATGGGAAGGACTCTTAAACAAAACCTCTGTGTTCAGAGTTTCCAGTGATTAGGTATTGTGAAACCTAAGCCCAGATAAATCAACAAACTCCTAAAGATATTCCATTATGCAAATTCAGTCATTCCATATTTTTTTTGGTGTGTTCATTTTAAATCACAGAGATTTTTTGACTAATTCTTTCGTTGTTTTCAATTCGAGTTTTCATTTTGCATTAAATTTGTGCTTGAGGTCTAAAGAGAAATTCCTTTAAGTTTTCTTAAATGAGACATTAAAGATCACCCCAAAATACATAGATAACAGTGACATGCTTCAGTTTAATCAAAGAACTACAAAAAGTATAAAACCAAGGATATCTGTTGTCCATGGGAATACAATGAAAGCGGAAAAAAAACCTCTTTGAAGCAGAAAGAACCTTGGAAGGATATTTCCTAATCAAATCATAACATCTCATTTTCCTGTGATTGTAACTTACTCTTTCTTATGGACATCATAAAAAAAAATTTAAAATCTGTGTATATGAAGCGGATTCTCAGAAAGACAGGGTTAGAAATGAATCTAGTAAAATTGTGGGCCTGCACAGAAGTCCATGAAGTGTGTCCTTGACCTGTCCAAACTGAGATGTCAATGTGAATTTTTTGAGACTCTGTAAGGAATAGAGACATTTGAGCCAAATTGGTTGTCATTTAGTTCTTAAAAAGATTGAATATACTTACATGATAGCAAGTTTTGTACTCTGAAGGACCAGGTTCCTTTCCCTCTGGCCAAATTTGGAATATAGTTTCTATGTGATATATGTAGTATATAACACTTCTCTTTTGTATTTTTCTGTAACTCTTTTCAGACTGAGCCACTGTAAAACTATCACAAAAAAGTTTCATTGACTATTTGAAGGACAAAACAATTTTGTTTTCTTGGACATTTTTTTGGTATTTATTTTACAAATTCATTTTATGTTTGACTAAGATTTAAATTAATTGATTTTAGAAGTTTAATGCACATCCCATCCAGTTTCACTGTGGCAAGAGATATAAAATATCAGCTGTTTTTCTTATTTCTAAACAAATAACAATAATTTCAAATTAAATGCCGTTATGTTACCACACCTCAAATGTCATGCTTTGTTTTTTTCTATTCAACAACTTCAGCAGAATTACTTCCTGACAATTTCATGAGTGTTCAACAAGTAACATAATTGATTCTGGTCATGGAGCATTTACATAAGTCTTAAAATTGTATTTTTGAAAGGCCCTATTGAGGGGAAATCAAAACAAATGAAAGGGAGGAAAGCTTATGAAAACTGCTTTCCGTTTAGTCATTAATAGCATTATGTACCAGCTAGATCACTCTGGTAACCTGTTTCAAGCAGAAATTATTGCCATAAACAAGAGATGAGATACTATAACTGTCAAGGAAAAACAGCAGCTCTTTTTACTCCTTTACCCAATTTATGTCTTTGATCACATATTAACTCTCTTGTCCCACATGAAAGCAGATAGTGGGATGATTCAGTAGTGCAAAAATGTTCAAGCTTTTTAAATGCCCTAAAAAGTGAATAAAGGCTTTTACTAGGTTTCCATTTAGTAATAAACATCAGTATTGTTAGGAACTATTATTATTTGGAACCTTCATCAGTGTGTCTCATAGCACTTTTACCAGAAGTTTATTTATTTAATTTTAAAATGTGTATTACTTTTACATAGTCTATCATTTACTATAAGACTATTTACTACAATAGTCTTCTGCAACAAATCCTGCATATATAAGCTTTGATGTTGTGTTCTCTGTTGCTCTCAAAAAGTCTACAAGAGAAGCTGAAGATAGAAAGAAGAGTGGTTTTGTCTTGTTTTGAACAATTTCAAAATTATCCTGGAATGTCATGACACTGGGAATGGTCTGGCCTGGTGTATGTGGGATCTATTTATGCTTGGAAACTATCTGAAAGAAATATATTTTGCCAAATGATGAGAAAATAATAAAAAAAAAAAACAAAACCAAATCCACCCCCACAAAACTGTGTACAAATCCAGGAAAGATGGTAATGTGGAAAACCCAGTCTGCATTAACAATGCAAGGAGGAGAATACACAGTACATGGGGAATGTGGACTGCGATGAACTACCAGCCTTGAGGATTACCACAGCAGTTACCTTTCGTGTTGCTTTTGTTATTCAACTTAATAGACATTGAAGTTTAGACCTGCTAATAAGCATCATTAATGAAAATAACTGTCAAACATTACATTTAATTTTGTAGTTCTGAGTATATTCTGAGAGTTGTCACTATGAGAGTGTATCCCCATAGTACAATGCAGTTAAGTATCAAAGCTCAAGATTTAAACATAAGTAAATATCTTTTATTGCATTTTGACATCAGAATTTGAAGTAGATTTCAGATTGCGAGTTTTTTACTTAATGTTATGGCTACCATTGTATTCACTGATAAACTTTTTTTCAACTAGTATTTGAGTCTTTTGTTTTGTTTTTTTTCAATAAGTTCATTCATGAACAACTAAATTAGACCTAATGAGAGCAATTATACAGAAGAAATTAGCAAAAGAATAATACTGACACTCTAGCAACTATAAATATTAGCTTTAAATATGTCATTTTCTACTTGTACCAACTTTCCTTTTACTCATCTTCAAAGAGATTCTCTCTTCCTTCACAAAATCTCACTTCTAAAACTGTTCTTTACAAATGAATGAGAATCAGATGAAAGTGGTTTTATCAGTCAGTGGTAATAAAGCGTTTAATATCTGTTACGGAAATTGGCATGTGAATTTGAAAATTTATTATTCAACAGAGTTAGCAGTACTGTCGAGTTTCTAAGCCTTTCAAATTGCCTTCTCAGTTTGCCAAATGTTAGGTTACCTTGAATAAAACCAAAGGTTGTCTATCCCAGGAGCCTGCAACCACTGATGGTCATAAATGGATGGCAGGGAGTACTAGCAGGAGGTCAAGCAGATGTGATTCTTCACCCTTCCTGTACTAGCCCACTTACCAGCTGTCCTCTGCAGAAGAGGGGGATTCCCTAAGCCTGTGTCCTTTGTTTATTTAGCAATCTGTAACAGAAGCTCCTTGCAAATAGTTGTCCACATACCCCTTGAACCTAGGTAAACTTCATGCCTTCACAACATCCTTTGCTAAAATCCAGTTGTATAGACAGCTCGTAGAAAAGAAACTTCAAATAACTCCTTTACTTGAGAGGGATATGTATGTATATAAAAATGTATCATTCTCTAACTCTAAACTCACTGATCTATGTAATTGGAGCAGTTGGATGCTACCTCAACAGAAATATTCCACAATGATGTCCAAATCTTCCTTTAGTCTTTTAAAATTATTTTGCAGTTATGGTCCCAATTTCTTTGTTCAATCTTATTGATCAGATCTACGCAGTGTCTCAGCTACTTGTGTGTGATTTCTTTTTTTATTTAATCTTCTACTAAATTTTATCTACACAACTTTTTTTGATATGTTTGGTTAAAAAACAAAAACCACTCCCCCAACGCCCCCAAAAAAGCAAGAAAGAAACGCGACTGCCTTCCTATTCTCCCAGGTCCCTTTAGCTCCACTGGGTTGTTTTGTTTTGTCGTTGGGGGCTTTAGGCTACCTTTTTCTTTTTTTTTTATGTTTTAAGTATTACGTAATTGTCTAGTTGACTATCCCTTTTGCAATTTCCAGGATCAACATGTCATTCACAGCTTTTTGAGAAAGCATGCTGATGGCTTCTCTACAAATTCCAAAGCAAAGTGACTCTGTCCCATTCTCAAAGTAATCCCCTGTGTAACTGGCACAGTCCTAGATTTTTTGTGCTTTCAAATACTGAGACGTTGTGTCTGACATGCTTTCTAGTGGAAAAAAAGGTAAGCAAATGTACATTTGATACTAGGTTTCAGGCAGCACCATAATTTTCAGTTATGCTTTTTTAGCTGCATTCATGTTGTATCCCCATCCATTATTAATACCTTAGACATTCCACAGTCCTAGCCATTGCCTCACCCCAACAAAACCGACAGTAACTAATTAGAGTGCTGTGTACTGTGATAATTTTTCTTACCGTCATTCTTGTAGGAAAACATGAAAACAGGAACGAAAAGAAAGATTTGGGACAGAACAGAATTACTCAGTGCAATTTCTCTATTTTTTTTAACATATGGTCCCGATCTGAAAGGCTTTTATGAACAGCAGAATTGCATGGAAAAAATGGAATGATGGGTGAAGCTCTAGACATTAGAGATTACATCAGTTGTGGAGCAGCTTCTGTAGAGGCATGACTGCACAATCTAACTCCACAGACTGATGGAAGCACCTCTTTAAATTCAGGAGAAATATTCTTGACAGAGTAATAACACCGTGTAGTAGCTTCAGGGTAAGAGTTTGCTTGTGAAAAGATTAATGTGGGGTATTGGTAGTGGTGTTAAGAAAAATCCCTTTGTTTCTAAAAAGGGATAGATAATAAGTACTATGCGAATACCAAAATTTGCACCTGTCTTGTCTTTGCAGTACCTGGCCTCTGGTGTTACAGATGGGGATTATGAGCTGTCATTTGTTAGCTTCTCATAGTACTCAAAAGTACTCAAAACTTTTTTAATGATGATGATGAAAGGTTTTGTTGAAGAAGCCAGGATTTTTGTTAAAAAGGTTTTGGTTTTGTTTTCATGGGAAAGTCTAGATAATCACAAAGCTGTTGCATCTGTTCTTTCAATTATCTCTGGCCAGGGTGGTGGAGAAGGAATTCAGGAGGATTGCTTCCACGTTTGCTCCTGATAGCTGGCGCATGTTCTTGAAGAACTGTAAATGTTTAAAAAGAAAAATAAAATAAACAAAATCTTACATGTGAAAATGGAGGGCAGTTAGTTTGGCAAAAGACATTTCCAGGAGGCAGAATGCTCAGGCTGCTTGAGCATTCATTTCACTCTGCTTTTGAGCTGGGCCATAAATCATAAGATGAAAAATAATAAGAATCATTTATGAGTAGAAATAAAATGCTGGGCTTCAATTGAAGGGAGTGATTTAGTGCATGAAAGACCAGGTTTAAAGGCACTTGAAAAGTGGAGGTGTGAAAGCAGATGGCACAGCCCTTGGAAGAAATTTTGCATGTAATCCTACAGACATAGTGAAGTTGGTAGTTTCTAATAGCCCTTCCCTTTCAGCTGCAAAAGGATTCCTTGCAGGAACTTCCTAATCACTGTCCCCTGACACCATGCACAACAGTTCTTGGGTCTCATCTGAGTAAGTCTATTAAGTGTTTAGATGAATTTCAGTGTAGTACTGTAGATAATTAAATCAATCTGATGCTTTATTGTCCAGTATGTAGCTCTGGTGTCTTTTGGTAGCACTTAATTAACTTAGGAGGTTCTCTGTTGATAACTCATTCTAAATATTCTTCTAACAGTGACAAATACTCTTTAAACAGCATGATTGTCTTTAACAAGACAGATGCCGCACTAAAGTAATTTTGTTAGAAATTAGTATCCTCCTACTTTGGTGAAGAGTTGGCATAGTAAATACAGTTTCTTAAATTTGAATTTTCAGAGGGTTTATTTTCAGAATTTTTCTCTTACTTATTGTGCCTGCATATGAATGTAAAAATTTCACTATTTTTGAAACTTCAAAACACCTAAAATCTCAAAGTGCTTAGTTACTAGCTGGGGTTAAACCACAGCATAGACAAATTTTGCTAACTCTGTGCAACTGACCCTGAACTTGCCTGCTGGCTGGCATAACCAAAATGACTAGGTAGCCAAGGAGAGTAAGATAACTGAGTTGAGCCAAATTATTAAAGTCACTCAGTCATCATCTGTACTTCATGGGGGAAAGGGCCAAATGCCAAATCATTTTAAACTTGCTATCTGGCAGGACAGTTAGGCTTTTAATATGTAAGCTGTTAATAGGGTCGCCCTTGCTTATCTTCTGAAAATCACTCTGATCTTCTGAACTCTCTGACTTGTGTGTGCATATTTGTCTTTGGGCTTTTCAATGTGAGGTGTTCTGGATAATCAAAAGTTAATAATAAAATACTTCTCCTTCTTGAGTCATCTGTGTTATGGCTTTTTGGCTTGGAATTCTTGTCTTTTAGTCAAAGTAAATTCTGCCATTGATCTCTTGTTTGCACTCTGTTAATACATATAACTTTAAATACTGTATTTACTTTTTTAAATTTCCTTTCTGCTTAAGAAAGTCATAGGCACCTTTCATGTAGGAAAAAAAATATTGCAATTATGTGCCAAAAGTAGCGGTACATCTTTTGATGCAACATAAATGTAGAATTAAGGTTCATAAGAGCATTTTGAAACTGTATATACCTGCTGGTATAAAACACTTCAGAGCACACCCCAGTTTTTCACCAAAAACCACAGATAGATGGTAAATGTAATGTTTTTTAGGTATGTTATCAATTGTCATTAAAAAAAAATTTAAGTTGCTTTTACAGCTAGGTATTTGCTTATATGAAAGACAATATAAAATTCGGAAGTGATTTACTACTTTACTAAGAAAACATATCTAGAAATATTAGAACTTAAGGAACAAACCTGAATATCTTTGATGTGAGAGTCGTGATTGGATTGGGTGCCTGATACTTGGCAAAAGTGAGAGACAGTTGAATGTGAACCTTGTGCAGACACCCTTGTGAGGAGGTGAAGCACAAGTGCAGGTTTTGTACGACTGTCAACCGCACAGTCTGGTTCTGTACTGCAGAGCAGCACTATATTCCTACTTTATTTAAAGCCTAAGAACACCTTTGAGGTGATGCCATGAGAGAAGAGCAAAGGAAAATCAGCTGTTACTTTGGCAAGCCACTAACATATATCTCTATGGAATTACGGATTTATTTATGCATTTTCTTAGAAATAAAACTAAATGGAAGAGCAGAAAGTAACACCTACTCTTTGTATCTAACAGCGGATTTTCATTTAGGTAATAGTTATACTTTCAGGGTCTTATGTGATTATGTTCTGAGACTGTGGTTGCTGTCCATTGTTTTAAGCAGGTGTCCTTTATTTTTTTGTCATTTATTGCCTCCTTTTCTATGAACTTTCTATCTCTTATCTCTTACCAGTGCATCTGGTATTTTTAAAAATTATTTGGGGAAGGTGCTTCTTTAAACTGGAAAAGAGACTTGCTGTGCTCTTAAAGAAGAAAAAAAAGTAATAAAATATCCATTATAAGGTTTGATTACCTGAAACGGCTTACAAATTATAGGAGAATTTGGAAAATCAATAAATTCAATGCTGCCCAATTGTGAAGAGAAATGACTTTTCTTTGCAGGCTGCTTAAAAAATGTTATTGGTAGTTTTAAAAACAATTATGTGAAACTAAGGAGCATCATTAAGCAAGCCATACAAGCTAAAATTTACAAAGCTAGTGCTATACAAAAATACCAATGGATAATTTATAGACAGGTGTTAAATTTCATGGTTAATACTTGGAAGAGTGGCAAAATACTCAGGTGATATCTTCACAAAAATCCAAAACCAAAGGAAAATCATTTTAACAACACACTTTTAAGAAAAAAAAAAAAAACAAAACATTACTTTGTATTCTTACTTTTTCTTTAAATGTAATTCCCTAATAAAGTATGAGAGTATACTTACTTATGAAAGACTCCACACTGTCGTTTCTTTAATTAAATGCTTACGAAAAGTAATCTCCTAATCAAGCACTTAGAGAATCCCCAAAGAGAACCAGGAAGAAACACATCTTGTACAGGCGCAGCATGTGGACTTTTCAGTTTGGGTTGTCTTATACCCTGCCCTGACTGTCACGTACAGGGTTCTGTCTCCAACAATGATATGTCACAGACCATAGCTTCCTTGCAGTAAGGCACTTGTGTCTTCCACTGATATTTTGTGCTGCAAGAGAAGGATGGCAGCTGTTTTCTGTTTTCTGCTGTGAATTGAGGTTTAGAGGAGAAAGAGAAAATAATAGGTTACCTGAGGGGGGATAACTCGCAGTAGTCATAGTGCCAAAGTGTCATGGTGGGATCATTCTGTTTACAAATGGTATTCCTGTGGTTTTTGTCAGGAGAACAATTTTAATGTTATTCTAACAATACATTAAATTGGATTTATTATTGCATGCAATTGTAATGTTCATTATTTCTATTCATATAGTGATAAAGACACTATTGAAATTGCAATAATAGATCATGTTGTACTTTCCAACTTATAGGCTTTTGAAATCTTTGGATGTTTTGATTCTAGTTCTTTGTCATACGGACAGTGTGACTGGTGACAGACAGATTTTTGAACAAGCAGTTCCCATTGCTTTCACAGAATCACAGAATCACGGTGGTTGGAAGGGACCTCAGAGATCATCAAGTCCAACCACAAAAAACAAAACAA
>JAOTQQ010000032.1:34621755-34647660 GCA_026546715.1 Gallinago undulata | reverse complement strand
AGGTCGCCCCTCAGTCTCCTCCTCCCCAGACTGAACAACCCCAGCTCCCTCAGCCTCTCCTCGTAAGACTTGTGCTCTATTGGAGTCTGAAAAACAATGACCACATCATCAAAATAATGGCTACATTCTCCAAGTTTAAATAGATTATTGGGTTTTATAAACATTTTGATTAATTAATTGGAAAATATTTGTTTCTCTCTATATGAGAATAATGTTTTGCCCAATGAGATCTTACTTCAAACTCACTACCTATTTCTCTAATT
This sequence comes from Gallinago undulata, assembly GCA_026546715.1. NCBI lineage: Eukaryota > Metazoa > Chordata > Aves > Charadriiformes > Scolopacidae > Gallinago > Gallinago undulata. Next base: position 34,647,397 of record JAOTQQ010000032.1, on the reverse strand, counting down.
TCCTAATTCAGTGAATTATACACCATGGACCAGTTTCAGCAATGAAGTAAAGATTGCCTAGAATAATTTAACTTCAGTAGTTGGGTTAAAAACAATACTGATGCTACCATTCTGAGATTGCAATCAGTGTTTAGCTCAAAAAATTGGTTTAATTTTCTGTAGTAGTGGAACAGTGGGGAAAAAAAAAAAGATGTCATTATTTTAGTTGCTTAATGAAACATCTTTGTTTCTCAGAAGTCTTTTTTACAACACATAGTAGTTGCTAAGGTAACCCTTATCTAATACTGATATATTAGTTTGAGAAGAGAATATAACCTTTATTGTAAGATAACAAACTGTCCTCTTCTGAATTTTTAACTGGAATACGAATTTACAAAGGGCATTTTTATTCATCTAAATTCATCTAAATTATGCTGAGTTTACGGTCATGCATTTGAAATGACAATCTGTCTCCCCTCCCATTCCACAAGTGGTTTGTGCTTGCACATCCAAATTTGTTCATTCAAATCCTCGTGTTTGTCCAGTGCAAATGAACACATTATCTGAAAGACACAACACAGCTTCAAATGAAATAGTAAATAGTGGAAGAAGGCTAAGAACTTGATAATACTATTTTCTTGGTAATTACATATCTTAAATGTATAATCGTGTACAAAACCAGAACAGATTTTCTCCTAATACTAGACTAACTCTTTCTTCAGCAAAGCATGACAATCATCACAGTCAATTTATCCAACTTGTTTGGCGTTGTTTTGTTAGTGTAATTTATGCAGTACAAGTTCCAATTGGTTTCTATTTTTATTTAAACAAATCATGTCATGGGGCTTAACTATGCAGGGCAGGTGGAAGAAGTCCCACCAGAAGTAGCCAGGCAGATCTTGTCAGTGAATGTTCTTACCCAGTGGTTCCTTGCAAAGTTGCTTTTTCCTCCTCTCTTCTTTTTTCCCCTTTTCTGCAGCATGTCTAGATAGCATGTCTATCCCTAATGTCCAGGAAAAAAACACCTAAAATAAATGTTTGTAAATATTGTCTTTTCAATATCTCCTTAATTTATCTTCTTATTTGGCTTATTTTTGAAACAGTGCTTTGTCATTCACATGAACATTTTCAATCATACCATTTTGAAACACACTTTTTGTCTTGGTTAAAGGATAAACATGTGGGTAGCTGGTATCTTTCAGTCTAGTAGGCTAATGCAGCAAATAACTTTGTGTAACGTTGGGTTCAACAGAATGAAGACAATGTCTGCAGTTCACAGAAAATCATATTTTTCATGGGCTGGAAAATTCAGGTGGAACCAATGCCTCAAAGAGCCACTTTGGCTCTTTATTTAAACTGATAAAAAAACCCACATCTAACCACTTCCTTGATTGCAATGAATAGCAGCCTGTGAAACCACAACTAATTAAAGCTTAGAAAACCACAGGTTTTGATGTCTCTGTTCTGTAATTAGTTCTATATATTCTACATGAAATCATCAGAAACACCCAGTATTCCTGAATAAGTGAACAGGAAAGTAAAAAACTGAGGGAGAAAATATCTTGAGTATAAATACAAGCAGAAAAGTATCATAGAATCATAGAATGGTTTGAGTTGGAAGGGACCGTAAAGATCACCTACTTCCAACCCCCCTGCCATGAGCAGGGACACGTCCCACTGGACCAGGTCACTCAAAGCCCCATCCAGCCTGGTGTTGAACAATTCCAGGGATGGGGCATCCCCAACTTCTCTGAACAAGCAGTTCCAGTGTCTCGCCACCTTCACAGTAAAGGATTTCTTCCTAATATCTAATCTGAATGAACCCTCTGTATGTTTCAGTGTGTAAATATCATAAATACTCATTTTCAAATGGGTATTAAAAAGCCTTTTATAAAAAGAGTACATGTGAGGCATAGAATGAGCAATGATCCTGTAGAAGGCTTTACAACTCTTTTAAAATTATACTCTTGAAATAAAGAAGGTAAGGGGTTTGGGTTTTTTTTTACATGTAATAGGAAGGTGGAAAAGCAGTTTGTACATGGGTTAAGATCAGTGCAGCATTTGTGTGTGGCACTTTCTTTTGTGGATAAGTGTTTTGACTGTGAGTGTGCAAGTACAGAGATGTAACATGGAAGCAGATCCAGCTGTGTGCACACAGAGGGCCGTCCCTTTAATTCAGTGTGATAGTGCTAGCATTGTGGTTGCAGGATTGAGGCCATAATCTCAGTAGATTCATTTAAAACATTACTAGGAAGATTAATGGCCTGGTTAAGAACATAAGTCACCATGATTTTTACATCATTTCTGTAGCAAAGAGTGCCACCCTTACTTGTATTAGGTTAGCAATCAAAAAAATAATTTAATTTTTAAAATACACATATCAAAAAACCTGACCTAGTTGACCAGATCAGTTAGAGATAATTTGGCTACATCTGTGGACAGTGACAGGGTTATAACTCAAGCTTCTTAAGGCTGAATGGCAGTCAATTGATTTACTAGCAGTCTCAAAAAGAATGGGATTTGCTCCACAACATACTGGATTTGTTAGTACCATGGGTTTATTACTTTGCAGATTTCATCTTTCCTTCCTTTCTTCTTGCCTTTTTTTTTTTTTTTTAATGTGTCAAGGAAAGGGCTGAGAAGAATTGCATGTATAAAGGGAAACATTATATATTTATGCATTATAATAAAAATAATTAGACTGTTTCAATGATTATTTCTTTTAATTACACTAAGAAATCAGGCTGAGGCAGTTACTTGTAGTTGTGCCTTAAAATTCAATCTATTCTGTTTTAATAGCTTTGTTCATGCTTTAAGTAGAACAAAATTTCATGGGAGCCTACTAGAAATAGAATGAAGTACCCTGCTTTCAAGCCATCTTTGAAGAATCCATTTTAAATAGTGGCTGTAGAGATTGAAAAAGTAGAGCATGGCAAAAACTCATCTACTTTATTTTATAGCTGATGCTAAAACCATCTTCTTAAGTGGGTTATATTACATACTATTTTGAGACTTCAAAGAAATTGTAAATGATACTGCCAAAGGAACTACTGCTGCTTCTAAGGAACCAACTTTTATTAAAAACCTGTGACTCCCTACTTTTCTTCAAGACAAAGTAGTTAAATTGAAGTCCAAAATTGGAGTAGTTTCATTAATTTTCATAGTCTTATGTGAGTTAAGGGCTTGTGGGTTGACATGCAACAACAAAAAAATACATATATTTGTACCAAATAATCTATCCTTAGGTAAACAGGCATGCAGTTGTTGCTTTTTATTACAACATAAAGGGTAAAAATGTACAAATGGAGGCATGTAAAAACATACAGATCAGTGAGGAAAAAGTGTTTTAGAGTTTGGTTATGTATACAGAAGAGTTTGGGCATAATTAGTCAATAGTGCAGATTTCAGAATGATTTAGTATTTAATTCAGTATTAATTTGTTTCTAGAATTCATCATTTCTCAGCAGGGAACTCAGCAGGATCTTTCCTGAGCCATTGTCCTGCTCTAAGCAGGGAGTAGGTAGACCAAGCTCGTTCTAGCTATTTATACTATTCCTGATGTTTAGGGACACATATTTCAGAGATTTCCCCAATCACCTGTTGCACTGCTTTACATAGTACGAAATGTTTTTCTAATATGTAACAGAAATCTTTTCTGTCATTGATGGACTAGGGAACAGCTGATCATCTGACCCTCTCTTACATGTTTGTTATCACATCTTCTGTCAGTCTAGTCTTGTCTAGATTAAAGAAACCTGTATCACTCGATCTTTTATCATAGTTCATGTGTTCCTTTTCTTCTTTCTTTTTCCTTTGAATATTCTCTTTCTCTCTGCCTATATCTTACAAATACTTGAGATAAACCTGAACACTATATTTTGGCTGACACCTCTCTAGCAGCTCAGCTTTATGGTGCTGTTCTGCGTATATCTGAATCAGATTTGCCTTTTTTCAGGCAAACCACATTATGCCCTATTCAGGTTTTGGCCCTCCATAACACTGTTCTACTTCAGGACATCTGTACTTATGATATTGCATTTATGCTTTTAATGTTTTAATCCTAAATGTGAGGTTTTTTGGAATGTTTTTCTTAAATTTCTTTTATTAAGGATACTTTCCCAAATTATTTTGCCTTTCAGTTGTTGTGTAATCACATATGCTATGCTTGTGTGCATAATATATATGAAGTAACAGTAGATGAGAATTTAGAGATATAGATAGGGGAAAATGTGTAGGTAGAAGTGATACACCTGAACATAAAGAGTATGTCAGGACAATGTTATGGCTAATAGTATACGGCTATAAAAGCTAGCTCACAAATCATAAATCTGGCTTGTTTGAACAGTGCAAGAATCTTTATGTGGGCAATGTAACCATAGTGTCTACCATGCTTTTTTGAGTTATGAAAAGTATGTTACGTACAAAGAAAATTTAAATATGAAAAACAACACAAATTACTTTTCTTCACAAATCTTAAAATATAGTCAGTCTCTTACATGTTTGATGACACTAAGAACTGATACATGAGGACAGAGCTGAGGTTCCTTCCTTGCAAAGTAATGTTTTGTTCAAGGACTTTCTAATTTCAAGGCAGGACAGGCTCTGATTTGCAATGTCAACTGTACAGGAATGTTGGGTGTGTTCCTTTTACTGTGATATGAAATCAACAGAAACCTGTTGTGGAATGTAATTTAACATGTATACTGAAACATTAAATTAAAATTGCATGTACTGTAGAAGTCATTTTCATCATCCTTGCCAAATATACTTTCCCGTTGTAATAAACAGCCATCCATAAGTGTAATGTTTGATGAACCTCCTGTGAATCTACTGGTATAAGTAAACATTTTTTTTAACAACAGCTACGCATTTCTAATACCTAGAGGGGACTTAGAAGGCAGTTCATTCCCTAACACCGAACCCTTGCTGTTCTTCCATTTGGTTAAGCTTTTTATAAGCATTCACGTATTTTGAGTAGAATGAGTTATTTAGAAAAAGGTCTGCAAACATGATGTCCTTTAATTATGGCTGACCACATCCCCAGTCATAAAAGAATGTACAAAAACTTTTTTATATTCAGAACAGCTGCACTTATGTTGACTGTTTATTCCCTATGAAATACTGCTGTTAAATAAGCGCTAGAGCTTTGAGTACAGAACAACAGCAAAAAAAATCCTCCTGTAAATCATAAATGTAACAGATGCATGTGTGTTTCCTGTATGAATTTTGAGTGTGTTTGTAAATGAAGTGATTAATAATCATGATAACCCCATTTTCAATAAGATTTGAACAAACTTTCCTTATACTATATCTATGTGCTCACTGCAGTCTGATTGTGGGAATCTCTTTTTGCATTGAATGATTTGTGCTCTGAGGCTCTTACATTACTGCTCGTCCAATTACAATGATACTCCTTCTTTGAGACGATAATTTCACATTTTAAGCATAATTTGGATTGTTCTGTTGCAAATCCTTCTCCTAACCGGAGTAAAAGCTGTTCCACATTTTGGCCTACAACAGGGTGTATATGTGACTTGGGTAGTATCGAAGTTTCAGTGAAAGAAGTTAATCTGAGATGGGATTCTTTTGGTTCTCCCCTTCTGTTAAAGTTCAGTTACATCTTAGAGACAAGGATCTCTGTACACTAAATGTGACTTTTGATCTGAACTGTAAAAAATAATTTTGTAGGATCTCATTGTCGATACTGAGAAGAGAGATTCTCTTTCTTGCTGTCTTGCAGTATTTGATATATAATTCTTTATAAGGTTTCCCTTCTAGAAAGGAATTGCAGCTGTAACACAATATTCACCATAATAGAATATTTTAGAAAATATAATTTAATGGACAAAAATATATCAGTTGCAATGCTACTGTACTATCTATAAAGAAGAAAGAACCAGATTCATCCAATAGAATTAAGTGTTGGGTATAAAATTACATTGATGCATCTCTATTATTGACCCTAAAATTTTTTTGCATTTACGTTTATATTCACAAAATGAAGGTAAAGGGTTTATTTATACCAGCATTTGAAAAACAATTCTTATTCAGCTGTCTACTTGTAAATGCATTCAACTATCTTTGGATGTCCATGAAAGAGTATTTCAGTGCACAGTGTTGTTACTACTGTTATAAACAGTCATGAAGTATCCTACTACCTTAGCACAAGCACAATTCAAGTACAAACCAAAACCAAAGTTACCTCAAGATCTTATAGCTGAAATATAAAAAAGTGATAGTGGTTATATACAGAAAGCTATGAAGCAATGAAATAATGAAGTAGTTTTAGAAGGGTCTCTGTAGAGTTGTACTTTAGTAGAACAGTAGAAAACAGCAAGTAAGCAGAGTTCTGCCCTGGAAATAGGTGTGAGACTGCAGATGGCCTTTAGCAATGAGAGATGATGGATTAACAGAAAATAAACTTCAAATGTCCTTAAATAGTTTAATGCATAGTTTGCATAGTAAGGAAGAGTTGATAGGAAGGTGCTAAAGTAGGGAGGACAAGGTTACTATTCAAGAAAATACTTTGTGTTTTCAAAACATCCAGGAATCAGAAGCAGTACCGTGTGTGTGTTCACCTACTGTCCTGAACAGAGTTTTGTCAAAGCAGAAGATTGCTGCTGAGGTCTGCTGCAAGTGATTCAACCAGACTTTTAGCAAATGCTTACAAACAACACACATTCCCTCGCGCAGTCAATACATTGAAACGATCCATTGCATTTGTTTAGGACAGTTCTGTGAATATAAAAAAAAATATTATCAGACTTGGAGATGGTAATTTCTTAGACATCAGGTTTTTTGCTTTTTTAGTGCCGTACTGCAAGAAAAGTCACGTAGCAGGATTTTCTCTAAACAAAGATTTTATGAGACTGGGATGAGAGAAGCTGTATTTCAATAAATTATGTTGGGACTTCCTTTTGCCGACATACAGTCTATTTTCAGTTGTTTTCAGCAGGTACTTTGTATAAGGTCACACACTTCATACTCTTTAAAATATGGATATAGATTCTAGTATTGCCCATGGTCTGAATTAGACTAAATATTTTTACTGAATGTTCAAATAATGCAAGAAAGAAAATTATTTACTGGGTTATAAGTTTTTTTAATTTGCAGTTTTATTCCTATTTGCACATGTGTGATGTAAATAACCATCTAGTTAGTTTTAAATGTATTACGTATGTGTGATTTGAGAATGTTAAAATGCAGGTTTAGAAATCAAAATATTTTGCAGTTGTTACTAGGATACAAAAGGTAGATGTGCTTTTTCTTGTGGCATATATATATACTACGAGGGAGAACTCACTGTGAATTTTGTTTAAAGTCTCATTTAGAAGAGAGAGATTTATAAGCAAGAAGATAGTGCTCTCTGAAAGTTTAGATTTTGGAAGTAGTTATGGTTTAGATATTGCTCTGCCACAAGTATAATTGATAGGAACCAAAACCCAGGTATTATATACCTAAAATTAGTTTGCATATCTACATTAATTTGAAAAAAACCCAAACACGCAAACTGCAAAAAAACTGCAAAAAAACCCAACCAAAAAAAAAAACAAAAAAAAAACCCAGACAAATTATTTGAGGAAAGAACTCTAAATAAAAACTGAAATACTGATTTCACTTTGAAACGTTTTATGCCATGGCGATAGTATATGCCATATCTTTTTCTATACTATTTTTTCTATACTATTAGACCTAATTCATAGACTAGGTGTCTACTTGAAATGCTCCCTGTTCAACTCAGTGCATCAAGTCATACTTCCAGAATAAAGCTGTTTGGCCACTGAGTTGAAATTTGTCCAAGCATACATTTCTCTGAGTCTTCTATCTGGAATCTTATCATTCATTACTGTAGCCACAAATTCTAAAATAAGAAAATATAATAAAAATCCATGGTGAAGGTAGAAAGGCATCAAGACTTGACTCCTCTTCCAGCTGGCAGGCTGAATCTGCAAGCTTGATGGATTCTAGGGGTTGCGGTGATTGTACCTTCATGGTTTGAGGCCTCTGCAGTTGCCAGAGATGCTGGAGGCACAGTTTTCAAATGGAATTATTTATACTTTGTCTTGCCTTAATTAACTGAAAGAATAAATCAGTGAATGAAAGTTCTTGTCCAAGAGAATGCAAGAATCACTGGATCATCTTACAGAATAACAAATACTTTCATTAGATAATAGGATAAATTTCCTAATTTTGTAGTGCTTATGAAATCCTGATGAAGTGGTATGTGCTGTTTCAGTGAGACTTACCAGAAGCACTGGAAAAATAAAAAATTCCATGCAACTGCATCCAAGAAAGATAGTTCTCTCTGTGTATATATTTTTCTAAGAATAGAAAACTCTATGACTACAATGATGAAGCGTATTGACAGTAAGGTCTTCTATATGAAATAGTAATGTGAGCATTAATTTTCCTCTTTTTGCCTTTAAAAGAAATTAGTGTGGATTATTGCTGATACATGTGATCATAAGAAAAAGCAAAATCGTTTTTCATGCATACACACATATATATTTATACATACATGTAATTATTGGTCATTTATGAGGAGAATTAACAAATTTTTGATGAAAATACCTTCCCAAGATTAATGCTATTGGTGGCATTCTTTGAGAGTTTATGAACTTGCTTTAGATATATGTCGTCTTTGTCTTCGCAAGAAGTGACTCTCATACCTATGCTGTGTATTTTAAAGGGTGTCAGGGTGCAGAGGCTTCAGGCAAAAAGCTGCAATTTGCCAGGAGAAAGCTGATGATTAGTGACATCCTGTGCTATTTCCATTCTGCTAATTTCCTTGAGAGCATCTCCTAGTTGTTTCCGGCACAATTAGAATTGCGGGCCTTTTCTGTGAACTGCACAGAAATTCTGTTCAAGGGAATATTTAAAACTTTTCCAAAAAATAGATTTTATCTCAAAACTTTAACCTGGGAAAATGTTAGGCTGCTCCAAACACTACTTTTTTCTTTGTTCTTCTATTCACGTCTGTGACAGGCAAAGACAGAAAGGAACAAGCACATTCACTTTACCTTGTGACCTTGGCAGTTGTGGAAAGGAGGTGTATGTTTTGGGAAGTGATGATCAAAGTGCCATAACAAAAACACTGATGTAGAGTTTGAAAGGCCATCTCTGCCTGGCTGTAAGATGTAAACCGGTGCAAGGATATAGATACTTGGCAAATAATGTCCTCAGGAAGAGGCCCTACATGCGTATGAAGAGAGGCTGGACAAGCCTTTGGTAAGTGGATGTAGCACATTGTAAGAACAAAGAAAGACAGGCAGCCTGTGAAAGGCAGAGAGCAGGAAGCCCAATAAGGAAAGATGGGGCTGACACCCTGTGTTCTGGATCTTATGTGCAGTAGCTGATTAAACTGAGGAAGGCTGGTACTCCTACCTGTCTATTGTTTGACTGGCAGAAGTTGCATCCCTGAAGTGAGGAGAGCTGAATAATTTGCATTTTTACTTCAGCGCCACTGGAGCTTAATTTACCAGACTGCCCACTTAGCAGCCCTGAAGCTGCTGTCTCTCTCATGCAACCATCCTCGCTGCTGTGACGGTAACTTCAGCTAAAGAAGCAAGAAGTGCTGCAGCGGATGGGAACTCTGCTAGCCTTCCTGGCTTCCATCTCTGTCACATGAAAGTAAACATCTTTGCCTTATTCCCTGGCTTTGGCAGTCTAAATTGATTATATGCCCCTGCTCCTTCTTTTTCTTATTCCTTTGCTGGAGGCACAAGAAGCAGATCCTGGAACTTGATTTCTCTGCTCAGGTGGTTGCACAGGCCCTCCTAGAGATCATCTCCACTTCCTTCTAGGTCTGCTTGGACAGGACTAACACTTTGCATAGCAGCAGTGTGGGTTAATGTTGCACAGAAAAGATGAGTCTCTACAAGTTACAGACTTCCACAAATGGATTAGCTTTTTTGTACTACATACTTGCAAGCAAATAAAAGTTTATGCTTTTTCAGATAGGTCAAGAAAAGCTAGAAGCTTTTCACGGTTATTACTGTATGTACTTATGGGAGAAAAGAGAGAACTATTGTTATGTCAAGAAGCTTCTATGTCCTCAGGGCAGACTCGGAAACAGTTGGATATCTGCTCTCCCTCACAGCTTATAATGATGCTAAAAGGAGGGTTACTTGTCATTATGAAGGAAGAAAACAGGCTTTCTTTCATGTGAGTGTTACAAGAATGTGCATGTACTATTAGTTTCAAAAGCATATCTTTAAATCTAAGCAGGACTTGGATTGTTCTTGTATAATAATAAATAAATAAATAAATAAATAAATAAATTGTAGGGATATGTCATTAGAAGAAATATGTTACTTCGTTCAAAGTTACTGATCCTAGTTGGTTTTCAGAGGAGAGGAAGTTTCTTTGAGGTTTTCTTTGTTGTAGAGTCCCTTCTAGTTTGATTAAACCATACTCATGTCTAATAGTTTCTCCGAACTGTGCCAACTAGTGAATGGGTTTTCACTCAGAAACTGCTTGACAATGTTTTCTTAAAGGCAAGAAATGAAAAAAATGGGTATTTCTTTTGTGGGGAGGGAATTATTTTAGGCATATTACTCATTACTTTGTTGTCCTGCCATGCCAAGTATTTGACTCACTTGTTTTTGTTGTTCCAGTCTTAACTCAGTGATTGCTTTATTAAACATTAAATTCCTCACTCCTAGCTGCAGCAAATTACTTCTTGCAATTACAAAATTACTTCTTGCCTCTCATTTAACTGAGAGTAGTATCAATACCTTGACAGTCCTATCCTATGAGACAGAAGCAAAAGGAAGGCTTTGCTTGTGTTGTGATTGTGCCTAAGAGCTGATCTTGTGAAGATTGTGGGTGAGTGCTGTTTTCTTCTGACTTATTTACCCTTGGAGCAAGTTCAGTGCAAGGGAAGAACAGATGGATACTGGCAGACCTGGAAAGGTGAAAACATGCAGTCTTATATCCAAAGTTTTACCCTTTATCTATCTAAAATACTTCTGGATTCTTCATATAAACCAATAACAAGCTTCTAATAAAAGTTTATTGTGTTCATTCTCCCAGCGTTTGAGATCAAGGAATTGTCTTTATGCTCATTTTACAGATTTGTTGAGGCTGCCTTACCAACCTGCTATGCTATGAAATTCCTGGTGCCATGGTGAATGTAAAAATGTTTGTGTTAGCATCCACTATGCTTTTAGTTGTGATGGTTTAGCTGTTGGAGGTCTGGACTGTGAATAAGATAGCAGTTAAATTAGAAAAGAAACAATAAATATTCTTTTTCAGAAAGATTACTTCCTGTTTATGATGCAGCCAAATGCACAGTCATGCTGGTGTAGCAAGGAGATTCTACTGCCCGGTGCTTTACACCATGAAGCTGTGGCCTAAATAATATGCTCAGGAAGTGTATGTCAGAACAAGAAATTAATGACAAGTCTTCAAACTAGGCTACATACTAAATCATCCTTTAGGTTTGAGCTTCAACTTGGTAGTTTCAAATTCATTTATTGCAGTTTTGTGCTTCACTGATAGTTGCCTTCTTATTACACATATAAGAGTGTCCTACCCTTTACCCTTTAAGAAAGATGGAGTAACTTTGATTCCTTTAATAGGGGACAACAAACGTCGTGAACACCCTAAAATGCATTTCATTCCCTGAGTTTCTTCTGGGTTACTTGGGTCGTCTTGGGCAGAGTGATCACGAGATCATAGAGTTTTCAATTCTTGCAGAAGCAAGACAAGGAGCCAGCAGAACTGCCGCATTGGACTTCCAAATGGCAGACTTTGGCCTGCTTAGGAACATGGTTGAGAATGTCCACTAGGAGACAGTCCTGAAGGGCAAAGGTGCCAGGAAGGCTGGTCATACTTCAAGGAGGAACTCTCAAAAGCGCAGGAGAAGGCCATCCAAGTTCCATAAAACGAGCCAATGGGGAAGAAGACCAGTCTGGCTAAATAGAGGGCTTTGGCTGGACCTTAGGGAGAAAAGGAAAGTGTACAACCTCTGGAAAAAAGGGTTGGTTACTCATGATCAATATCAAGGTGTAGTGAAGATATGTAGGGGGAAAATTAGAAGGGGAAAGCCCAAGCAGAACTTAACTTGGCTATCACAGTTAAAGATAACAAGAAGAGGTTTTCAGTATATCAATAAAAAAAGGCAGGCTAGGGAAAATGTATGCCCACTGATGAATGAGGTGGGTGCCTTGGTGGTGGAAGACACAGAGAAGGTGGACCTGCTGAATGCCTTCTTCGCTTCAGTCTTCACTGCCAAAGCTGCCCCTCATGAATCCCAGACCCTGGAGACAAGGGAGACAATCCTCCCTCTGTTGGGGAGGATTGGATTGAGACCAGTTGGCCAAACTAGACATCCAGAAGATGTGCTGCTCTGGACTTTGTGTCCAGAGTAATAATAGGTACTAAGTAGTACCTATTAGCAGGTAAAAGCAATGTAGACTATTGAATTACCGTTTATATTAAATAATTTCTTGAACTGAGATTTCATAAAGGTTATTATGTTAGAAATATAAATTACAATGTTTATAGCTTTATGATATTAATTACCTTTAATTTTTGATACATTTTAACTGTCATTTAATTTGACAAAATTGAGAGATTATTGGGAAAAACATTTTAATCTTGAAATTTTAACTACTGTATTCTAAAACGGTCATCTTTGAAGTTGTGCATTTCACTGTTTCAATTACTTTTTCTTTATGTTTAGGTTTGCTGTGAGAATGATTAGAAAGTGATGACAACTTTAATTTTTTTACCATTAAGTACGATGACTCACCATGTTCTCATAACATTTTAACTTGGACAAATGCCTACTGAATCCAGAATAACATAAATTGATGGGTTATTCCTATTTATGTATTGTAAGTGTGCATGTTCTAAGTTGTAAATGCGGAAATAGATTCTAGACAAATGGATTTTCACCTGGAATCCATCTATGTCATTGGCAACAAAAAAACCAAACCAGTAGAACTGAAACACCAAAGTAAATTCTTCAGCTGGAAACAAAATAAAAGATATTTTTTTTTTCTTCAGGTACTAGTTCTACAATTTGATCTTTATTTTATCTAAAAAACTACACCTTCAAACCAGGAAATGTGACTGTAGCAAATACATAACTGTGGAGAAAAACAGGAAGAAAAATTTTGGAACATTTATTTTTTTGACCATCTAAATTACAGTGTCACAGCACTATTTTGAAACATGCTGAGTAGCATGTTTTGCTAAGAAAATATTTAAATTATAGGCCGGAATCTGTTGCTTTATTATCATAACCTAATAGATGGATCAACATGTTATTATTTTTACTGTGGGCAGTGGAGAGAAGAGGAAAAGAAATATTTTAACTTTTTGAAATCCACTTTCATCCAGAATGGGAAGCAACTACTTCACTCACTGTATTGGAAATTATGCTAGATTAACAAGTTGAAAATATGGTAAAACTAATAGTAGCAGCACACTGGGTCTATGCATTGTATTATCTTTGCAAGACTCACAGTTACAGAGCAGCACAATTCATTCTGGTGACTTCATTTTTTGAAGATGGAAAGAGAAAAACCCTTGAAGCAAAAAATAGGAAGGGCATGGTTACTTCCATTTGCTGCCCTTTCAACCACACATTTAGCTGAAACCAAAAAATGCATATTTAATAGAATTGAGAGCACTGAAAGGAAAATATAATTATTGGTATGAAATACAGCTATCACAGGCATACGTATTTTAGAAAACTGCTGGTTAGTATGTAGTGTTGCAAGGTTTATTTTATTAAGCAGCATGTTATCTTGCTTATTGGATGAACATTTAGTCCTTCTTTCTTAATATTATATTGTAGGATTGTTGTAGGAAAATCCAGCAAGGCACCTCAGGAGGACTCTAGTTTAACCTCCTGCTTAGGGTAGGGTCAGTTTTGGGATCAGACTGTTGCTCAGGGCTTTATCCGGTCAGGTATTGAAAGCCTCCAATGATGGATGCTGTGCAGCCTCTCTAGGCAACCTTTTTCAAAACCTGACTGTACTGACAGTGAATAAATTGTCCCTAAACCTTCTATGGACTACACTTGAGAGCCATGATATATGTAGCACTACACATTAAGTTTGAGATTTCTTGTCCTTTCCATCCCCTAAATCAGCAGTATGTTCAAATCTTTCTTCATCCTTATTCCATGGTCCAGATAAATTGCTCTAGTGTAGTCCTGTGGACATAATGTCTGTAGTGGTGTCTGCCTATATGTAAGCCTAATGAAACTTATGGTGGTGCAGCAGCAGCTTCCTGCTTAGGCTTCTCTTCCTGCCTTTTTCAATTCTTTTTACAAATCAATGAATAATTTTTAAACAGATTGTAGAGTGAGCAAAACCAGAAGTCTGACTTTGCTTGAATTGCCTGTGACTGAATACCCCTGATCCAGTGAGTTTATCAGTGAGATTTGTGCTGTGGGAAAGTATATAGACTTTTTCAGTACTCAATTTCAACATTTAAGTACGTTCGATATCCTTGGGAATGTTTGGTTGGGTTTTTTTCTTGTTAAGGGAGAAAGAATTATAGTAATGCCAGATGCCAGATTTTTTTATTACTCTGTTCATTATTATTTAACCAGAAACATAGTACTGTACAAAACACAACTGGTGCTTTCCTTCATCCATAGATGAGAGCGGGAATATTTGCTATCTTTGTACTAAGGTATGTTCATATTTTACAGTGAAAGACAAGAAGACAAAGATTGTGGCTAAGTTTCAGAAGAAAGACAGCATCTGAAATGTGTGTTTCCTCAGTTTTCTAGAGGGTTACAGTAATTGCCTGTAATGGGGCCATATTTTCAAATCACTCTTTGTTCTATTTCTAAAATCCTTCCCATCACTCAGTGAACTTCTTCAAAGAACAGGTATAGTGGAATGCTATCTTCAAGGCTAGGAATGTAAGAAGTGGGAAAACTGTGCAGTGGAAGTTTATTTAGAATTATCGCTGAAGAATAATTAGGTACTTTCTGACTCTTGTCATTTGTCTTATTAGGTAAACTGTACATTGGAAACGAGCTAGCCACTTATAAACTTTCCCAGCTATGTAACTTCATAAAGTACAGCACTTCATCAAAGCAGATCCATTAACCCTCTGACTGGTACTCTTCTCTTGGCTTTGATTGCAGCACCACACAGAAGCACCTAGCCCATCATTGCTACCCCCGTCAACTTTACCGTTAGACGTATTAAACAATGCTGTTGCTGGATTTAGTACTGTGGAAGAACTTATCCGGTACCTTGAACCAGATCGGTGGCAACTGGATTTGGAAGATTTGTACAGGCCAACGTGGCAACTTCTCGGAAAGGCATATATTCATGGGAGGAAATCAAGAGGTAAATTACTCTTCTTCCTGTCCTTGCAGCTTTCTATGGTGTGTTTTCTTAACAAAAAAACAGTAATGAAAAGCATTTGTCACCTTGAATTTTGGTTCCCAGCAAGGAATATATTAGAAATACAGCAAAGATCATCGTTCTTAGCTATTCTCACCATTATATTTTCTGAAAAAGGATAATTACTAAACTCAGCATTCAAAGGAATTTAGCAGGATATACTAACAAAGGGGAAAAAAATAGAAGCAGACAGGATAGTTTTCTGTAAGGCACTTGGGAGATCTTTATTTCCTCAAAGGGGGAACCTTGGCTGTGTGACATAACCTAACTTTGTGGGGTTTTGTTGAGGTTTTTGGTTTTGTTTTGTTTTGTTTTGTTTTGTTTGTTTGTTTGGCTTTTTTATGGAGGGCAAACTTTATTTTTGTTTTGGGGTAGATAATTTCTTATACTTCCTGTATCATGTGAATGACTGGTTTGTTTCCTTAGAATTGTTCTAGTCTCTACACCACATGAATTGAGAGCAATTAGCTAAATGTTTCTCTTCCCTGATTCCTCACAAAATCCCTGTGTCATGTCCAGTTTGATCATGCAGTTTTCAGTTTAATCAGATATAAAGTAGATTATGTATTTCAAGACTTGTGGAGCTATTTCTTGTTCAACAAGTCATTGTCTTCTATCTACATTTAACATTCAAAAATTTTCTACCGTATATCATCCAGATGCTGCCCATTATTTCATGTTTATGGATTCCATGTGGATGGATAACATGTAAGCAATACCTCCTTCCTTGCCCACCATACAGCACGGAAATGAAAACAGATGAGCCTAACTGAATAGACTCCTCTGTTGACAAACATAAACTAGATCATCATCTGATCAGAGACATAAAGGAGGAAGCAAAACCTTTCATAAATCAAATTTAAGTTTTTGACAGCTAGTTCTTGGATCAGTCTAAAAATCAACCCTTCTACCTGTACTGTTACATGTATGCACAAAGCAATTAAAAGTCAAAGAGGAGGAAACATCTTTAAAAGCTTTCAGCAATGGACCATACCTTTCAGATAGTCATTTAACACTTTCCTAATTAAAGAGATTCAGTATTTGCCAAATGTATGCCATAAGCATACAGTAAGTGGGAGAAAAACAGAGTGTAATTTGTGAAACCTTACATAAGCTAAAATGCAGGTGTTGGATAACATCTATATAGACAAAAGCAACTCCCTGCAAGACATATCTTAGAAAGAAACTATCAGAGTAAATCTTTTAAAGACTTCTAATTAGATGCTGAAATAGATTTTTCTACTGAATAAACATATCATGGTATTGCCACATTTATCTTTAAGAGACCACCCTCAGACTGCCTTACCAAGTGTGTAATGTAATAGCCTGAGGCGGAAAATATGTCCAGTTGAGATGACATAGTATTAACTGTTAGGTTTATTCAATAGATAGGGAAAGCAAAGCTTTTTTTTTTCTGTTTTTTTTTTTCTTTTTTTTTTTTTTAATGTTATTTCCTCCCATAGCATGTTTGCTGCATTTCAAAACCTTTTTAAGAAAACTTTGGAATAAGTACATGCCCTAAAATGTTTGTTTTTTTCAAACTCTTTGATTCTATAATTAGATCAGGTTTTTCTTTGCAATATTTCAGTGTAAAAGCTAAATTACTGTCCTGCTTTCATAGACAAACATCAGTTTACATCTAGATTAAATGAAAATGTAATTAAAAGTGTATGTTACTTTATGTAGAGAAGAGTATTGTCCTCTACTCCTACTTAATAATTCATATGAAAAAGACTATATTTAGACAACTTAAATTCCACAGAACTTCTGTGTCTGATGTTTTCTCTGGATAAAATGCTTCCAAAAACTTCTAGCCAGGAAAGACGAAACACCAAGTTCAGAGGCTTTGATGTCTAAATATAGCCCTAAATTCTCTTATAATATTAAGCATACTTAAAAATAAAATATATTTTGCTGTGCAAAAAAATGATCCCATCATTTACCACAGAAATCCTTGTATAATCATTAGACCATATTCTGAAGTCTGCTTAAGAAGAAGAGTCACAATCCAGCCATAGTTCTTAGTAGATACTTTTCTTTTCTCATAGTTATGCAACCCTTTTTTTTTTTTTCCCTCTCATAGTTTGGTGTTTTGTAATAGCCCTGTTTTATTGTAGGAGCCAGTAAGAAACTTACACTCCCAGGAACATCTCCAAGGTGCTTAGGAATGAAAACGATCCTGCTGCTATCTGTGCCTCAACCAGAAATTAATTTGTTTCATTGACTTTGAGAGCAGCATCCAGGTGGAAAAAACATTTTGGGAAAGAGGGTTTCCCATGGTACTCGATACACATCCAAGAAGATGCCAGACAGTTGCATTGCCAATTGCAGAACACAGTTACTTTCAGGCTGGTGTGAATGTGGATTACTTCAGTTGTACATGCCAGTGAAGGCACATTTTTGAAACAGATTTTACTGTAGACCTACCTGCATCTACATTTTTTCCTCCCTTTTTTTTCCTTCTTCCCTTATTTTTACTTTAGTGTTTCTCATTCATATGCTACTGCTGAGCCTTCCATTTCTCCTGACCTAGTGCTAGACAAAAGAACTTTGACTGTTGTGTCAAACATGATACATGAGTGGAAGCCAAGTTGAAGGAGTGTTTAAATGTTCACATTATAACAGGTACCATAGCTCAGTGCACTTGGGAAATCCACATAACCTTTTATTGTGGTTAAGTAAACACTTTTAAGGGAATATATACATTCTCTCATCTAGCTTCATGCCCACAGTGTGTTAAAATAAATTCTGGACAGACAGATACTCTTTGAAAAAATAACAGCTTCATTCACACACTTCAAAGAAGTGATTATATAAGCACTAGATAAATTTGCCTCAGACCTTTTAATGAAACTGAATTACATAAAGTAGGGCAAGGGTTCATTGTGAGGTATAATAGCAATATACCTTAGTAGATTGTAAAGTATGGAAACCAAATGTGACATTTTTCATCTTTCCTGAAGCCTGTTGTAAGAGTAAGGCACGCTAAAATATATCTGCTAAGAGCTGATTGTCTTCTACAGAACCTTTTTAAAATTTGCATCTGCAGATCTTGAGGAGTTCAGCTCAAATTAATTCCAGTTTTGTAATAAAATCTGTAATACGCTTGCTGCTTCTTTAAGTGCATTGCCCCTTTCTCTATGTTATAACTACAGCTGGTATTGGGAACTCTGCTGCTGCCAATAGGCAGTAGGTAATGGGGATCTCTCTCCCACTGGTCGGTGGGCTTTCTGGAAGAGGCATCAGTGCCCAGCTTCTGTCTTCAATTTCTCATGGTGAAGGACTGAGCAGCAATTGTGTTAGAACACATAAGTTTAACTTCTTGAAATTCACTATACCAAGTAGAGAACCATATAATTGTCTAGATTGGAAGAGACCTTTAAGATCATCTAGTCCAACCATCAACTTAACTGATAAAAACCATCGCTAAACCACGTCTCTAAGCACTTCATCAACCCATGTTTGAAATGCCTCCAGGGATGGTGCCTCAACCACTTGCATGGGTAGCCCATTCCAATGATTAATAACCCTTTCAGTGTAAAAAGTTTTCCTAATATCCAATCTGAACCTCCCCTATCGCAACTTGAGGCCATTTTCTCTTGTCCTATCACCTGTGACTTGGGAGAAGAGACTGACCCCCACCTCTCTACAAGCTCCTTTCAGGCAGCTGTAGAGAGTCATAAGGTCTCCCCTCAGCCTCCTTTTCTTTAGGCTGAATAACCCCAGCTCCCTCAGCCTCTCATAATACCTATTCTCCAGACCTGTCTCTGCAGAAATCTACCAGTAGAAAGTATTAGCAGAACTAGCCTTTATCTCATTGTGTTTTAGGTATTTTATCCTAATTCAGACAGTTTACTTATTATATGCTTGAAAACATAAAAGGAGAAAGAAGTACCCCATTCCTATCTAGTGTCCTTGATTAATGGAGGTAGACATGTTCACCCTCTAAATGACTCAGCCTAGAGCTATTAGCTGATCAGAAGAGCTTAAATCATTTCTAATTTCTCACAGTGAATCTCTCCCCCGGAAGTTTTGTCTCTCTTCCCCTCTGCTCCCTTCTCAGCTTTCCCCAAGGAATGCTCTTGCAGTGTGGGAGGCAGGCTGGTGTCCAATCAGTAACTTTATTGGAGTTATTGCACACTCCTCGCTTTTAAAAATCAGATTGTTTATTTAGGAACCTATGTTAATCTGATAGCAATGGAATTAAGTGCCTCAGCTTGGTATTCACTGTAAGTGCAAGAAGAGAAAAGACCTCAGTGTGTTTAACTGACCCTTCACAACAATAAACCCTTACTTATGGATGCCAGTATATGGATTGGTTCTGCAAAAATAAATAATTGAAATTGAAATGAAATCGCTGCCCAAAGATCTGCTTCTGGGACAGTACTAGTGAGCATTTCTACTAGAGAAATACAGCTTCTAAATTCTCTTTATTTCTTCTGTGTTTAAATAGAATTGAGAGGTATTATCTTGCCTTGATAGGCTTAAGTTCTCTTTTGTGACCTCTAGAGGCTCTTTACATAGTCGGTAGAGTGAAAAAAAGGTGTTTCTCTAGAGAGAAATTCTCTGTTCAGATCAGGAACATATTTTAGCTTCATTTTATAGCTGTTCATTTATGAACTGCTAGCAATAACTGTAAAGTATTTGTCAAGTAATATCAATGCACTGAGATATTTGCCGTAGTTTCTTCTTGATTTAGTTCAGAAACAGTCGTTTTAAAACTCTTTGCTGCTTTGTTCAAGACCTCTCTTTCAGTCATCTCGGTAGCCATATTATCATAGGGTTTTTCTTTTTCTTTTTCTTTTTCTTTTTCTTTTTTTTTTTCTTTTTTTTTTTTTTTCTTTTTTACCAGATAGACTACCTCTGTGAGTTAGACATTACTTCTGTTCCTTAATGGTGGTAGGTTTAGCAAGAAACAGTTCAGACAAAAGATCTCAGATCTTTTGGTGAAACTTTAGCATGATACAGTGGAACAAGCTTATAGGGAAACTGGTGCCAAATATTAATATCTTCATCTTGCACTTCAAGTTAGGTGCTTGCAAGGAGGAGCCGTATTTTACTTAAGACATACCAAGTAAAAATGAAACCTAGAGAAGCAACAGAAATTCATACGTATACTGCTTTAAAGGAGAAGGGGGAAAATAGAGTCTACTAATAGTTATACAGATAAACATATTTGTTGTCTGTACAGTTCACTGATGACATAACTTCTTGAAGTTCTTAGTTCATAGAAGAGAGTTCCTCTTAGCTATCTATGGCTTGATTCTTTCTTATACTTACATCACCCTTGCAAAAAAAACAGTAATTGAAATTTTAGTAGGGAAGAAGTTTGAATGCTCTATACAAATGAATTAAAATGTGTTTGGAGGTTTTCAGAACTCTTAATTGTTGTGCGTGTTTCTCTAATCCAAAATTAATATAGCATAGTAACACTAGAGCTCAGAGTATGAAGGTAAAGAAAGGGAACTCCATTAGGGTTGATTTGATAAAACATTTATTGGAACATAGTAGCCAAAGCTTACTTTGTTTAATTTGAACCAACTCTGTCAGAGTTATGAAATAATTGGGGAATATTCCTATAAAACGGTCATTCCATTTCAGTTTCTCGGTATTCATATAACTGCAGTATTATACTTGTGCGTTGAACGTGTACCGCCTGCACAAAAATGAACTTTTCTCAAGGGTTCTGCACTGCTGAAGTTGGTTTAGCACCAATGAAGATGGATTACGAATCAGAAAAGCACCGGTTTGTTTGTCTTTCTGCAGTGGTTGATCTCAACCTCCTAAAGGAGGAGGTGCGGCTGTATAGTTGTACTCCTCGAAACTTCTCAGTGTCATTGAGGGAGGAGCTGAAGCGAACTGACACCATCTTCTGGCCATTGTGTCTTCTGGTTAAACGTTGTGGTGGAAACTGTGCCTGTTGTCATCAGAGCTGCAATGAGTGCCAATGTGTACCAACAAAAGTCACAAAAAAATACCATGAGGTACGTCCCTTTTTTTACATTTGCATGTTTGGAAATACTGAAAGCCAATTAAGGAATTTATTTTACTATAGGAATGCACCCATATTAATATTTTAAAATTTTATGTATTGCATTTATAGTAAATATTTTTTTTACCATTTTAATGAGGTGTTACATAAAAAAGTAATATCTCTCTTGTTAAAATATTTTTCTGTGGAACTATTAAGTCATTTCTGAGGTATTTGTTTACTGGTTCAGTTCAGATACATCATAACCACACCTCCTTGTTCAGCTTTCTCTAGTAGTAGATGTGAACTTTATGAAGGAACACAAATCTGTCCGTTTCCATTGTTATAAGTCTATAGCTAAAATTATTTATTATGGAATTATCTAATAATTCTATTGGGTTAACCATACAATTAGCCCTTAAATAAAATTAAGTAGAAATAGGAAACTGCAAGACAATCTTCTTGGATAAAAGCAAGTATCTATTCAACATGCTTCAATCAATTTTGTAAAGTACTTGAGCTATATGCAAAAATAATAATTAGTAGGTGGAATAAATGAAGAAATTCAGCTGAGGAAAGCCCACTTCTTTTAATGGGTTTCCTGTCAGCCAGTGTGTTTCCAGTGCAATCTATCTCATATACTAGGTGTGTGATGAAGCACTTGCTGTTTTCTTGATGCTTGGGTTCTTCTCCTTCAGGTTCTTCAGCTGAAGCCAAGGATTGGTGTCCGGGGATTGCATAAATCATTGACAGATGTACCCTTGGAACACCATGAGGAGTGTGACTGTGTGTGCAAAGGGAATACTGAAGGATAAACATGATTTAATTGTGCTGTTTTCTTTCAAAGCACATTCAATCAATGGCTGATTCTATTATGGGGCTTGTGCATTATCTCCTCCTATAATCTCAGTTGTTTGCTTTGGGGATCTTCCATCTTCAAGATTTACAGTGAGCTCTAAAAAGAGGAGAAGCCAAACTGGGATTATACGTTGTGTGACAGCTCTGGAGGCCCAGTGAAAGGATGGGAGAAAGGCATCAATGAGGGATTTAAAATATATGTATTGGTTTTGTCCCCCAGAATTTTCTTGACAATACATGGATTTCCATTTTAGGAGTAAAAATAAAGTTAGAAGGCTCACATCATGGAGAATCGATCCTGCTGGCTGTCTCATTTCTACAGCTCCAGTACATCTGGCCTCTGGTTGAAAACACCTGAAATCTATCTGTGTTCAACTACTCCTATGTACTCTAAATCGAAGCATTCTCTGTTGTATAAACTTGGGTTAAAATGGACTGTTTTATTCCGAATTAAACTTAATTTGTCTAATGCTGGTAGGAAGGACTGGATTTTTCCATACGCTCTAGTAAAGCTCCTGCCTTTTAGAAAGAAGACTGGACAATAACGTGAGCTAAGGAAGCAAATATTGAAAAGAACAGCGCCTCTATTCTTACTACTATGGCTGATGATTTATTGTTTGTTTTGTTTATTATTTTTTATTGTGTACATTTTTATACTCTCCTTTTGACAATATAACTATTTGCTTTTCTAAACTTGTTAAATATATCTATTTTTACCAAAGGTATTTAATATTCTTTTTTTTTTATTACAACCTAGATCAACTATTTTTTAGTTTTGTAAGACTTTAAAGCCAGATTTATACAGTTGGAAGAACAGACATGGTTACAATGGGAAAGGAGCAAGACCTCTTTGCAGTTTGTTGCTACACATTTTAAAAATACAGGTTTTTTACCTGGGTACACAGTAATAATAAACAGAGGTGTGTGGATGAAGCTCTAAGCTTGCTAGCTCCATGACACTGAAAATGTGAGAGACAGATGTTATGATAAGTGGATTCAGAAGCTGACTTTAAAAATTCCTTCTCTCCATTCTGGCCTTTGTTCTGGTAGAAAAGAGATAAGCATAGATAGATGCATACTGGCTTGTTTAACTCTTTAATTTCTTTAAAGTAGTATGATCTACAACGTAAGAAAAGAAGTCCAGTGGCTTGCAGCCTTCATGATGCATCATGGTCATGGGAAGGCAGCCCTATTAATGTTGAAGTGTATGGTTTTCCATTGGCGGTTATAGCTGTTTAAATACTGTTCACTCACAGGATCATAACACTTCAGTACAGTTTGATGAACTATGGTTATGTTCTTCTGTACATTATATTCTTTAACCAATACACTTATCCCACCCTATGCAAATTGAAAAGGAAACATAAAGTATTTTGCTTGTAAAATGCTTTAACATTATGCCTAGTTTATTTTTTTGACTATTGGATTTGCAGATTGTAATGAATCACCAAATAAAGTAATAATGCTAATTTTGGGAGAATAAATGTTTCTGTGTGGCTGTTCAATATACAATAACAGGAAAAGTTAAAGAGCATGATTTTCTACTTACCATTTTGAAAGTCAGTTATGAAAACAGAAGTCTTCTATTACCAAGACTTCCACTTGCTTTATTAATTCTGGAAAAAAAAAAAGGAGAAAGAAAAAATATGATGGTATTTGTATAAACATTCAAATTGTTCAAAATTGTGTGGATGTGATCAAATAGAAATAACATATTCTGTCACTATTTCTATCATGAAAATGAGTTCTGATGAAAATGTGGAGGGTTTTGCAAGTTGGTATGACTTTCTGGTATCAGTTCTGGAAAATTCTCAGATCGCTTCTGATACTGTCTTAGCTGGTCTATTTTGCCCCACCCTTAACCTCCTACTGAATAAGAAAAATGTCTGATGTAAATGTGGCATATAATTATCCAGTCTGAAAATTAACCCTGTATCAGAATGCAGAATTAAGGTCACACACGAAACCTTGAATTTTTAGTCTTTGACTGGAAAAAAGAGCTCTGCAGGGATGATGGAAGTGGGTTTTTTGCATTAATGTTGTCCCCTTTTTTTTGTGATTTAAAAAACTTTTGAAACACAAGTTGAGATAAAAGCATAGCATCATAATTCATCAGAGGAATTGAAAAATATAACTCTATTACAGAATTTTCTTCTGTAGGGATTGCGAGAGGGCTCATCCTTTCTGTAAACTTGCTAGTGGAAGGAGGCACAATGTGAATTTTGGGGTGGGTATTTGGTGGCAGCAGAGGAATGGGGAGCTTCTGGAAACATACAGAGTATGGAAGGTAGATATTTTTTTCCAAAAGTTACAAGTATTTCTTCTATTCTGCTCTGTCTTTGACTCACTTTCTTCCTTCACAATTTCTTGCACCAGTTTCCTTCCCAAGAGCTTGTTATAGACTTGCATCTGAACTCCTTAACCTTGTGCTCTTTACAGCCCCCTTCACCATGCTGTCCATCTCATCTGATCCAAAATCACCTTCCCTCCTGTTTGCTGTCCTCTTTCTGAGAATCGTTAAGTTCTTTCTTCTGGAAAAACTGGCAGCGTGGTGGGTCACACCCATACTGTTTCCTGCCCAGGTGCATAGGCTTGCTCTGGAGATCCTGATGAGTTTTCTGTGGTCTTAGCATCCAGAAGAGTCTTAAAATGTTTTGAAGATGTCCTGACAGCCCAGGGGAGCTGCTACCAGAAGAATAAATTACACTGGTGACCTACCCTTGGCAGGAACGTTTGAAGTGAGGTAAAACACGTGAAACGAGGCAAAGGAGGGGGAAGGGGGACTGGGCCAGGCCAGGGGCGCTGGGGGAAAATACAGCAGAAAAGGGCAAGAGAGAAAAATGGTGCTGATGACCATGGTCTCATAATTTGCTGACAGCTCCTAATTAGCTGACGGCTCCTAATTTGCTGATGGCTCCTTATTTGCTGACAGCTCCACAGTGGTAAGGCCTGTAGCCCGGGACGCCTCCCTCTGCCCCAGGTGCAGGGTGTCCTCTGCAGGCCATGCAGGGAGGGAGGGGTGAGACACGTACAGCTCACGTAAACCCTCTGAGGGTTTAATTAGGTATGCCTTGACCATTGCAGGTATTTGAAAAATTAACTTGATATAAAACTTCAGAATTGCATGTAAGAAATGTACTAATTACAGTAGGTACAGGTATAGCATAAAGGGATTATTTCACACTATACTTACAGAAACAATTGCCTAACTCTACCTCTCCTAATTTGCTTAAAATTCCTCCACTGAGAAGTTTTAATTTCTCCCTCTGAAGATTTTCTTGCCCAAAGACAAAATTTTTCAGTCAGTTGTTTCTGAGGAGCATTAATATAATTTTTCAGTCAGTTGTTTCTGAGGAGCATTAATATAATATTCCAATGTGACACCCATCCACAAGAAGGGTCGGAAGGATGATCCGGGGAACTACAGGCCTGTCAGTCTGACCTCGGTGCC
>JAOTQQ010000032.1:34579210-34609127 GCA_026546715.1 Gallinago undulata | reverse complement strand
TGCTTTAGCAGGGGAGTTGGACTAGATGATCTCTAGAGATCCCTTCCAACTCTGACAATTCCGTGATTCCATGATTCCATGATTACATGATCTCTTCTGGTCATTGCTTATAATCCTGAAAGAAGCCAGGTCAGACATCTTTCCTCCATTTTATCACATCTTTGATATATTAGATATCCATGTTCAGTAATTTACTAGTAGCCATTTTAATTTTTGCCTGAATTTGCTAATGGCATTTATTTCTGGTTTTAAGGACTGTTTCTGAAGTAACTAGGAGAATTTTATACTTCCTATTCTTCTTTATAGACATGACAAATGGTTCTTTCTAACCTAAAACTTCTTATAGTATCCAAATGTGTTTCAGAATATCTTTTTATTCTTCCCCATGCCTCATATTGCAAGAAATCCCACTTTATACTCCTTTGGCAGCTACAAGTATATAAACTTATCAATAAGAATATAAAATTTGAGGCTGATTATCTAAATAGGTGTAATTCAAAAAAGGCCTGCTTAGTTTAACTATAACAAGAAATTAGTAATGTAACTCCAGGTTAACACTGGCTTATTGAAAACCTCTTGGGTCTAGTATTGATGTTTCACAATGAAAACTGATACCTCTTTATTTATATGTGCTTTTCCTTATTTGTACATTAATAGTCTAAAATGTGTTCATTTGATGTAAAACATCCCTGGTTGTATGTGTTACCTTTTACACAAAATTAGTTCTATCTTCCTACCATATATTCTTGTGTGTAGTGCACATTGTGCAGTCAGTATTTTTATTAATTTGCTATTCTGTCATCATGTTGTTAGTGTCATTAAAACAAAAAGCATATAAATATTAACAAAAGAATGAGTGGTAAAGAGTGCAAATTACATGGAACATAACTTCTGCAACACAGAAGCCTTCAATGCTGTGTATTTTATGCTTACACTCAGCAACAGGAAAGTTGCTCCCTGCCCCCAGACTAATTACCATGGGCTTTATAGCTCTTACAGCACCTGGTTTCTTCTCTCCCTTCAAAGTTAATATTTCTGAAGGAAATCCATAAATCCAGCAAGTATTAACTCAAAAGCTTTGAACATTGCTTTGTTCCTGTGCAACATCAGATTTGCTGTTGTCACAGTGAATAGAAGGCACATAAGGTAGAACAAAGAAAGGATGGTACATCCGCTCTCATATGCCCTTTAATATGTTACTGCAGATGTATGAGGACTGTTTTCTCCTTCATCCCCCACACTAATTGTACAGTCTCATTTTTCAAAATGGGACCAAAACATAAATTTGTAACAGACGTGGTTTTGGGGATAAAAAACAACCCCTAACCCCCAACAAAAACCCAACCTAGATCTCTTTCACAGAACGAATCTGAGCAGTGCTCCATTAAATCATAAATGGAAACAAAACAAACCCCAAACCAATGTTATATGCTTTAAAATTCAAATACACCATTGCAAAAATAAAAAATTTAGTGATAAAGCAGTGAAGTTATTCTCCCTCTCTCATCTTTGTTAATCAAGACCTCTGTTCATTTAAAATCAGTAATATCACTCTGACAATGTTATGCTGTGAGACAATAATATTTTGACTTATTCAGAAATAAAGTGGGACATGAGTATTTATAGAGATGTTACAAACTCTTAAAACCAAGATTTTATGATGGAAGTGTTGACATGAGCTTAATTCTGCTGGCATAATAAATTCCATTATAGTATTCATTATAGGAATTTCCAGTCCTTTTATAGACTATGGAGTCTCTGGAAAGCAAACGAAATAAAGAATAGCTAGACTATCACACAAATTCTTCACAGTGATTACTTTTAAAAAGTGGCATTGGTTTTGAGAGTGTTACTTTTATTTCCAGGATTATTCTCCTTTTCTCAGGAGACTTTTTTTTTTCTCTTCCTTGTTTTGACTCAAACTACTTGTCAAACAGACATATATAAAGAAATTTTCTAGGTGATTTCACTACATTGCAAGAAAAGTAAAAATTTCAAGAACATTCAAGTGAGTCTCATAAGTTAATATGGTACCAGTCACATATGTTTTATCCCGTTTGACTGATGAGGCTCACACTTGCACTAGGAAGTTGATAAAAGGTAAATTCTAAAGACTGAAGTGAACCAGACTACTTTCATAAGTTGTTTAAGGCCACATCCACAAAAGGTTTCAGAATCAGGGCCCCACTGTTAGTTACTTGATGTTATCCATTAATTTTGTGATGGAGCATGGTGGAAAAAGGCTTGTTAGGTCTGATGTAGCTCCTAACTGGCCATATGATGTCAGTGCAGTCACGGGTTTGGATCTCAAAACAGCGTAACCTCATTCATGTGACACTACATATGATCTTATATGGCCAGAGATAGGGCTTATTAACTAGGAACAAGACCATGCTGATGTGGCTATGTTGTTTTTGACTAAGGACAGGTCATTCAACCAAAATCTTAAGAGCCTAGATCCCACATCTTCCTAAACATGAATGTTTTCAGCTTCCTGATCTACCTGCTTCTCTGATGCTGCCCTAAACCCCCAGGCTCATGACAAAAGCAGGGTGAAGTTGCACTCTGCTATTTGAGCTGAATCTATATTCCCATTCAACTAACAAAAAAGCTCACGTGCTACATAGTAAAACTAAACACAAGAGCAATGTTGGTGACATTTAGCTAGGAAGGTGGGACCTTTCTCTAGATTTTTGTGAAATCCATAGCCTCAAAGCAGGCTGTGGACCTAACAGCCCTGCTAGGCCAAGTCTCCTGAAGAGCAGAGGAGCCAGAGCCCCTGTTTGTGACTTGGATGTGGTCTGTGGAAAAGAGGAACATGAGGCACTGCCACTGTGCATGTCCCTCAGACTGCTGTGAAGGCTGAGCCTAGGGCCTTTATAACCAGCAGGGATGCTGCAAAATTCAGGTTCTCCAGGCTCTACCCTGCCCAAGTAAGAGGCAAATTTCTTTCGTATGGATTGCTCACTTGTAATTAAGTACTGACATTCTGCCCGGCCCATGCACTTAGGAACCCAAATGCTTTTGTACATCTGAAACTTCAATGTGTAAAAGTCTAAGGACGTGCCTGCATCAGCGGAGGTAGAAAGTTTTGAGCTGATCCCACCAAGCCACTTAAAACAAGGAAATGAAAGTGCTAGGGAAAACTGTCAGGAGACACCTCAGCTGATGGGAGATGTAGTTTGAGCACATTTGCATAGTGCTGCAAGAGCAGTAATGAGTGCCATCTCTCAATTGGCTGGCTCAGAAACAAGATGGTGCTGCCCATATGGCATTCAAGCCTCAGTGAGCAAATCTGTATGATGCTCTGCAGATTAGTTGTAAGTTTCTTGGAAGCTTTGAAACCTTAAGCATGTCCTAGAGTTCATTGACTTTAAATAAATTAATGGTGGGACTTCAGTATATCTTGATTAGTTTGAAGTTGTCTTTTTTTTTTTTTTAAAGAATATAAATTTTATATAATTCTATTGTTAGGTTTTTGAGGGAAAAGATACAAAAAGCTTCTCTGAATGCTACCTTTTGATCTACCTCACAAATATGTCAGACTTGAACCATGTTTCTATCATTTTATTATTTTCTGTTTCCAGTAACTGTAATCTGTGAGCCCTCTTTCTTGTGTAAATCATGGTGTACCACGTTCTCAAAGGGGTTATATGCATTTTCATCCACATAGACCATCACTATGTGTAACTCCCATAGCCCTGTGCACAGCTTTAAACCCGAATCAGTCACTTGCTAGAAGTAACTGTCTCTTATCTTGTTTAAAGCAGTTGCAGAAACTCATAGAAGACATTAATTAATAAGTCTTCTACTTGGCATTACACAAAACAGGCTGAACAGAATAATTTCATTGTCCCATAATTTTTTTTAGGTTCTTTTTCATTGGCTGACCAGAGCAGACTAGAGGAGAAGCTTTATTGTAAGCAATAAAAAGCCTGAATCCTCACAGAAAATGAGAAAAAGCTTTAGATGTCTCACAAATAGTAGCAGGAAGATCAAGGTGGACAGGTTTTATTGTTCTTGTATGAGTATATAGTTATGTATGAAATTTCTGGTAAGAATCTCTACATTTAAGGTGTTAGCTTTACAAAAACTGTAACTCTAACTCTTCTGTAAGGATTGGGTAACTGTGAAGTAACTCAAGCATCCACCTGGAATCAGGTGAACAAGACAAGGTACGAGAACAAAGGAACTGTTTTGATGCTCCTTAATGGACATGAAAGTACTGTGTGGCCATGGTGACAACTCTATCAGAAGACAAGGGGGGGTACTGATGCTAAATGCAGCATTGGGTGACAGTGCAATAAGTTGTTGTCCTAAGGAAGTTCATGACAAGCTTCTCTCTTCAATGGAAATTCAGCTTTTTATGGCTGTTAAACAAGTGGGAGGGTTAAGTATGTACAAGGGGAGATGGGTGAAGTGTCCTTTCCTGCTGCTTTTAATTCCCAGAGTTCCCTTTTTAGCAGTTATTCCAAGAAATGACTCAGGGAGTACTGAGCTATAAATAATGTTCTTTTGCATTTAAGATATGAGAAGAAGGACTAGATGTTTAGATGATTAGCCTAATATTGGAGTAGTTCAAGTCAATATTTCCAAGTTGTGAGACTTGGCTGAATTTATTTAGGGACAGACAGCTACAATTTGTGAGCTATACATGAAGGTCATCTTTAGCTCACTGAATAGCACTTGTATTTGTTCAACTTGGCAAATATAGTATTCCTTTCATCATTCAATAATACACATCCCTTGCCTATTTACGTGTGCAGACACATTAACTGAACAATGAAAGTACACCATAAGTAATATGCATGATGTGATTGCACTGTAAACAAATAATAGCCAGCAGAGAATCCAGCAAATATATTTCCATGGATATTTCTGCATGTTCAGAATGTTTTTTAGCAACTGCTAATACTATAGTCCTGAAATTTCTGGGAACAGAACTTAAATATGTAGATTGTTGGTTTAACATGTGCTAAAGCTTGAATGTCACACAGTATTTTGAATCAATTTAAGTTTTTCAGTTAAAACCTAGTCAAAATTCAGTTTATTAATAAATACAGGGATATTGTAAATTTCAAGGCCTACTTCAAAGCAGGTCTCTTCGGAGAGACACGATGTATTGTGTCATTGCTGCATCTAAATGTTTTAAGTATAACAGATTTCTTAAGACTGATTGCTCATTTGCCTATATTTTAGGAAGTTTCTAGGTAATCAGACTAAAAAGATAAAATCTAGAAATGCATATTATTTCAGGTGAAGAAAGGCCTCAGTGGAAATTTTGGGAAATAAATACTTGTTCTAAAGAAACACCTTTTCTTTGACTAGGTGCTATAACCTTGATATGCACTGTGGTGAATATTTCAGTGAACCACTTCAAGGAAAAAATAACACAGGAAGCTGACTGAATAATCTGTATGTAGGATTTTCTTTCTGTTTACTTGCCTTTATTTGAAGAGAAAATAATCAGTTTATGGGGATGGGATACGTTGATACCTTAATGCAACTGAGGAAAAGCTTAAATGAGAGTCAAATATATAGGACAAATATTTTACGCATGTATATTGTATTTTAATAATTGATATGATTAGTGAAAAACAGTGAATGCTTAGAAATTTTTAAGAGACATTCAGTAAGTTAATAGCTTAATAGATTATTTAGGTAAGCATGCATGTGAATGTGATTTGCAGAAGATTTTATCATTCATAAATGTATGTCCAAATAAGTGTAATTCCGTTTGTAAGGAATCAGAATAGGCCTGTACTGACAATCATACACATAATTTATCTTGTAATTTTGATCATGAAATAAATTGTTTAGTATTTGTATTTTATATATTTATATTTAAAATGTATTTACCTATTAATATATCTAATATGATTTTCTCTATTTAAAATGGAAGAGTTAGTTAGAAATAAGATAAGAGGCAAGCCATAAGAGAAATTGGGGAGATTTTTTTTTCTAAAATGAGTCAATACACATTCAATTATGTTGTGAAGAGATTGGAATTATTACGGACTTTGATCTGAAAACTCTATTTGCAAACAAGAACTTGATAAGAACTTATGAAGTATTTTTTTCCCTTTCTCTCATTCTTAGTTTTGTCAGTCCTTACGATATATTACATTTAGAGAAGAGAAAAATCTAATTATAAGAGCTTCTAGCTTCAGGAGTGAAAAATGCTTTAACCATTCTGAGTTATTAGATTCTGCTAGGCCTACATGATATATGAGTGCCATGGCAATGCCATTTTCCTATCCAAGTGATTATACCAAAACCAACTGATTTCTTCTAACTGCAACCCAGACATTGAAAATCCCACCTACACCAAAGACTTAATAGAATACCTGACTCATTCATAACCACCAACAGCAGGCATCAAATGCAAAGACTTCCTCAACAGTTCTATTTACAGATTTACATGGATTTGAGGAAATTGAATGAAAAGCACAGGATCTGTACTGCAGTTTCTTGAATTTCTGTTCTAGCAAACGTCAATATGTGATATAAGTAATTCGTGCCACATAACAATTATCATGTTTGTGCTTGTGTGCCATTTCATGCCCCCAAATACCATCAATTTAAGACTGAGTGTTTGATTATTCACATCCCTTTAGGATGTGATGTGTCATCAGGTAAGTCATAAAATACTTGTGGTTTTACATCTACTTTCTACATTGAAAATTATTAGAAATATTTGTGTCAGGGTGGTGGTATTATTATTTTGTAAGTCACTGAAATGAAGTTTGTCTGCAACTGTTTGTTGAATTTTTAATTATAGCTCATCTCTGTAGCAACTGAGCGTCTTGCATACACAATTAATGGGAAAATCTTACATGGACCTTAAAATAATTCAAATAGTCTTCACAGTTCCAGAACTCTACTTACTATTTTTCACTTTGTTTTCATAGGGAGGCAGGGTTGTCACATGGTGGTAATAAATGTAGAACTTAAATTGTGAGTGTCACTGACGTTGGCAAGGCTTTGTCAAAGAAGGCTGTACAATGTTTTCTAAAGATGGTCAGGTCTGCTTGTTCTCTGACAGAGGCTGTACTTTGTTCCCTGCACACATGAGTATTGATAATGGTGCTAACAACAATGAATCCATCTAGATTTGTTGTATAGTGTCCCTAAGGATCACAGTTCTAGTGCTTTACTAATACATTTAATGGTTTTCTTCAAAGTTTCTGTAGCTGCTTAGCCTGA
Organism: Gallinago undulata; assembly: GCA_026546715.1. Classification (NCBI taxonomy): domain Eukaryota; kingdom Metazoa; phylum Chordata; class Aves; order Charadriiformes; family Scolopacidae; genus Gallinago; species Gallinago undulata. The sequence goes on along the minus strand of JAOTQQ010000032.1, from coordinate 34,601,921 downwards.
GGTAGAAGAGATTTAAGGTGGCCACTGACACCAAACTTCCCAGGTTGATTTTAAGTTCCTTGTCAGGATTATTGTGTGGGTTTTGGCGAACCTCTCTATATTGCAGAATTCTTGCAGCTATGTTGGCTCTATAAAGCCATCATTAATGCAAGAATATATTTTCAAGGTTGCCTACTCTGTGTCCTTCTCTTCTGATATTTCAAGCTGCACGCCAAGTGATTGACACTACAGCAGTAGCTGCCAAATACCTGTCTTTTGTATCATGTGTTGGCTTTTTTCTGGGTTTGTTAGTTACCAGCAAATCGTGAAGGAATGAAAAAAACCTCTTATATGAGGTCATTGCTGTTTATGCAAAAGTTGATAGAAACTTCCCCTACCACTTTGCTTCCATGTTTTTTCTACCTGTGTCCTCTTTTCTGCCTTCAGTTCTCACTGTAGCATTGTAAAAACTGCTTGATGTATGAGGACTGCTACCCATCTGTTGGTAGCGGCTGGGTAGCACAGCACTTGGTCACCAGTCCTTTTCCCAGTGAGTCTTTCCTAAAGCTCAGCTCTGATCTGAGTTTCTCAAAGAACTTCACTGTCAGCAGCTCATTGTCACTGGCACATTTCATGCATGTGCCAAGAGCTTTCTTCTGCAAAGGCCTACAAATGGGCACAGTTTAACATACATGAGTAGTCCTACTATAGTTAATGAGACCTCTTATGTACCTGAAGTGCCCGTGTAAGCATTTGAAGTTACTTAAGAAATCATCTGAATATACATGAATATACATAACATTTGTCTTTGCAAGGACTGCTGCTGTGAGGGAGTTTATCTGGCTCATGTTGCTTAATGGAAAATACCCAGACCCCTGCATTATCTGTCTGCTCTTTCACACAGGTTTTTGTCTTGTCCACCCATGCAGATAACTGAGGTGTGCCTCCTTGCTGTTCAGACATTTCAGTCAGCTCTGCAAGGTAGATGAGTGTTGTTAAGAACTGTTGTCAGGCCACACATATTATGGATCTCCCTGCTTACTGGTTTGTGGGATATCTAGGCAATTCCACCTATTTACCCCCTGTTAAAAAGCTGGCATTCTACTAACACACACAATCAGCAGTGTCATCCTACCTCATGCCTGGTTTGCAAAATGAGAAATATAAGTATCTTCTGTCCCATTATTCTTTAGGAAAAATAGAGATTTTGTTAAGATTTAATTATTTTCCAATTCTTTCCCCTACAAAACTTTTGTAAGCCTTAACTTATTAAAGATAGCTTTGCCCATCTTCCAGTCAAATCCACAATTGTTCCTTTTGCTTTTGAAGTAAATTTTAATGTCACCTAGGCACAGCCAAATTCAATTGCTGTCTGCTCAAATAGTAAGCAGAATGGATTGGATAAACTTGTCCAATTTACCATTTCTGGAGCAGAGTATTCTTTCCAGACCAGACATAACAGCAAACAAATCACTTTGTGACAAAAGTATGACCCAAGAATCAGTGAGCCCTAGCTCTATCTTTGGGTCAGTAAGGTTTTCAAGGGAGGCCCTGTGGTTTGCTTGGTCGTATTATTGCAAATTGTGCTGTTAATGCATCTATAGAAATACCTATGAATACTAATGATGAAGAGCGAGAGTATGACTCTCCTCCAGTTTTTTTTCAAATACTCATCATGCTCTTACACATCTGCTGAAACACATTCCTAGAAGCCTTTAATTTTAACACATTATCAGCAGAAATCCATTTGTTGCCTCCTTTTGCTGCCTCTAACACCATTCCTTTAGTGCTATTATGCATTTGTTCTTTACGTATAGCTAATAAGTGTTCACAAATATTTATGAGGCATAACCTAAGATGTTAAAGAAAATAAAAGCTACAGGTAACAGGTTAGGGTACGTAAGGAGGAAAGAAAGAGGAAACCAACACTAGGCCAATGTTACAGGCTGAGATACTGAAGCTGCTGTCCCATTCAGTGTCACTAAGCCTCACTTAGGGCTGTTGCTGTTCATGTTTGTCTTCGGTGGCAAAGCAGCAATCCTTGTTTTCCACTAGCTCCAATGTTTGTCCAGCCTTGCTTTAGGTTGTTTCAGTGCCCTAAAGGTATAGAAAACTTACCTGAAAAGCAGGGAAGAGAGAACAAAACCCTTTCATATAGCTTTTCGTACTGAAATGGCTCAGCCAGGGTGAGAGCCGAGACAGAGAGGATGGCGGGACTGAGGCCACCAGCAGGCAGATCAGCTTTAGGAACTGCCACCTCAGGCAAAAAGGAGATTAGATAGCTTGTCCCTTAACGAGTCTGTGACAGAGCCAAGAATGAATCGAAATCTGAGTCCAAGCCCAGTGTGTAACACATAGAAATAACTCACCTCTTGATTTATCCATTTAGTGCTCTTCTTCATTAACTGGTTTGACATTCGAGTGTATAACGATGACCAAGAAAAGAACCTTATTTCTTTCCCTCTTTTGTTTTTATTTGTAAACAGCTTTGCATTTTTGTTTTTGTTTGTGTGTGTATATCTTGCAAACTTAGATTACAAAGTAATATAAGAATATAGGTGTTTAAATGAAAAATATGGTGTAAGTTTTCAAGCACACAATAGACAGCTTGGCTTTAAAGCCATAATGTTAGAAAAATACAATAAAAACATGTAATTAAAATGGTATAAAAACTGTTTATGTTTCAGTTTAAAAGGGCTATTTTTTGGATAGAGAAAGTGCATGTTCAAATATACACAATTTTGTGTGGCCAAAAGTATAGAGGTGCCACATAAATGGTTATATATCAAAGGAAACATGCTATATAATATATGTGTGCAAAAGAAAATACTATCACTGGAAAGCTGACAATAAATGGTTGTCTGAAGTGTTTAAAAAAAGTTGAAGTCTAGACTTCAAAAATATGTTAATTGAAACAGGTCTTTTTTTTCTTTTAAATACAGACAAACATGTAAGAAATAGAGTTGGCGTTTACTTGCAAAACAATGCTAAAAAGTATTCCAAGTTAAGTGATTTAGAAGAAATGGCTCTGGATTATGTGGCTATCAGAGTAATAAAAGGAGAATACTAATTAGCATGCCAAATCTTTAATACCGTACCAATCCAATTCTCTCCTTTGGTAATTCTTTATTGTAGCCATAGTAACAAAAGAGGGAAACTTAAGGTACCCAGGCATTTGCAGTTCCTTTCATGTTGCTTAAATAAGTGTTAATTTCTCTATTTAAGAAGCTCTGTTTTCTACTTGTAGCACTTGTAATTATACTTTCCTACATTTAAATGACAGAATATCCTCAGGCATTAATTCATTCCTACATAGCTCATCTAGATTTCATTTTAAAAGGCTTGCATTTGCTTTCATTATTTTATGAAGAGGCCTTCAAAATAAGCTGCAGTATTCAGAATTTAAATATATATATATAATGAAAGTACTTACCTAGAATAGAAGAGTTATTTTAAGGGATGCACTTTCAGAAATAATTTTAAAGATTTTCATGCTAAAGCAAAAGAAAGTTAAAGAAGGTAGTGATTAGAGAGCTCCAGGAAAGATCTGAAAACATATAATGAATCATAGATTAATTCAGGTTGGAAGTGGCCCCAGGAGGTCTGTAGTCCAACCTACTGCTCAAAGCAGAGTCAGTCCTGAGGTCAGCCCAGGCTGCTCAGGTCTTGATCCAGTTGGGTCTTGAAAGCCTCCAAGGCTGAGACTGCACTGCCTCTTTGGGTAGCCAGTTCCACTGCTCATCTCCCATGATAGTACAAAAGTATTTTCCTATTTCCAGTGGGTCATCCCCTGTTTCAGTTTATGTCTGTTGTCTCTCACCCTCCTCCCTTGGACTGTTGTGATTGTGTCATCTTACTAAACTTCCCATAGACACTGGGAAGGCTGATGTTGGGTCCCCCTGAAGCCACCCCTTCTCCCAGCTGCACAAGTCTCAGCCTCTCCTTACAGGAGAAGGATGCACACTTGCTCCAGCCTTCAAACATCTTGGCAGCCCTCCACTGAACTTGGATTGGTTTATCAATGTCTTCCCTTCCTGTTCAAGAGGACCAAAACTTGACACAGTATCCTAGATATGGTCTAACAAGTGCTCAGTAAAGGGAATAGACAGCTCTCTTGTCACCATATATTTTCCTGATGACACAGCCTCAAACAGTGCTACCCTTCACTACTGCCAGTGGGTGTTCATCTTTAGCTTATGGTCCTTTATGGTCTTCTCTAAAGAGCTGCTCCATAGCCAGTCAGTCCCCAGCTTGTACCAGTGCAAGGATTTAATCCATTCAAGATGCACAATTTGTTCTTACTTTGTTTCTTATCGTTCCTGCAGCCCACCCCTCCAGCCTGCCTAGATGCTTCTGGATGGCAGCCATGCCTTCAACCAGATTGACTGCACACACCAATTAGGTGTCATCTGCAAGTTCAGTGAAGGTGAGCTCTGACCTCCGTGTCACTGAAAAAGATATAAGATAAGGGAGGTGCCAGGGTAAGCCCCTGAAAAAATCATAACTGGCCTCCAGGTAGAGTAGGCACCATTAACCACCCACCCTTTGGGCCTCAGGGCCAGGACAGGTTTTCACCCATCCCATAGACCACCCATCCGGACCCACCACCCATATGTTCCAACTCGGATATGAGTAACCCACACTTCCTAAGCAAACCTATGAGGATGTTATGGGAGACAGTGTCAAAAGCTTTAATATGTCTCTTATTCTCCTTTGCTTCAGGAGTACTTTCTATACATCCCTCTTAAAGCTTTTCTTTCTTATCACATGATATATGTTGCTACCTGAAATGGCTTTTCATTTAGAACCAAACACTTCAATGGGGGGAGCAGAGCATATCAAACATGGCTCAGATTATGACCAAATGAAGAAATTCAAAATGTCATGAGAATTATATATATATCAATTTTGAAAATCCTCAGTTTGAGGTAAAAATTTCTTTATATGAAAAGCCCCAAACAATATTTCTCACTTGCAGCCTAAGAATTGTATCAAAAGAAAAATTTCAATATACTATTTACATACCACACAAATATCTATGTGTGTGTTTGTTTCTTTTCTAATGTAGAGAATCACATCGTTATTCTTCCTTAACACCACTACTAATCTTATATTTACTTTCTTAAAAAGCTTTCCAAATGTTGGGACTGACTGTTTTCACAGTAACGTCTGCATAATTATTTTCACTGAGCCTTCTGTAGTGTTTCAGGCCACGTCCTCTAAATTTTTAGGTGGAGTCTGTATAGACTTTAGATTGTCTCTTCATTGCGGAAGCATATATTTCTCCTTCTTTTCCATTCTTTGCTCAGTTCTGACAGGTTATTCTCTTTCGCACAATCATCTATTGATCAGTGTGATCGTGTGATTAATTCTTTTGGGTCATTTGAAGACGTGATATTTTCATCCTGAAAATTTTGAATTTATTTTACCAGGATTTCCAACATATAAATAACTTGAAGAAAGCCAAGAGAGGACAAATCTGTAAAGAACAAAGGTACCTAACACTTGCTCTGTGTCCCAAACCACAGCCTTTATAACTCTCCTAAGTGGCTGTGTAGCTTTGGAGCCACCTGAATTACTTAGGTTTTGTGCATTTTTCTGAGCCTTCAGCACGTTGCCTTTCTGGCATGGCTGTCTGGCTTCTCCAATGGAGCAGACTTAGGTGGAATTGGGTTTGAGGGAGTGCAGACTGAACCTGCAGCTGTCTTTAGCCACCCGTCCGTGTAAAACCCCAGTATTTCCTGAAGGCTTTAAATTCTTTTTTCCTGGGCATCTCAGAACTAGCTTAGTGTGGAGTGGCCCAGCCACAATTTACATTTAAGCCTAATTTGGATTCATAAGCAAGGCATTCCTCAGTCTGTTTCACCTGAGGGGCTCTATCCAGCTGGCATGCTCTTAGCATGACTAATGGTGCAGGCTGTGCATGAAATACAGCAGCAGAAGGATGTGATGGGAGTCCTCATTCATTCCTCCAACAGGAGTACAAGTAGGTGATGTGGGCAGCCCGAGTTCAATCTCTGCCTGGTAGAAGGATTTTATTGCCCACCTTTCACTCCAAACTTACACTTAAGCATATTCTGATATGGCTTTCCTTTGTGAAACAGCTCTGCATTTTATAGGAATATGTACTTATTTCCATAAGTAAATGGAAAGAGGTAGAAAGGAGTGTGCACAGAATCTGTGCCAGAATAGTCATTTTATTGTGGCGTCCTGGGGCAGTTAGAGCTCTTGCCTGAGAAAAGGAGAGGACTGACTTCTAGTCCTTGCTAGTCGTTATTTAAAAGCTGATGACTGCTTAACAAAAAAATTCATGAACGTTAGCCTCCTGGCTATTGTAAATCTCAACTGGATGCCTAATGCTACTCACAGGTTGAAGAGGAAAGGGATGTACCTGACTTGGTAGGAAGTGTACTTGCCTACTTGCCTCCCTCTCCCCCACCCTCTGTCTAACAGGTCTTTTTCGTCTTTTTCTGGATTTAAACCCTGAATTTAAGCTTCAGTCTTTGCATTCCCAAACTACACTGATACCAAAGAGCACAGGATGAGATTTGGCCTGAGGCACAGAACCCAGCATATGCATTTAAAAAGCTTTGTGTGCACACAACTGGCTATTACAGTGGTATTTGAAAATAAGCAAAAATGGATGTCATTATGCGCATTTGACAGCAATGTGTACAGAGAATGCAAAGAAGAAAAGGTCTTGTGGCTTGTGTGTCTCCTTCAGAATGCAAAGCAGTGAATAGGAGAGGCTAAATCAAGATAATTTGGACACTTCAGAGTGTTTGCATACCATTAGGTACAATCACTTTTCTTAAGACTTTTTAATGTAAGTGTTCTTGAGAGGCAAAAGATACTTAAATTACTGATATGTGCATAAATGTAAATTCTTGCTTAACAGAATGTGTACTGTTTAGATTTTTTAAAATGTTTTTTAATCAATATTCTTAGTGAAGATGTACACTTTGTACATGGAAGACAAAAGAAGTGCCTAATCTGTATAATTTTCCCAGTGTAAAGACTTGAACATGTAAGATATTACTGCAGAGCAACTTATAATAAAGTTTAGAATAAAATTATAGGATTTAGAGTAGCATTAATGTAAGGCTCTGAATAAGGACTATATTGTTCTTTGTGCCATTGACTTCAGGTATAGCTGTGATGAGTGTGTGTTGGTTGATAGGCTGCATAGCACAGTGGCAAGCTAAGGGCAGATTTTTGTTGTGTTTGTGCATGGCAAAGTCAGTATATGATGTAGAATTTTAGTATTGTGAAGAGAGAACCATCAGGGAAAGAGAAAACATTTTAAAAAGAGCATTTTTTCATTAAATAAGGACTACACCTGTGAAAAAACTCAAACATACAGGATATCTGTAGGTTGTAACCGAGTAATTTAGCTAACAGGTTGTTTCTAATCAGGTTAAAGCAGAAAAGCTGTCAATTGTGAAGCAACTGAGGGGAGGATCAAGATGTTAAAAGATTAAGATTTATCAACGAAGTGTATTTTCCCAGATTTGAAAGAAACAGAGAGGTCCTTTTTTCCCTTGTAACACCATTGTAAAAGTATCTAAGACAGTCCATTTACTAGATTATCTTGAAACTTCAGAAACTTGAAAGCGTGTTATATGGGAAGTGTAGTACCGCATAAGCCCTCAGACTTCAGCCAGCAAAATAAAAGGGAAATTTAATACCCCAATAGTATTAACATTGTATTTACAGCTGCTGCTGCTGCCCACATGAAAAAATGTTTCCCAGGGGCTGAGATCAAAGGTACTGCCACAGTGTGACATACTATGGGACTACACTATAATAATTTTACAGATTTAACAGATTGTTTCCAATGAAAATGTGTGTGATATAAACTGCAGGTGTTCATAAACAGAGAATGAAGGATCAAAACTTTTTTTTTTTTAATACAGGTTAAATTTTAAATTAGCTACTTGCTTCAGCTGTGCAAGTACCTCCTTTATTTATAAATCTGAAGGAGAACACATAATCCAAATATCCTAGAATTTTGGTAGGACCATGAATCCTGTGTAACTGCTAGCCTGCTTTTTCTTATTAAACCAATAGGTAGCTAGCAGTTTGTTGTCTGTGGTTGCTATGGGTTTTGTTAAATCAGTTTTATAATGCTGTTAGATATATCTCAGGGATTTTATATGCAAGTGTAAGGTTCTTTATTAAAATTGAGGGAAAACCCCCACAGTTTGCAGAATGTCTTAGCTGTAGGAAAACAGGCTGTCCCTCTTCTATTTTTGCAACCCTGACTTAGGTGAAGGAAGCATCATATGCAAAATGACTTAGAAATGGCATCGGTCTCTTGCCAGATGCTGTGGGTACGTCATCAGAATGGTGTGCAGGCATTTAGCCTCCTGACTCTATTAATGTTAATGGGAGTCAGGCAGTTCAACCTCCATATACCATGCTCCAAACATATCCATTGAAGTCTGGCAAACAAGCCCTGAGGCTTCCTTGTAAAAGTCTTTGAAACTGCTGCTGTAAGGTTTGTGATGAAAAACAAGCCAGAAAGCTGCCCACTATACAGAGATTTCCATGCTAAAGCTGTGCTTCAATATAGATAGGTCTGATGTTTTGTCATACTACTAAAATCAAAGCACTGTGAGGGGAAGAAGGGTTATAGGAGAGGTGTCTGCTGCCCATTTGTAGATGCATCTTCAGACAGGTTTTTTCTTTACATATTATATCAAAAGCCACTGAAAAACACCTGAACCAGTCACCACAGTTCATATCCCCAGCCCTGACAAAGCCTTGCTGATTTATGGTGCTGTTCTGGTCTGGTGCACAGTGGCTGTACAGCCAGTTTATCTCTCCTCTGGGAGTGTGGAAGGATATTCATGTATTATAGAAGGCTCACCATAAAAATCTCCCTTTCGGCTCCTCTCTCAGTAGGGAGAATGACTGCATCCCTGCTGCCTCCAGTTCTATGGGGAGCAGGAACTGGGGGAGCTGCCCTTACAGCAGCTGGTCAGCTGGTTACTTGTGCAAGGAGGAGACCCAGCTACATCTGGGAATAGATCCCTAGGGAGCTCGTTCTTTGTCCCTTCTGCCATGTGTGGTCTTATCTACAATAAAGTCTGAAGGTAGTATTTATTCCCACATAGATATTGCAACAGGATCACGGATGGTGCAAAAAATGGTTTCTGGAATACAAAAGGGTCAGGAAGCCAGCCTCCATGGCTTTCTTAGTTGCACCACTGTAAGTTTGAAATAATAATACTCCCATCATCAGAGCTACTCACTATGAAGTTCCTGGGAGAAGAGAGTCAAGTTCTTTCTTACTTCCAAAGACACCTTAAATTCCTTGATTCTTCAAATGGGTAAGTGAAGATAAAAAGTCCTAGGTTAAGCCAGTTTGCATGCTCAGAATCACCAAGTTTTTAACAGTGACCTATTTTTTTCACTTTCTGTATTCCTGCAGCTGTGTGGTCCCCTGCAGACTGGGCTGTCTCCCACAAGCCATAAAACATCTTGAGGACAGCCCAAATTTAGGCTTCATTTAAAGTTTGCTTTGACTGCAGTCATTGGCCAGAAGTACAGCAGTGCAGGTTGGCAAAATGCAGCCATATCACAGCTAAGAATCTGCCCCCAAATTGCTTGATTTTTATCAGTTGCAGTACAGGTAACAGATTTCCTGTGAGGAAAGCTTGTTCAAATTTTTTGTGGAGGCATGGAAGAATATTTCACTGTTCACTTCTTTGTCCTCATTAATACAAGGTATCTTGCAGAGAAAAGATGTGACCAGATAAGGGAAACTGAACTTCATGCTTGGAGGAGGTTTCTCCTTGCATGCTGCTTGTGTCATTGCACAAGCAACCGTGTTGTGCACCAGCAGTGCTGTGTGTGTACTGAGAGAGGAGCCAGCAAGAGTGAGTTTACTAGTCCTTTCACATCACTCATTGACTGCAACAGGGAGCTGGAGGATAGATGGGAGCAAATGTGTAAAGGTCCGTGTGGCACACTGTGCCACCATGGCAGGCCACGTTTCTACCTCTGCTACCCTAACCTGCAGGATTTCTCGGTCTGTCTGTCACCCAAAACAGTCTTTATTTGCTTCACCAGCAGTTTTAGTCTCTGCAGAAGTACCAGTCACTGCCACTTACTGTCTCTGAGAGTAAGTTACTCTCGTTTACATGTAAATAGTCATTCTATTTTTCATTTTTTCTTTAATTAACACATATGTTGTAATTTATACTTTTCTGCTGCTTAATGCTCTTTTTTTTTTTCCTACAAGAGATGTGGTGAACTAATATTTCAATGAATAGTATTTTAGTATTTTTAATTCTTTAGGAAACCAGTTAATCATTTTCAGAGACCTCTAAGCTTTACATGTGGCTTTCAAGGATGGTGTGTAACTTTCTGTGCATGTTTTAGAAGTGTAAACTTTGTCTTCCAGGATAAATAAAATGCAATTCAAAAAACCTCAGATAAACAATTTATCAGCAAGAGCAACCACAATTAAACTTTTTATCTGACTTCTTATTGTTTGGAAGATTGAAATTAAAATGGAACATCACACAAACTTAAAAATGAAAAAATACAAAGATAAGAATATACATGATTTGTTTATACTGTTTTTCAGCAAACTGTAATTATTCATCTGAGAGGTAGCAGTATGATTTTAAGATTGCATTTAAAATAAATTTACATTCTTTTTGTGATGGATACAGGTTGGCAAGGTGTACGCTCGAAAAAATACTAATACCTTGTTCTTGCAGCAGAAAATGCAAAAAAAAGCCACCTGTGGTCATATGTGCATACAATTTTTAATTGAGTGGCTCACAGAGAGGTGTGATGGCAATAGAGATTTTTTAAACAATGTTTTCCTCAAGATATAGCACTCCCTAAGCTGTGGATCACATACTGACCTCAGTATTTTTTCTTCATAAAGCTTGACACTGCTGTTGCTGTGCCTTACAGGCTGCTCAGGTCTTCTATTTGGTTCTTCTATTTTGTATTGTTTTCAGAAGGCTTTTTTGATTTGGTTACTGGCCTATTGAAAATGTGAAGGAATTTCCACTGGCTCAGCGGCCCCAGATTTCTTCCCATCATCTTTGAAAATAGGTACTCTGCTGGATTATAGGGGAAGGGCTTCAGAAATGCATAACTGTTCCGTGCATGGTTTTTCTGTGTGTCCAGTTTGGCTTATTGACTAAAAGTTGAGAAAAGGTCAAGATCCCGTGATCAAAACGAAATCCTGTTGCTTATTTGTGCTAAACAGAAATATTTTGCTAATAAGCTTAAAAAAAAATCATTGAAAACCTGAAATTAAAAGATTCCCCGTCCTTAAAATCATAGCAATGATTGTAAGAAAAAATCCAAAACTATCTGTTCTTTCTGGCAATAGCAGTAACAATGTGAAATACAGTTACAGTATGTAATATCAGTTCTGGGTTTTAGTTTTATTTTTTGCATTAGTTCTTTTTCAATTTATTAGAACTGATGTTGATACAAACTGATTTTTTTCTTGAAAATCAGCTTTATTGTTTTGTTTTACTGTTTCACCCTGATGAAGCAGAAATTTTCCCGTATGAGATGTTTCACTGTGTAAAACTGTATGACCTTACAGCTTTCATAAGAATACCAAAACAGGTTAATTTACCAAAGTTGGAACACACAGAATAATGTCATTTTAACTATATTTAAACAACTATATATTTCAAACAGAAAATTGAACTGTCAATGCCAAAAAAATTGTTACAAAAATATGCATCTTCTGCACATCTTAGCACCTATGAAACTAATAGTTATGAATTCCACCACTTCTAAGCTGAAAGTCCACCTATTTGCATTACAATTTCATGAAAATTTGGCAGATTGGTATTGGGATTTTCTGACGTAAATGACTCAAGATTGCATTAAACTCTTAAAACAGGCATTCCTGGTAGCCATACACAAGGACAGAAGGAACACATAAGTGAACTGCAAATGGAGAAAGGATATAGTAATACTGTTTGCTAAGAGAGTTAATATAAGTTCACAGCATTATATGAAATATTTATCTGTCAATAATTCATTTGTAAAACAGAAATCCCTCTTCTACAATTCTTATTTTTAAGATTTGCTTGTTACATATTTTCAGGATTTGCAAGATATGAAAAAGTGTATCTAGTATGTAACCCTTGTCATTGTCTGTGTAGTAAAAATACATCACAGATAAATCTTACTACATCTCTGATAGGTAAGAGTGTTTGTATATCTATTTTATGCAGTTCATATTTCCCCTTACTCATACTAATTGGAGAACAAATTAAGTAACACCAAGTTTTCTAACTGTAACCCACTCCAGAGGAGACCTTTGAATGATTTCAGATGTTCAAACTATTTATCAAAAAAGTAAAAAATACCTTCTTTACCCAGACACCTAAACTGGAATTTGCAACACCTGCCTGCTGCCTCCAGGTGTTTCTTCAGGCCCTGAAGGTCTGCTTCCATGCTGACCTGGGTTGGGCTCTCCTTGTCTGGGGGATGGCGAGCAGCTGGCCTCTTCAGCAACTTGGGAATCTGGTCATTGGCCATACAGCTCCTGGCAGTCCTACTGACTAGTTGCACATACAAGGGATGCGCCTGCAGACACTGAAAAAAAATCTCAAAAGGGCTAAGTTTCTGATGAAATGATTCATATCACTGTAGGGAGGATGCGTGTGTTAATTTTGGTTGGTCTGGGATTTTTTTAAAACAAAGATGGTGCCACGACTGACACCCACCTGATATAACAGTAGTTAATATAGTAATCTAGAAAGAAAAGCTATTGATACTCACTCCCTATGCTGTCCTCTTCCCTGCTTCTTTGTGGGAGTATATTTTTGGAGGCCTGCTCTTTTGAAGGGAGCCATAGAGAGGCAGGTGGGAGTTCTGCAGCGGTTATTCAGCAGTTGGGTGCAATTGTATTTTGCTGATGCTCTTCAGCTGATAGCAATTACAAACACCTGTAGTGCTTTCTGCTCTTGCAATTTCTGCAAGCTGAGCCCTCAGTGCGCATTGTGGTGTGCTTGCAGTAATACAGAGGTCTTCTAGCATGTACAGAGGTATGAACTTTGCATTCCTTTTCTCTTTTGTCTTTCTGTGGCAATAAGGTGTTCTTGTTTAAAGAAGTCAGAGGCTGAACTGTCATCTTTGTTATCACAAAACGTAAGAGTATGCTTTAAAGTAAGAAAATCTGCAGTGTGTAGAAGGCTAGGAAAAAAACAGTAGACTACCAATGTTTTAAAGTATTTATGTAGCCTCTGAGAAAATTAAGAGATGATTTAATAGTTTTTGTAATTTTTATGTCTAATGGGGATTGAGGGGCAAAGGATATTATTCTGCTGCCTTCGGACAGCCCACTTACAACGTGTACTAAAAGTCAGCAACTGCTTGCGCATAGCTATGTATCTCTCTGGCATTTTGTTCTGTCTCTGTGTGTCCCATATCTGAGTGATCTGTGTCTGTGGCAATTTTGAAAAGAATGTTCTGTGGCCAAGATCCAGAAAGTTTTGAAATGGCAATTTTGAAACTGCATCAGCCTCCGGTTGCCCTTAAGGAAGAAGCACTGTAAGATACAGAAAGGTAGTGTTTCCTGGCACTCCTTTTCCAACCTCCTTTATTTGGTTTCATTAAATCTAGTGTTGGTGAATACGATAATCTGGCAAGTGCAGCTAATCAGATACTTAATGGGATCCTGAGTTGTGTTTAAATTCTGTTCTGTTCCCAAGACACAAACTACAGATGCTTGTTTTAAAAGAACGAACTAATTGTTTGCACAAAATGTGGCTGCAATATATTCATTCTGTCAGTAGTTTGTATACCTCATAAGCTTCTCAGAAAGAAAACATTAAAAGTAAATAAAAATCCAATTAGAATTTAGAATATCTGCTCAGGTTTTGGAAAACTAAGGTTGAAGTCCCTTCTCTAGTGGGAAGGTTTGAGCCCCACTTAACTATCTCCAGTAGGCATGCTTTAAGCCGTGGAGCGAAGAAGTGTTCCATGATAGAGTGTTCTGTTTTGCTTGTGGAATTGTTCAATTAGCCATTTAAACAACAGCATGTTTAATGTAAAATACAAAGTGTGGGTGGTCAGTAGTCCCTATTCTGAATAAATACTCTCTTAGGTTATGCAGTTACATCTGCACTCTCCAGACTCAATTTTATAATGTTAACTATAAGATGGCATATGATCTCTTTCTTTCTTGCTGACATCTACCTGAGAATTAATTTTTACACACAGGCAGAGTTATTTCTGTGAAGAAAGATGCTAAAGAGCACTGTAAACCTGTAGAAGTTTATGTTTTGGGTCCTTCAGCAGATATGGGAATTTAAAGCCATGTTTTGTTCCTTGGCCAGGTGCTCCAGTAATGGTGCCACTGGGGTAGAAGAAACCCTTCCCTTCTCTCTCAGCTAGGAGGGATTTAGGGTGGGGATTGGTGGATTTTTTAAATTTTTTTTATTTATTTAGAAGAACACAGATAATAATGATGATAAGAAAAAAAAAAAAAAAGAACACTTCATAGGCTGAGAGAGACTCAAGCCATGCCAGTATCTGTGAAGGAGGTGATCCCTTTCCTTGCCAGGCTATGTTCTTTGTTTAGCTCTGCCAAGGTTTGGGCAATAACAGGCAAGCCCACAAGCAAATCTTTCCCTCTGTGCAGAAAGAATCTCAGTCACCTGCTTAACCCCTTTAAGAAACATAGGTACAGCAGAGGGTAGGTGGGAGCTAAACGAGATTTCTGAGATTGAAACTTTCAGACTGATGTGTTCGAGTTGCCTGAATAACTTTATGTTAACTTTAAACTGTCATCACAAGTTGTGGTTTTATAAAACGGGATAAATACGTAAGAGTGGATGAACAAAACACTGTTTCTGCAAACATTTTCTCCTTCAATATTGTCAGGGGCCCTTTACAGCTCGATAGGGATTTTTTCATGTTAGTTGCTGGGGAAGTATAATAACGTGTGGTGGTTTGGAGGCTATAAATGCATAGTTATTTCTAAGCTGCTCCTATTCTGCAAGTAAAGTACTTCTATCTCAACAGATTTGATGTGCCATGTTATATACAGCATTGAATACTTGGCATGATTTGTCTGAGAGCATTTCAGAATAAAGTAATCAATCACCAGCTGAAACTGCAAATGGCTGCTTGTTCAAGTTTAGTCATTTCAGATTTATCTACAGATTCATATGTTGTATTAGGCATAATAACAAGGGGGGTGTAATAAACCCCCATCTTTTAAATGTGCAAAATATTATGTTTTGAACACCATAACAATATTACACGGATGCCAAGAAAAATTATTTACAAGTATTACTTTAATACTATTTAAGTGAGAAGAAAAACTTCACAAAAATTTTTTCTCTAAAGAAGAAAATGTATTGATTCTCCAATATCAAAATCTGGAAAAATATTTAATTTCAAATATTTAAAGGCAGCACCTCAAATCTAAAAATCAAATTACTAAATGCAATTCATGTATTTCGTTGGATAGTTGAGACAAGACCTGTTTCCAAGAAAATAGAAAGAAAAATGAGCAATCAGTTCAACTGAACTGTACATTAGTATGATTGTAATTGCCTGGGATGTTATTCCCTTTTGATATGGTCAAATTTGGCACAATACTATAGATTATTATTTTTTCTTCCTGTTGTCAACATCAGCTGCAAAGTAGCTGCACAAATCTGTATCTTAATAAAAAGAAGATAAGGACTGTGCTTGTTCAATCTGCTTCCTAAGCAACCATCCCTCCTCTGTTATATAGATGCTTTTATATTTGCCTTCTATTTTTTTTTTTTCCAACCAAAGGCGTTTAAAAAATAAATCTGTTTAACTCCTTGAAACAGCAGGGTGATGAAGTTGGGTGTGATTTGCCCTCCACACCCATGGTCTAGTAAACCATAATGGTATGGTTATGTATTGTTTAAAGCCAACATCAACATTACAGTTATATGTATGAAACATTGTCTGCAATCTTATGTGACACAGTAACACTATGAGTACAGTGGATCCGTTCAGTGGTGTACATTATTTATAACCAAACTTCAGATGCTTTTGCAACAGTAGAAGAACATAGAGTTTGAAAATCACCAGAAGTAGTTTTTACTTATTTTACCTTGCTTTAATTAGAAAGTGTCAAAATGTATGAGAGCAAGCACTATTAATATTCTAACTTTTAAAATATTGTTGGGTTCAACTGACATGTCTAATGCTGTCCTCTCCTGAATGCAAGTATTTGGCAGTGTCCATAGGCCCGAGCAACTCAAAGAACAATTAAACAGTGGATGAACTTGGCTGAAAAAGCAATTTTTTTGTTTTTATTTTTTTTATGAGCAAGTCGCAACAAGACCCAAGGTCACCCATAAAGCTCTAGGTTTGCTGGGATTTTAGGTGAGAAAAGAAGTCCCAAAATAGTCCACAGTGTAGTTAAGGTGCTTGCAGGACTGGGGCAATCTGGATGTTTCTTGTCGCCTTGGTCTCAGGCTCCTCCTGTGTCAGCAACTGATGAGCCTCTTGCTGTTTAACCCCAATGTTATGCTGGCAGCGGAGACAGTAACATCGTCTCCTAACTACCAGAAACAATTGGGAGGTTTCCCTCCCTCCTTCTCCTCCTCCTTTTCTTGCGCCACTTCTGCTGCCATGTGTTACATCTACATTTTGTAAGAACTAAGATGCCCCTTTTTTGAATGAAACTCCCTGAAGAATCTGTCTCTGCAGGATAACGTTATAAAGGTGCAAAAGTGGTGTTGAAATATACTTGCAGCAAACATGATTAGATTTGAGTTATTTGTCCCTGGCTTCACTTTCTTCTCGTTTATTTATTTCTTCCCTGCCTACAATGTTTCCTTTGTTAATTGGATGCTGGCTTTTTCATAATAAACTTCATGATACTGTCCCTGACAGTTGACTAGTTATCATGACTGTGTTTTCCTTGGACTTTTGAATACAGAATTCCAGTTCTTTACCTGTGTGAATGATGGGAGGGAAAAAAATCCCCTGTGTTCGGATACAAAGCTACCAGGGTGGTAAACTAGGTGGAGGGCGCAGCGCTGGCACATTGAGCTGCTGCTTCTGTGGTCCCCTGTTCCAGGATTGTGTGCTGCGTATAGTATCATCTCCAGTATGTGGCTTCAAGTAGCCAAAACTGATCAAAACCAGGTGTGAGTGGAAATGGAGGATCACTCTGGCTTTTGCAGCAAGTATAATTTTGCGGTCTATTGTGAACTTTAACGCTGGCTATATTTGATAACTGTGGTATTTATAATGAAGGGCTAGGATGGTGGTTTCCATGCTCTGGACCGTGAGGCTGTCGTCCGTGGCCTTCACAGATATGACAAACAAAGTTGCAGTTATGGATTCACAAGCACTGAGCTTGGCATGACTGTGTGGTTTCCCTGACTTGCTCACGTGCCTGCTGGTTGAACGTTTAGGTTAAACAAGGAAAATGCGGTTAGTCTGTTGGTAGCTTAAATTACATGAGACAGAAGAATAATGATCCTGATGAATTTCAGTTCCATTGAAGTGAAAAAGGAACTTGCTGCACCTTGTTGTTTTTATAGCACCTAAATGCCACTTGTTTTCCTTCCTTGACTTCTCTTTCTTCCTGCTAAGATATGTAGGCCTTACATTAGCAGTCAGGATGGGGAACTGGGTGATGAATTCAGCAAAAAACACAAGGTGTATTTAGTTTGGCACAAAACTTCTCTGTTTCCCTAGTCTGCTGCAAAGCTAAACATGTATGAAGACTTATCTTCACTTGTGTAAATGCTCATTTTGGGAATTTCATTAACATAAGCATATGTTTTAACCTCTTTCATTCCAGAAGAGATTTTGTATGTTGGAATAGGATCTCTATTTTGCAACATACAGTCCTCTAAAGTGCCAGATAACTTTAGTGACAGAATAATCAGAGGTTACTACTGATCTGTTAACATGGGAGGAAAAGAGAGGATGGAGTCCAATATTTCTGGGAAGTTTTTATTCTGTTGCAATGTAATCTGAACATACTTCTCATGCTCTATTTGTCAAGCTTTTTTTTTTTTTTTTTTTCCCTACTTCTGGGCAGAAAAACAGGACATGAAGTGTTTGTAGTGGCACTAAAATGGCTAAAAACCCTAGAGCAAAATTCCTATAATTTGCTAGGGGATGTGCTCTAAATATATATGGTGTCGTTCTCATTTAATTTAATAATGGATACTTGTGTGCAAGCTTCTGTTACCCAGGAGCACTTATGATTTCATCTGACGCTTCTGAGAGTAGTGGTGTAAATGCTCTGTTGTGATGTCAGCATAAGTGTCTATGCTGATGACTGATTTAAACCTCTGACTGCTTGGTGCACTTCCAAAAGCCTGAGCTGGTCTAAAAGAGCGAGACACTTTCACAGCTTGCCACCTCAGTGGAGTTCTGCTGGGCCTGTGGTGAAACAGCTCTCTTCTCTCTGGATGCTCAGCTCCTCTGGATTCATAAACACAGTCCTGGGAGCGGAATCAGGAATGTTATGAGCTCAGAGATAGTGGTTTTCATGCAAGTAAGTGCACAGGGTTTAAAAAAAAATATATATTTTGGTTAGTTGCCATAAATCTTGCACTCAAAACTTCAGTTTCTCCCCCTGATAGAGAAAAGCAGAATCATTCTCATATAGAACTGAAAATAATTGCAAAAAAATTGTTGTAACTTTTTAAACAAACTACATATATTATAAAAAAACAGAATTTCATGCAATTTTGCAGGAAACATAACTTGCCATTCTAATACTTCATTATTTACTTATTATTACACTTACATACTCATTGAATTATAGGAATTTGCTAGGAACTAGCAAAATTCTTCTGATTTGTTTGGCCATTGGAAAACTACATGTGACTTCATGTTAAGTATGAAAATGTGAAAAAAAGTTAAACCATGTCCTCCACCCTGAAAGAGTAATGGAAGAAGGCTGCTGTATTTTAGAGCACTTTACCTCCAGATTAAATCAATTATTTCACCACTATAAAGAAAAATCTTGTGTCTCGGACAATAATTACCAAGTAGACCCTCTCTAACATCCAGAACAAACATCTGGATCATGTTGACTTTTTTTTCACCATGGCAAAAAGGGTGAATGAAATATAATTCCTGCTTTCTGATGTCATGAGGATTCCTTCATTCTCACAGCAGCTGGAGCTCCCAGTCCCCTAAGCATTTATATATCTTTCTTTAAGTGTTGCAGATGTTATGTGTTTTTAAAGAGAATTGACACAGCTTACTATGAAGCAACTTCTGTGTCAAATAGAGTAGATAAATGAATTACTCTTTATGTGCGGTCTTCTTTGTTAGTCATTATTTTGAGCAAAATATAAAATGTTGATGTTCTTATAGGATATATTGGTACTATCAGAATAAAGTAGTAATTGATAATTGCTTATGAATAGATTAAGATTCATTTTCAACTTCTGCATATGTTTGGGGTGGGGGAGTTATATTTGTAACATTTTCTTGGATCTATATGTATGTTTGATTTTCCTAAGTATTTCTAAAGCTCTATTATTTCTAGAATAATATTCTTAATACAATATAATCTTCTGTGATAAACTGTAGCAGGCTGGCTCTGGGACAGAAAAAAGCTAGGCTAAGTTTTGATCTGAATTTTAGGCCCCTTGTTAGGTTTTAAAAGAAAGAACCTGCATTAAAAATAGTTTGACTCTTTATGTGGTAGATTAGCCTGGGTTTAGCTGCTTTGAAATCTGGTAATCAGATAAAGTTCTGCACAAAGCAACTGCAGCTCTTTGCACTAGTGTTTATGCTTGTGGACCAGTTTGAGGTCAGTGATCGAGATGAAGGTACATTTCAAAGAATTTCCCTTGGGAATGTGCGCCAAGCACTGCTGATGGATCAAAAGTGCTGGTCTGTGGCAGCAGAGAAGCACTTACTGTCATGGAAGTACAAACTGTGTTTGCAATAGCACTTGGCATCTTTCGTAAAGTGCATGGGTATCAGGACAACGGAAAGCATAACAGCCACTCTTGCTTTTCCCTTCAAAAGCCTGTGTAATGTACTTAATCTTCTGAGCAGAATTATTTAACCAGCTGTGGCACTTCTCTTTCATGTCTGGATGAGGAGGCCTAAGCACTGGTGTAGGTTTTCTGAGGGCGAAACCAGTCCATTTCCCCTGACAGTGGAACTGATTCAGTTGTGCTGAAGCGAACGTCTTCATCGGCAGGGCTGTCCCTGGCCACTGGGCTGTGGGGTGCAGGGAGGGTGGTGACAAACATGGGCAGAGGGAGAGAGGGGAGCCCTCTAAAATAGCAAAACCATGTCTTCTTGCTGCAAAGCAGCAGCAGAGGGGAGATTTTCCTACTCGCTTCCTATGTTTTCCCAAACCTGCAGGTATTCCTGTTGGCTGGACTCTGTATGCTGGTAGAGGTGAATATGAATACCATCATTCTTTCTTTGTGATAAAATCATACACATTCCAGCCTAGGATTCATTGAAACTTGCAGACAGGCACACACAAGCAAAAGGCAATAAAGCTGTTTAATTTGAGTTTTTTCTTCTTTAGATCAATTTAAGGGAGATGAGCATTGGCTTACCATTTCTTGTAATTCAAACCAAGCGCTTGAGTCTGCTGGCATAGAGAGAGAAAATGCAGCAAGTCTTGTTCAGTGGGATTGACGCAGACCTGTAAAAGGGAAGTCTCAGGTAGGTTTTGTTATTGCAGCTGCTAGTTGTAGAAGGAGCGAGTCTGAATGCCCTCTCTCTGCTGCCTCTAAGAAATTGTGAGTGAGCAAGGCACGGTAGCGATGTTCTTATCCAGGACTCCTGGAACTATTATGAAGTATGTGAAGAAGTACCTGCTGGCTTTTGGTAATTGCATAGGAGAGTTTAGGAATTGTACAATATAAATTGTGTTCTGTCTTCCCACTTACTCCGAGAACAGTTCCTGGGTGTCGTAAAAGTGTTGTTGCGTTTTTTCCCCCCTCTAAAGACCGAAGTAATCATGCTTTCATGTTGGTGATAAACTTCTAGCGTTCCCAGAAATTCTTTTTTTCATAGGCACTCTGAATTTCTTACCTTCATGGCATGTTTGGTTGTGGTATCATACCTTGAACTTGTTCTGCCATGACAACTGCATGCAGTGACTGCAGACTTCAGTGATCCAGAAATAGTCTGGTAATCGGTCTGTGGTTAGAATGTTTTAAGGAGATAGGTACCAATACAGGAGGTGCAGTAACTGTGCTTAACAATAAGAGTAACAAAACAGAGAATGCATTAAATTAAAAGTCACTGGAGTGACTGTAGGAGAAAATTGCTTAATATGTCTTATATGTGCAGTAGGCCCTGGATGACAGTAAAAACTCAAGAACTGCCTGGAAAGGCTTATATCAGTGAGCAGGAAGGTGATTACAAGGAGCAATTTATACCTCAGGACTGTTAAAGCTTGTGGTGATCTTGAAGTTTCCATGACTGTATTGGAAGGGAGAATAATTCCTTCTGTATGGGATATTTGTGTTTCTTTTGCTCCTGTAATTGTTTTGATGGTTCTTCGTTCCTTATGACTAATGCTGTGTACTAGAATTTACCTCAGTGAATTTGCAGACTGACTTATTGGAAACCACTTGGAAAGTTACACCAAGATTGGAGTGAATTCATCTGTAAAATTGCAGAAATCCCTTTTTGTGTCTGAAGCACTGATGAGAGCACTACAAATTAACAATGAGAACATTAGTGTAGTTATGATGTCTCAGTTAGATCAGTTACAGCTGAAACGTTTTCAGCTAACGTACGCAGCTGCAGCTGCTGCTGCTGTTGTCATGTTGATCTCCAGAACCAAATGGAGAAAGAGGAGATGAGAATGGCATGAAGGGCAAGAAGATGAGAGTTATGAGAGTTATTTTTGTTTAAGTTAGGCTGACATTAGTAGTCTCTTAAGGTGGGAAGAAGTGTTGGCAAAAAAGGAGGCAGAAGAGATGGGATGCAAAAAATAAAAGACAGACAAATGTGGTGTGATGGCTGCTACTCCCTAGGCAGATGCACTGCTAGTGCAACAAAATACTTGAGTTCTCTGCAAGCATTTCTCTCTAGTCTTTTCATTAGAGACTGGAAACTCATTCATCTGGAAGGTACCCAGTAACTTTACTTTAGCTTATACTCAGGTATGAAAGTGCCAGAGGTACTTGGCAAAGGGGCACAGAACAGAAATGATTTAGCTTTTCAGTGCTGAAATGGTAATAGGGTCCAGGGAAAGTACTTTCTTGTGAACATGCTATTCTGTAAGTATCCAGTTTTTAGCCTCTTCAGAAATCTCCAACTTTAGTCATCAGCAGATAAAATATACTGGATACTAGCCTGACGCGTGAAGGCAATATTTGGTAAACGTTGTCTGAAGTTATACCGCCAGCTACTTTCAGAATATAGTTAAGCAGACAATGGGATTGAAACACTGCTCAGTGCCAGTTTAACATGCAGGAACATAATTCTTGTTCAGTTTCCTTCAAAACATTAGCTTCAATGCAAAACATTAAAGAAAAGAGTAACTAAAATGTTCACCTTTTTCAGCTTGTCTTTGTCTTCTGTGGCATTGGGACAAGTGAGTGAGCAAGTGCCAGCAACCTCCTCCCAGCCCTTTGCTGCCAGAGATGAGAGTATTCCTAAACAGGCAATGCTTATATGTCTGCCTTTGTTTGCTGAGGTATTTTCACAGAATCACAGAATCACACAGAATCACAGAATCTTAGTGGTTGGAAGGGACCTTTGAGATCATCGAGTCCAACCA
>JAOTQQ010000032.1:34395572-34577006 GCA_026546715.1 Gallinago undulata | reverse complement strand
GATGTGTTTTTTTATTTAATTATTTTTCTTTCAAAGTTCTGTGCAAATGAATTTAAAAAACCCCAACAAAACCAACACCAGCTCCCCCCCCCCCCCCCAAACAACCTACACCTACAAAAAAACAACCAACAAAAAACAACCCCCCAAAAAACATACAATAAAAAACAACCAAATCAAAAAAGCAACCAACCAAAAAAAAAAATCCAAAACAATAAATACACATGTGAGTATGCAAGAAGATACAGTGTTTGCTGACATCAAGCTTAACTCCATCACACTGCGTAAAGAATCCCATTTGCTTTGTTCTGACTAGTCTGACCCTGGTAGCTTCATCTGATGTCTCTAACTTGTATTTTTAAAAAGATAGTGAATGGTCTTTCTACCCATTTTTCACACTGCAGGGGATTATATAAAAATCTGTTGCATTACCCTTCAATCTTACCTTTTCCAGGAAAAAATTAATTTGGTTGTTTCTTGTGTGTATTATTCTGATACTCCTTCTTGCATTCACTTTCTCTCTTACTAATTCTATTATTCCCTTTGGACTCTTGTGTTTCCCTTGTATTCCCATTTCAAAATGAAAATGTAGGCTTATTTTATACTGAGCTGATGTCTCTGCCTTCATAGGATTATTTACCCTTAAAATGCTGGCTTGCTTTTCTTTTGTTACTGCATTTTACAGAATTATACCATGAATTAATTTCACTGCTACTGTAAATCAGAAGCGCTACTCTCATTTAAGCCTGTGGGCTTAAACCCTTCCTACTCTCTAGTACAATGGGAAACTAAGCTGAAGAAATAGAGAAGTAATTTTTGGCAATATTTGACTTAGCAGTATCAGGGATGGGAGTGGTGGGAACCCAAGCTGTCTGAAGAGAGCAACAAGTCCTTTTTGATTGTAAACTGGGCCAGTCTAATGGCTCACACCCATAAAACTGCAGCCATCATTATCTTTTGGATGTCTCTAGAAATAAGTTGGGGACTGTCAGTGGTCTGTAGAAAGCAGGTTTAAACTGTATCAAAGGAGACGGTTACAAGGGTGAAATGTTACAACAGACCAAAAATATGTTTGGTTTGCTTCTTTCTTTTAGTTTGGAAATGATTCTGACTTCAGCTTTGCTGCTATGCTTCAAAGTACATGAAAGGAAACGTTATTTTATATGGAGTGGGATAACTGGCAGTTTAGAAACCTTCCCCAGGCAAGAGATTGTAACCCTGTGGCATGTCTGCAAATGGCTCTAAAAGCAGTGACTTCGAGCAAGGCTGGTCAGTGACAGGTGATTGAATCAGGAGGCTGGCTGATAGTTAGGGTGGATTTGCCATGAGTGCATCATGTCTTTTTAAAAGAACAATAATAATAAATGTAATGAAGCAAGAGGCGAGTTAAGTTCAATGTTAGAATTACAATAATTGATTTTTTCAAAATAACATGTATTGCATTAGGAAATGTCTCGAGGTGCTTTAAAGGTATTCTCATTATAAACTCTTCTTTTGTGTGTGAAACAGAGTCAAAAAGGCCAAGATTCTTGCAATCTTATGTTTCAGAGGATGATTACCCTGAGTTTGATGTAGGATTTTTTTCCCCTTGGAGCTGGGGAACTTTCTGCCAAGCTGAAGAAGTGTGTTTGGATAGTCAAATCTGCTGCAAATTCAATATTCAGTAGCTCTTGGATTTTAGAGCAGAAAGCTGTGATTAAATCATAGGAGTATATCAATGTATATCCATTTATTGCTTATTGCTTCTATTAATAGTCAGCTGTCAACCATTCATTATAAGGGACAGGTTAAACTATCCAGGGTAGAAAGAATCTTAGGACACAGTGATTATCCTTTTATTTATTCATATTTTTGGAGACAGAATAGCTTCTTTTGGCAGAGTGATTCTGCATGCCCGTTCATGTTATATGGAGCCTGTCTTCTTCCTGCTGAATGATCTGTACAAATAAAAAGAATTATATGATTGTCTTCAGTTCAAAGTTTGTTACTCTGAAAGGAAAAATATAAAGTAGCTTTCTTATGCAGAAGGGGCCTAACTGAAGACACTTTGAAATTCTTCGTAAAAAGGATATAAACTGTTGATTTTTATTTTTTTTCCCTGTAGATGACCTTATAGACTAAGAATAACTAATAGAGTAAGAACTAGCACGTCATATATTGTGATCTTCATAGACATGTCTTGCAGTTTCTTTAAGTAAATCCTTTAAATTCAACAAATATGAACAATCTGACTGATATTAAGAACAGAACCTGAAGAGGCTGACGAGAAGGAGCAGATGCTGAAAGGGAGAAATATATTGGCTAGAGAACAAGCTTGGATCAAGTTGTCCGAGCTTCTCTTAAAAAGAAACTGATTGTCTGGGGTGGCACTTATGGCTGGTAGTTTCTGAGAAAAACTAAGTAATTTTTACCTTTAAAATATTGTGTTGGAAAAGTTCTGACTAGTTCTGAGATTTGTAGGAGATGTGTTGTGTGTTAAAGAGTTTTCTAATTCCTGGTAATTTGTTATGAATAATTAGTGTTGGCCTAAAAGTTGATGTAGATTTGTTTACTATTCCTCTGCTTCAGTGTAAATAGTGTTTACTCACCAGAAGCTGTCACTGCTGTTAACTAACCCTAAATGAAGTCTTTTAGCAGTGCCAATTAACTGAGTCCTCTGTGTATTTAAAGCACCAGTAGCTTTCTATTAGAAATTGTGTTCATTGAACTGATTTGGTAGAAGAACATCAACAATCTCTTGTGAAGAGTTTAATAATCTAACAGAAGTTCTTTGTGTTTAATTAAATTTCAGTCTGCAATTCTTTCTGTTATAGGGCCGATTGTGGGGATTTAGTATGTGCTTGTATTCTCAATAATTTTTGCAAAGCTTTATGAAGAAATTGAAGATGGGAGGAATAGCAGATGATAAAACTGAGAGGAAAAGTTTTGGATTCCAGGTGGCCACCTGGATAGGTTTGGCCCTTAGCTCTGTTTTAAGAACAAAATGTGACATTACACCGAGTCGCAATGTTGAAGAGACAAGTAAGTAAGCATTATATTTCCATACTAAGTTGACACCTGAAACAAGTCCTTATATTAAATTTGCTTCGAGGTTAGTGGAAAGCTTTATAACACTCGGCACACTTGATTTCTTCTTTTTTAAACTGGCAATAGTCTGGGAATCATTAAGTGCCAAATGCTTTCATCAAACTCGTAAACAAAAGGGGATTCTATAGTAAATCCATTTACTCTCAGGAGGTTTCAACAAAACGCGTTTTCAGTTATTCAAAGTGGAAGAATAAATCTATAGCTCTTTTTAAAAAGACTTATTTCATGGCCTTAGAAGGCAGACACAGTACTGGATTTAAAACAAAAACTGTAACAAGCATACTCACCAAGGTCAGTAAATTGTGGCAATGTTTTATAGGTCTGTAATACATCTGCATGTGAGAGCTACTCAGCTGCTGCCCAACCTAGCAACATAGATAGCCTATAATGGAAAAAGTATGTGCTGTAGGGATGCTGATTTTTTGATTAAATAAATAACATTGAGTGAATCAGTTTCTCAACTAAAAGAAATGCTATGCTCTGATAGCTGTGCTCATGAGATAGAAAATTACTTCTACAGCAATGGAAAGCTTAAACAACCAGCCTGGTGTTTTACCTGTATTTAGTCACACTGTACTTCTCCTGAGTTGTCTTTCTCATCACAGATAATCTTTATACATTAACACACTGGTAATTAACCTTGTTTGACTTATTTAACAACGACACAGTTGCTGCCAGAGTAGAGGCTCCCAGCTCAAACACAAGGCTGATGTTACTGAATAAATACAGTGAAGGGAAGCTGGCCAACTCTGGAGGTTGGCTCCTGCACCACATAATAACGCTGCATGACAGCCAGCAGGGAATGTATCTATATGCATTATCTATTATCTTATATCTATGGACTTTTATATGGGTTTTGGTGGCAGAGACTACTTCTGCAAGTATTTCTACCAAGCATCAGGGTGTCAGAAGCTAACCAACCGCTACTTTATTCAGTGCAGAATATGGAAATATTTGCTTGTGTATTTTTTCTGAAAAGACCAGGGTACGGCACCTATCAGAACTCAGTAATTAGGGTTTTTAGTCCGTTACGTAACATATGGACGAGCATTGCGCTTATTAGACCTTTCAGAAAGATCTCTCTCACCACAGTGAGAGGGAGGAATCAAAATGCTCCATAGAAACATCCTTAATCAAAACCATACCATATCATTTGACCAGTGATGTGTGGATCTATGGTATGAAATGCTACAGCAGTATAAGTGAGTCTTTTATGGGCTGACCAGTGTTCCTCCTCCTCAGTGACACTGTTTGCTAGTGGAAATTAAAATGTTCTTTCCATTCTGATCTTGCAGTCTAGGAATATAACATACTCTGAAACAGTAACAAAAAAGAATATGGGAACTTTCTGGATTTCTATCCCCTCTGTTGTTTATAAGTTAGATGAAAAGAAAGACTTCCCAGTGTTTTAAAGTTCGGCTATTTTTATGAAAAGCTGTTTTATAAAGAATCACTAGGAACCAAAATTATTATCATTTAAAGTCTGCGCTACTTGCAGAAAACACTCTTTTTTCTGATGGAAAATTGAAGGGTTTTTGAGATTGTTTAAAAGAGAGAGTTTTAATCAGTATTATGTATAGTATATAAAAATGGGAATGAGTAGCAAAGTTACCAGCGTAATGTTTTATATATAAAATTACTTTTAAACATATAATATGTATGATGAAATAAAATTTGCAGTGAGAATTTAAGGTTGGTTTTGGTTGTTTTTTTGTTTTATTTTTTTCTGAAGCTTTGGTTTCCTGATGTGTGGGATCAACAACTGTCTTGCCAGATAGGATGATGTGTTGTGGCTGAAGGCTTGAGACTTTAAAGATGCCTGTTGTGTGCAGCAATAGAACAGTAAGGAACTTGCGAAGAACAGCTAAAAACAATAGTGCTTAGAGCTCAAAGACAAACTTACAAAGGTTTCTGAAAATGGCATAGGAATTGTTGTATGTGTTGTAAGAATCATTTGAAGCTGGAAGCATTATAAGAGATGATAATACATAAAACTTCCATTGCTTCAAAATTGTTCCGCTCCAAGTTTATTTACAGTATGTAGGCTGAATTAAACAGATACAGGATTCTTTTTAATGGATAGTTCTTCATTGAAATTCATGGTTTCTATTTGCTGATATTCTGCACTTTATATGCAAATGGATTTACAGTTTCACCTGCAAATAAAAATCATATGGTTCCAAAAATAAGAAACAAAAAAAATCACCAACGTGATAACATTTCAAAGATTTAGCAAGTTGTGTAGACAAGTCATGCTAGGATTGTAATTCATCTAACTCCACAGAAAAAGTTGTCGACGTTTTTGGTATAACTATATTATTCACTTGAAGGTGTGTTTAGACTTGTTGTTAGACAGGTTCTGATAATGCAGCCCAGTGCAGTGACTTTAAGAATGAGAATAGGCACTTTATTTCAGGCCAGTTCTTCCCCAGAAGCTATTAATGTGATTTCCTCACAGAAGTCACAGGCACGGCACAAAGAACAGTCTTTCAATAAGAAATTACTTTGAGTCCACAGCCAGGAGCTAGGGAGGTTTGATGAGAATGGAAATAAGAAAGAACAGAAACGGATTAATTGTTTGTGTCAGCACTAGACTGGAAAAAAAAAAGCTTCCACACTCAGGTTCAAATTTAAATTAAATTTCTTCAAAATAGTAGTAATGAATTCTTGAGTAAATGGTGAAATTCTTTCTTAAGCAACAAAAACATGTTGGTGTTGACAGTGTCTTTGAGGCTTGAAAGGAAAAAGCATGACTTAATTCCAGTAGTGATAAATAACAAGTCAGAACATAAGTTTCCTAATCACTTCTACAGAGCATTTTCACATACCTATTTCATTAAGAGCTATTTCTAAGGGAGGTAGTTTTCCTTTCCCCATCCTGTGTAATGGTGCTATTTCTACTCATACAGAAACAGTAGATAAGCAGTGCTCGGAACATCTTCAGTATTATTTTGATCATTGTGGGTAAGCTTCTAAATGTGCTTAGGCTTTTGCACTCATCTACCTGTGCAAGACAAAAGTAATGCTTTTCTCCTTGAAAGAATGGGCATAGGGATAATACAGCAGGTAATTTCCAGTCCCCAAGGTTTTGTTTATTCCTTTCCAAGGAAGTTCAGCACTCATCCCCGCTGAAAACCAGTCCAAGTTGTCTATGTAACTTCATCACGCTGTCCTGAAAAAATCAGACTGTGGTGAATTGAATCTTCTGTCTCTCCCTCACAGTAACTGAATGATATTTGCACGCACTTCTGGCTTTTGGGCAACTCAGTGGGTGTTACTGAAGCCTCGAAGTGGTGAACCTTGGCTTGGATGTGTACAAAGAATAGCTGGGGCTTAAGCTGTGAACCTTCAGATATACGCACACGCCAAGGAAAGCAGGCTGTCATTACTATGTGGGGAAACGGTAGCTGGAGTCTTTTCAGTTTCACAAGCCAAATTCATGGTCAAATCATGGGAAATACAGCTAATTTGCATAGTGACAACTTCTTAAACATTTATCCCCTATATCTCCCCTGACTCTGCCCCAAACGAGGGAGGTTCTCATAGAGAGATGTGTAAATTTTGTGGGAAGAAGAAGACTTGAAAGATCAGATAGCTCAGAGCATTGAGACTAGACCAAATGGTGTCCTACCTAGATTCAAACCTGCTGTTACATGTTTAAGTCTATATGCCAGCCATACAAAACGGAGAGCGCATGTAACAGACATTCATCTATTTTTGCCTATATATTTGTTCCTACATTAAATTTTGTATACCTTGCTGGCTTGGCCTAGTTGAGGTACTTGGACTATCTTAAAATTTGATACATACTATTGCTTATAACAATTCATTTTATTTAGCCTAATTAAAAGTTTATGAGTGTTGCTTTGAAGAAAATAAAGTCACAGCTGAATTTGTTGTGAAATATCTGAGGTGACAGGGTATGGCAATAACGGCAGAAATTTAGGTTTCCTAATATGTGTGGAGAATACAAAAAAGGAAGGTATATAAATATAGAGAGAGATATATCAATATAAAAAATGTACAGAACTAGGGCTCTACTGGAGTAGATGCCCAAGACTAGTGAGAAGACTGCTCAAAACAAGACTACTGGGAAGCTACTTAGCTATTTGACTCCACCAGAAAATAATCTGTCCTGAATGATGCTGATGAAAATAAACCTGAACTCAATCCACCATCAGAGTTACAAAACCTTTCAGCAGATCAGAAGAGATCATCATTGTCCTGCTGCATAATGTGCAGAGAGGTAATGAATACCCAAACTCTGCTGATGTGGATAAAGTTCCAGGCACTGTGCTGATACTCAGTTCAGGCTTTTAAGTACTGGTGCAAAGTGTTCATACTTGATCAACCAGGATATAGCTTTAGTAAAATGTGATGTGATTAAGGCAGTTGAATTTACAGTCTTCCCTTGTCTAGCTTGAAATGTAGATATAATAGCAGATATTTTCCCTTTTTAAAATATTTGCCTACTGCATTTGACAAGGAAGTCCCTTTTGTTATAGAATGGTGAACACACTTTATTTTGTTCCTCTAGAACATAATTATTGGTATGGCTTTACTGACATTCATATGTAGACTTTTGCTTTTACAGGGAGTCCCTCTGAACTTGGTGATAAACAATGGAGAATGTATATCAGATCCCAAACATAGGTTAGTCTTTGATAGATCTTGCTGTTTGCTAGCAACTTTCTTGTCTCAAACAGCTCATTAATTTTTTTCCCTTCAACATTATTTTAAAATATCACTTGATTTTAAACACACTTTTTACTTAGACAGATACTGTTTCATTTTCAATACAATAGGTGATCAATTAGTACAGCAGGTCTTTGAGTTTTTTGCAGTAGTGTTGTGACTGACAGTTTTATTAATAAAAGATGATATGAGAGCAATCTTGGAATTCAGAGCAATAGACTGCTAGGGCTCCTGCTCCCTGTGGACAAGACAGAGTTATAAATCTTAAAAATTAAATTCTTAACATTCTTGGGACTAAGTTGAAAACAGCAGTTTGTATTCAGGGCTGTTTTGTATTTTACTGATTAAACACATGTTGCATACATTATCATGTGAATACATAAACCAGTAAGCTTTTTTCAGCCTTATATAGGTTAGAGCTACCAGTCTCCCGTAATAATTTTATCTGTGTGACTCGCTAACAACAATCAGATCTGCTGTGTACAACAATACATAAATACTTCATAACCACCCACAGAAATAGATGCTGAAAGCTCTTTGAATAGGATGACTGTGGACATTCTGCATCTTTGTAAATTGTGTTCTCTGATAAGTGCAATGTAAACTATAAATGCTATTGGTGATACAAATAAGTATATTTGGTTCTAATATTTAGACTTTCAGAATATTTTCAGATGTGTTCCGTGCTCACTTGTGGGTTCAGCTGATGTAAAATATCACACTGCTGTCAGTTTCTGTCATCTTGCACTTGTAACAGCAGAAGATTTGAATTGGGTTCCTAGTCAGTTTGAATATTATTTCCACCATATTTTATATGGAGAAATATCCATATAAAAACACTGCAACTCAGTTCCTGGGAAACTTTACAATGGAGTAGGAATAGTTTCCAAGGAGAAACTATTGACACTTGATTAAATGTAATATGATTGAATACATAATACAGCCAAGAACTAAAATTGTAAAGCACTTAATTCAAAACACTTCTATATCCAGAGGGCATTTTTTTTAACAGATATTTCAGCAAAGCTTTGGCTAATAATTATTAAGGTTGTGTGCCAGTGGATTTCAAAGACTATGGTCAATAGAGGGGAAAAAAAATCAAACCACCAACAAATCGCAGGCAAGATATTTCATTTCTATGGGCTGCATATCGAGTTTGGTTTCATACCTATCACATTGAACCTATACAATAAGATATGCAGATAGTCACACCTATGTTAAACCAGTTTTATATAAAACCTTGGCATTATAGTTACTTCTCAGGTAAGCTAACAAATCAGAATTTGTTTTTAAAAGGGTTTCTTTTCAGGAAGACTTTTGGGGTTTTTTCTTTTAGTGCTGTGTTTACTTCAGATAAGAGAGGATCAACTTCTGCTGTGTGGAAGTATGAGATCTGTTAAATACAGCTTTTTAAAACTTTCACAGTGAAGCTGAAAATTATGGATCTTAGGGACTGCTATTGTGATCAGTGCTTGCACAGCCAGGAAGAGAGATTTCTTGTTTTAATCTGCACACATTCATTATAAATGGTCTGAACGGATAATAGAGAGAAGTGTATGCTTCAATTCAAGAACAGGGAAGTTTAAAAATACTGGGAGGAATATAATGAATTCTTTCTCCTACATCGTTGATGGCTTCCTTTCAGCTATCAAGGGGGCTATGAGCTATCCTTTCCTTTCACAAAGTAAGTGGGAAATTAAACTCCATCTGAATAATTCAGAAGCGCAGCATGGATTCCAGGATAGACTTTTTCTGAACAACTTCAAATCAGAATGCAGAACACTAATTCATCTTTTTTTTTCCCATTGTGACTTTTCAACAGTAGAGTGTGAAAATCACAGCAGAAATCAGCTTGTGCATTGCACACCCTAAGCAATTTTATTAGTGTGAAGAGGTCTGGGATATTTATGTTGTTACTTTGGTCAATGTTTCTTTGGTGTTGAACTGCATTATTGCAAACTGAACCGTGTTATCGCAAACCAAACGGCTTCATCAGTAACTTTGTATTATTTTTGAAAAGGAGTGAAATGAGAAACAAATGGTATTACTTGAAAGTTAATTTTATTTTTTCATAAATGAAGGAGTGCCTAGTGCTTAAAAGCAGAACTGAGGAGGAGCTACATATTGTGATTATCACAGCATCACTAGAAAATGGCTAGTACTGGTTTTGAATGTCTCAGCAGTAGCATTACTACTGGATTTCCTTGGTGCAAAGGAGAAAGTCTAGTTCAACCAGGACTCTGTGTAGGACCATTCTGCCTGGTGTTAGAGAGGCTAATGCCTTCACAGCCCGTTGGTAGGTAGAATAAACACTGTAATTAGCATAAACCACCCATGGAAGAAGGAGTATATGACAACCTTCTTTCTCAGCCAGGAGGTCAGAAGTTTATGATGAACTGAGGTTCGATTTGCGTCTTACTAAACATGATCTTTCACATTTAAATCCCTTTTCCTGCTTCACTACTTCCTGCCTTCACATTTACCCTTGAGGTTCCTTATCTTCTGAGTTGGTTTCTTTTGTGTAGATGCTACCTTGGGATAATAGCATCATTCTTGATTTTTTAAAAAACAACCAAACAAACCAACCTGTATTTGTTGCCTCAAGCTAAGTAAATTTCCTACTCAAAGCAGGATATTTGAGTGTGAGTATTAGAGTATGCAGTTGCTGCTGTCACTTTTTCTTCCCTTCTGTCATGGCTTAAGGTGAGGCAGTCTTCCACCCACTAAATTTTTGAGGTAATTATTGCTTAGATGTATAGTTCATTACTTAAGCAAATAAATTTGAATTGGGACCCTGTAGACTTCTGGCCTTTGGACCTATTGCCTCATTGCACACATAACGTATGTGATCTTTTGAAAACTAAAGATGACTATGGGGTATGCTTCTTTGTAGGCTGCTATAGCTCACTTTATTGGCCCCAAGTTCATATTTGTTAACTTTTGGACACGTTTACAACATAAGTTACCTATAGTTTCATATAAGGTTGCCCACTTTGAATACCCAGTTGGAATTGGGTAAGATTCAAGTCTTGCTTAATAGGCTTGTTTGATTAGTTCTTGCAAATAATAAGTGTATATTTGTTGTTAAAGTCTGCTCTTTAGACAAAGATTCCTTATAGTTTAGTCACTTATGATGGAAAGAAAAGATCAAAAGACGACAGAGGAGAAAATGCTTGACTTCATGATGAAAGTGTTGGACTGGGTCTTAGGAGACCTGGAGTCTTGGCTGATCCACAGACTTCCTGTATGGACCTTGTGTCTTAGTTCCTTCTTCTGTAAAACAGAAGTAAGAATATTGCCCTGTCACAAGATCTGAGGGAAATATTTTTGATGGTAAGGAAATAGTGGTTTTAATGGTAAGGTAAAAGGGCTCTAAGGTAAATAACTGAACACAGAAGTGAACACAACCAAAGTTTGAAATAAGCAGTTTAGTAAAGCATCTGTCCAACTCTGTTGTGTATTTTTACTTGGCCTGTTCCTGGGGCATATAAAAATAAAAGCAATGGCCCTAATTTGAGTTTTGTATTAACCGTATGGAAAAAAGGAAGAAAGACTGTTTTGCATCCCTAGTTAATGGTATTAATGAGTTTGCAACAGAACTGCAGCTCTTTGTACTTTAATCACAGCTTGGGTATTTGCTCATTAAAATTTGCTACCTGGCAACTGGGTTCTTTTCTTTCTGTTCCTGGCTGATATTCTTGAATCAGAGCTAAAAATAAATCTACTTTCCTTCCCTCCTTTTTTTTTTTTTACTTTTTCCTTCTGTTCTAACAGGCATCCCTTTACTTTCAAAGCTCAGCACTTTAGATGTAGCCCTCATAGCATGTCATATTTCGTCTTCATATTTGTAGAAATGTAAATGGTCTTAAGTAATGTGAGATCACTGCTATAGTATCTAGAACATGACAGCAATTTGGAGAGGAGAATTTCAGAGTATTGGGGAAATAAAGATCCATTCCTTGTTTGTGAGGTACCTGTGTCTGTTCTGGTTCAGATCTGTTTTGGGAGCATTTCATTCAAGTGGGTGAATGTGATAATGTAATAATGGTAGCACGATGACTATAACTGTTCTTAGAAGTCAAATACAGTCAGAACTGAATGGTATTTTTATGTGACAGTCTAGAATTATTTTAAAATTAGAGGAAAAGTATACTGGTCTGCTATACCAGCGTAGATCTAGACTGGACTAGCTATACCAGCGTAAATCTAGAGATTCCAGATGTAAATTGGCATAACAAGGGAGCTTTAAGATGCAGTCAACAAAAGCACAGTGAAGCTGAAGTCTGGAGACGAAGAGTGAGCTTTCTGGGATGGCTCAGGCCCTTGTGGAAAGACCAAGGGTGCAGACATGCTGCAGTCAGGCAACTATCATTAGCCCAGACAGGATACGTGAGTCAAGGATACTGAAAGGAGATGAAAAGCATGGTATTTGGGTATCTGCCACTTTCCAGTTGCTGTGCACTATTTGTGGTTCATGTTGCTGACTGGAACATACTGGAAAAGAAACAAAAATAGTCTAAATTGGGTTAACAGCTAACATCTGCCATGTGACTTATTGGAAGAGAGAACTTTAGCTGCGAGGACACAGCCAGAGGGGACACTAAGGGAAAGCTCATGGTCGTGCATTTTCCTTTTCTTCCACCCTCTTCAGGCCCTCTGAACCTGTTCATCTCAGCTGATGTTTTCTGGTTTACCAGCCTGAAATACTGAGTATAATCTGACAAGCATAGCATGTGTGGTCCAAAAGATGCAGTAGATGTTTTGCCGTTTTCTTGAGTTGTCTTCTGAATTGACACCCAGAATCTGTAGGCATTCAAAACAGACATCGTACCGCCACCCACTTAAAAGGTTTCGGTAAGGCTGGATACAAAACAAAAGATCCTAGTTACCTTGCTCTGATCTAATAACAGTAATTCCTCTTTCAGACCTTGCTTTGCTTTAGTTAACACCACTCATATTTGTGTGGATGGATGTAGCTAAACAGTCCAGTGGTACAAAGTAGAAACTTTTTTCATTTAACATATGCTGACTACTGTGCATTTGGTGTGAGCCTTAGGCTGAAGTTATGTTACTAGCTGGAGACAACTACTTAGACATTTAATGCATTCTGAGCAGTTGGTTCAGGTAATCAAATGATATATCTTGCTTTCACTACTTTCCTGACCCGTAGATCTTTGTTTGAAATCTAGTACCAACCCTGACATATATTTTAATTTTTTTTTTTCTTAAAAAGAATTTGATGCTCTGTCTTCAAATACCTTTGTTTCCCTGTATTTCTGGGATCTGTCAGACAAGAAATAAGACTTTTCCTTTTTTATATTGCTTCTGTATCGAGAATAAATTTATTGAATTTTTGCTTCTGACCTGTGTAAGCTGTTTTGGCATCTCTGGCATTTTCCCGGAGCAAGGAGTTCTCAAACTTTGAGAAATTGTTCATTTCCGTGTCATTTTTAACCCACTTAAATTGTCTTGGCTATTTTTGATAATTTCAGACAATGATAAGCTGATCCTTTGAATATGCTGTGGCTTGTCTGTTGATACTGAAAACACGTATGCAGTGGTGGAATAAGTTCCTGGTTTGTTTTTTTCTTGTGACTGAAATTTATTCTCTACAGAGAAGACTGATTTCAAAAGATTCCAAAATAACTTGGAAAAACAGTGAAGTAAAACTACAAAGTAAAACTGCTGGTTATTTTAAGACCTACTGCATGCATCTGTCTAAACCCAGTCCTTGTTGTTTGCTATCCAGAAATGCTCAGTTCCCTGGTTTTTGTTTTCTAAAACCTAAAGCTATTTATAGTTTGGACTTAAAATTGTAGCATTTGCTCCTGGTTTTCCTTTTTCCCCCTTACAATAGAATAAATAAAAGCACTACTTGCATTTATTTGGCAAACAAAGCTTGAGTCTGGAGAGTAGGATTGATTGACTGGATGAACATAGAGGCAATTTGAATCCATTTATATATATTGTCTTAAATTTATAGGCTCTCAGTTTCTTAGAGCGTTTTTGGCCTATTGTTTATATAAAAAATGCTTATCTGACCTTTGTGTTTACATAGTATAACGGATTTGCTTTTCAAACACTGATCAGCAATGGAGGTTATCTTTGATCTCCCTAACTATATCGTTATTTTTAACTTGTGAATGAATTCACTAGTTTTATTGATAAATTCCCTGACTGGGAATATCACATTAATGCAGTTTGGGGATTGTTTTAACTGTCCATGTCATTAAGCCAAGCAAAACCTCACAAATATTATTTAGAAAAAAACAAAACAAACAACCAAAACAACCGTGGAACATTTAGCAGAATCACATTTATTATGTTTATTTTGTCTTGAAAGCAAAACCTAATGGTATATGTTTGTTGCTTAGTGCACATCTAACAGAAGTATTTTCTTTGCCTTCTAAGGCAGATTTTACTCAATAACTGTATGACACTTTATTTAACTAGGTTGGTGCAGCCAAATTACAATTAGGACATCTACTGTCCAGAATATTTATTGTAGTGCAGCTCAGTTATGTGAAAAACAACTTTTAAATGATGTGATCGTGACTGTTTTATAGTGCTGTTTTACATTTGGTAGTAGCAGTGTTTCTTTGAAGACTTCTAAAGTTTCCTTTTCATTTCTTCTAAAGCATTTTTTAAAGCACCCGTACATCTAACCCTTCAAATTAATAAACACAGAAAACGTGTAAAACATTATCCCCTACAGTTCTTCCAATAATGTAGTAATTTGGGAGACACTTCAACCTTCTGAAGTGAAGGTTGATTTCTGTTTGATCTAGGTACAGAGATTTGTTGCTATATACTGTGATTAATTTGCTAAATCTAAATATGTTTCAGAAAGAACCCAGTCTTTGACTATGTCAGGGTGGTGTCTGGTGCATGTGAGGCAAGAAGGCAAAAAGCAATGTATTCAGCTTATCTGCTCATCCTTTCAGTTACTGAGTGGAAACTGTTATGCTGCCTCCAATGGTGCAATAGGCTGTATGCACCGGCTGACCATCAGTAGGCAGCAGCATTGACTCTGACTGCTTTTTTTGTTCTGAACAATTTTCAACCCTGTATTTAAGGAATCCTTTCTAGTGACTGAATGGAAACCATGTATTCTCTTAAATGCACGTCTGACAGTTGGGTCATACTGACTTCTGTTTTGGAAGATAAAAACACCCATGAATAAGAGAGGAGAAGATCTGAAAGGAGAGTGAAATTCAGAAATCCCCCCGTCTTGCAGAAGAAAAAAACCTGATGTAATGCAACTCAGTAAATGGTTATAGATGTTAGCTACCCTTGTCTTCAGTTAGTTCATTGCTAAAAATAGGAACTCTGGCTGCTTCACAGTATTTCTGTGTAGACGATGGCTTCCTTGACTGTCAAGCCCATGTAGCTACAGAGTCTGACCTTTGTTTGATAGCAGTGAACTCCTATGCTTTTCTGAATGACTATTGAAATTGATGACTCCAACTTTGGAGTCCTCAACACAGGAAGGACGTGGATCTGTTGGAATGGGTCCAGCAGAGGGCCACGAAGATGATCATAGGGATGGAGCACCTCCCCTTTGAGGACAGGCTGAGAGAGCTGGGGCTGTTCAGCCTAGAGAAGAGAAGGCTCCGGGGAGACCTTATAGCGGCCTTCCAGTGCCTGAAGGGAGCCTATAGGAGAGACAGAGAGGGGCTCTGTCAGGAAGTGTAGCGAAAGGACAAGGAGCAATGCTTTTAAAGTGGAAGAGGGGAGATTTAGATACTAGAAAGAAACTCTTTACAGTGAGGGTGGTGAGGCCCTGGAACAGGTTGCCCAGTGAAGTCATGGATGGCCCATCCCTGGAAGTGTTCAAGGCCAGGCTGGATGGGTCTTTGAGCAACCTGCTGTAGTGGGAGGTGTCCCTGCCCATGGTAGGGGGGTCGCAACTAGATCTTTAAGATCCCCTCCAACCCAACTGATTGTATGATTAAAAGCTTGGAGGCAAATGTCAGTGATACCTTCAAGAAAAAAACCACTTGCAGACTATAATAGGCTGTCCTTGGTTGGGCCTGAGTCCTACCCCCTCCTCTCCCCTCCCCGGCCACAAATCTGCAGCCTGAGTCTGTACAGATGTGCTATAATGTGGGCCTAAGACTCTTAGTTCTGCATCAAATGTGTTTTCTCTGGTATTATTAGCTTCTTTTTGCTCACTGCTTGTAAGGTACTTGCAAAAATTGTGTAATTGTGTTACACCTGTAAGCGGCTGTACTTCAAAATTTACTTTTGAACTGATACTGCTCTACAACTCCTAGGGATACCAAGTGGGTTGGGAGACATTTTTGTTTCTTTCTTTCGTTTGTTTGGATTGGTTTGTTTTCCTTCAGAGCTAGAAAAACACACTGGTGCTGCTAGTGCTGTTATTACCACTATCTACTACACTATTCAACTCAAAATGTTGAATACATTTTGTATTCAACAATACAAATTGCTGAATCAATAAGTTGAGGTTTATATATTTTATAAGCACCATCTAAAAACAAAAATAAATTCAAGATATGTTTCAGTGGATCTGTTCAGGTGTTTGGAGAGACCACCATTCAGCTACATCAGCTATTTTAGCTGATCATTAGTATTTATTTGTTGTTACGGAACTTTTCTGAGTTCCCCCCAACTTCTGATTTAGAAATGCAATATCCGGGTTTGTCTATTTTTTGTTGTGAAAAGTCTGAAGCTAATGGTTCTGGCAGACTGACTAGGCAAAACAAGAGAGTGAGCACTTACAAAGGAAAAAAATAAGAACTGGATATTTGGATTCCAAAGTGCTACCTCAGTGATTAAAATAAAATACAAAACTCAAGCCCTTCATTTGATCTGAAACATGAATACAAGTTCATTTTGAGTTTACAAAGCTGAGAACACTGGCATCCTTCAAACCTCTTTGGAAATGCAGCCAATTCAAACTTCCTGAGAGTGAAGTTTGTGGGAAGTGGCTTAACATGTTAGAAAAGCATTTTGAACTCCAAACAGAACAAGGTATTATGCTCAAAGATGATCCTTATGCTTAACGACGGAAACTACAAATTGTGAAACATTTGGTGTATGGTTTGACTTATGCCACTGTTACAGCAGCGTATGCAATTCTTCCAAATAGTCTCATTGTGAGGAATGTCTCATTAAAAGCATCTTTTTTTTTAATTTTTTTTTTTCCCTGTGCAAATAAGGAAATAGATAAGAGCTTTTAAACATAATCATTCATTCTTATAGACTCTTTGGAACAAAGTAAACTTTTAAAGATTAACCTGACCAAGCTAAATTTAAAAAGAAAAGAAAAAAACATACAACTATGTCCTTGGAACCTTACACAAACTACATAGAGGTCCACTGAATAAAATATGCTCTGCAGGGACATGTAAGTTATGCAAATTCAAAGAGTAGGACAGGCTTGAAAAATGATTTTTACCTTGGAAAAGCATGAAGTTAGCCATCAGGGTGCCATCAGTCAGGTGAAATTCCATGTCAGAAGTGGAGCTTTTGATTCTGTCTGCGTTTCTGGTATGCTGTAGCCCCAAATGATGGCCAGGCTGAGAAAATTCAAATATAGGCTTTGCCATCTTACAGACATTACTTTGTCACTCGTGAATATTGCAATCAAGTCAAGTCACCCTAAAGAGCAAACAAACCTAGATTAAGCTCCCTTCCCTTTTTTTAGTCTCGCGCTTCTCATTTTATTTTTTTTTAAATGTGGATTTTAAAGGCTTGTCTTAGATTCCCAGTGGTATAAATTAGATAAGAAGTAGGTTGTAAACATGGAAGTGTTGCTGTTGAGCTGCCGGTGATATGCTCATCTGTAGGTGTGATATGTTACTACATATTTCTGTATAAAGACAGACTGCCTGCACATGGGAAAAAAATTAGTGATTTATCAACTTATGCTAGGTGAATGTAAGATAAATCTCAGAAAATTTTTGGTTTTCTTCTGAAAAGAATTAAGTGGCTACTATTTTATAACATGTTTTACAAAATAAATTATGGGAACAGACATCTTGGTGTCTATTCCACAACTGAAAATTGCAAAAAGCACTAGACTTCATTTTGTCTTGTGCCTATGTGCACAAATGTTTCAAGTATAGAAGTCTGTAATGTTACAAAGATACTTATTTCTGAATATAAATGAACCTTGATTTATAGGGTTCATTAGCAAAAACTGATGTGTATTGCCATGCATTAATTTCTTCTTGAATTAAAGCTTTCAGTCTGCCTCAACTGTAGGGATGGTACACCAGCAAGCCCCCAAGTCTGGGAGTCTGGCTGTCCAGAAAAGAAAGCAGCAAAAGATGCAGCTAAAATAATAATTTCTATTTATGACTTCTTGAAGGTGCTTCCGCTATCAGTTATGTGTTACGTCTGTTTCTTTTTCTTACTGGTTCAGAAGGTGAATCCATCTACTTTGTAGTGTGTTTGATATTTGAAGCTGCAAAAGACATTTTCTGAATTCTAAGGAAATTAAAATTTTTCTACGTTTGTGAAGTTTTTTGGTTGGTTGATTGTAGGTTTTCAAATGCTATTTTCAGTAGTTAGGGGAGTGGTCCCAATTTTTTGCAGGCATTCTAGACCCCACAAGATGCTAAGGTTTTTTCAGTAAGTATAAAAGATGTTGGAAAACCAAATTGTAATACACTTCCCGTTATCCACAAGTAACAACAGACTTTCAGGTAGTTGCAGGAAGAGAGCAATTTCTCAGATAACTTAATGAAAAAAAGGACAGTGAACTAGAACTAAAGTCTCTGCTAAAGTAGGGAATGAGATGAATGGGTGAGCAGGATGTTAAATTCAATCACTTCTTGCCTTCCATATTGTATTTTGTTCAGAATCAAATCTCTGCAATACTTTTCTCATTTCATTAAACGTAGGAGATGAAACATCAGTTCTTGCTTGTTTCTGCATTCAGTGCTGTTCACGAGGCTGATTTTTAATTATTTTTTTTTCCCCCTACCACTTTGCTTTCACCATCTTTGCTGGAAAAGCAATGTCATTGCATGGACAGAAATCAGATAACAGTGTTTTGTACTCTGATATTTAATGAATGCAAAGGGAAGATTTAACATTGTTTTTATAACTCCCTCTACAAAAGTTCTTGAAACAAGAAAGCCCTTTCCAGCACCTCCTCTACTGAAAGCAATGTGAGTCTGTTCTGTTGCTTTTCAAGTAACAGAATTTATGAGGCTTTGAATGTGGTGAGGCTTTATTGGAATGATATCAAAGGGTTCTGTGACTTTGTTTTCCATTCATGGTGTAAAGGCCCTTCGTGGCTATGGAGCAAGAGACTGTAGCGCTCCCAGACTGTATCGGTATATCAGTAATGCACTTCACTGGCTTCCCAGAATTACTTAATTGCAGGATCTGAAATTACAGTTTAACAGGGTTCAAAAATATATTGCGAGAGTCTCATCAACACACAGTAGATTGTCTTAGTTGTCTGTTTGACTGATTTCTTAACAGGGAAGAAGAAATTATACCAAAATCAAAACTTTTTCAAAATTAGATGTTCATTCTGGCTGGAGCCACAAGTGAGTGCAGAAGTTCAACTGAGAGCTGACAAAGACTTTCAAAAGCACCAGAATAAAATCCAAATGGATTTTCTAATGTGCCATTCTAGGTTTTAGAAAATGCATATGGCAATAGGCCTGTGTATGTTGAAAGGGATGCTTGTTCTTCTTCCTCTGCTTATAACAAGGTGCACAATGTTTAAGATCTGTAAGATGTGCTATGTCCGGCTTCACGTACTCTTCTCCCCAAGATCTTTCACACCAGGGAAGCAGCTTAACGATTGTGCTGTTAGAGACTAAACCTTTTCAGTAATTTTTTTTCAGACTTTTTTTTTTTAGTATCTCCTTGGTTTTCACGATTTTTTCAGTGATTAGGGAAATGGATCTTGGGATTTGTATGTGCATGTGGTAACTATTAACCCAGTGCATTCCTAGTGCCTTGGGAGCAGTGAACTGGCCCGTTCTAGCCTATGCCTATACCTTCTGGAAAAGTATGACTTCCCACGGAACAAATTCAGTCTTTCAGAAAATTAACTGTGAATTCAAAGACTGAGTAAGAATCCAGTAATTCAAAATCATAAGAATCTGAGCAAAAGCTGGTTGTGTGGGTGAGGTATGAGGCTTGCTTTGATGTTTTTCCATCTTCCCTGCCTCGATGTGTCTGGCACTGAATATGCTTTCTGTGCCGCACCTCAATCTCTCTTTCCACCCCTGAAAGTCACTATTACTTGCCTGCTCATGCCTGCCTGGCCAGTGGTCACTGTATAAGAGGAAGCCCCTAAAGTTGCTGGTAGCAAATCCTGCAATCTTTTCTGCCAGCAAGGAGGACTGGGAAGGAAGACACTAAATGGACATCCTTCCTTGGGCGTTGTAGCTTTAGCAATCTCTACACTAAAGACGTTACAGTTGTATACTTGTCACCAAATGCAATTTGTAATTTCAGTTTGAGCACTCAGGCTTCCGTCACCAAAATCTGTCCTATTATATGCTGTGAAGTAAAAGTTAGAGTTTGCATTTGTAGCCAAAACCAACAAATCAAATAGGAAATGGCTAAAGAAAGAACAGGAAGAAGAGAACACTGGGGTTTTTAAAAAGGTGATGTATTTGAATGGCAAAAATTTACTGTGAGAGAATAATAGTGAAACATTTATAATCCTATCTGACACGTGTTCACATAGTAGGGAAGGTATTTTCTGTCTAAGAATGTGAGATGAGAGACAGAAATGAGTAACACTTGTAAAAAG
Source organism: Gallinago undulata (assembly GCA_026546715.1). Classification (NCBI taxonomy): domain Eukaryota; kingdom Metazoa; phylum Chordata; class Aves; order Charadriiformes; family Scolopacidae; genus Gallinago; species Gallinago undulata. The sequence goes on along the minus strand of JAOTQQ010000032.1, from coordinate 34,556,473 downwards.
TGTATCAGTAAATAGGTGCATTTTTTTAATCTGTTGGCTAGCATGGGAAACGGTTCTGTCTAGATACATTCTAATGAGAGAAGCATTATCCATATATATGGATATAAGAAAACAAATGCCTATGGTGAAATTCTGTTCTCTTACATATCACATCTTAATGTTATTTTTGTGGCATCATACCGGTCGGAAAGAGAAGGATTGAGGTTCCCCTCCCCCGGCAACTCTAGTTCAAGCATAGTTATGCAGTGTAGGTGGTTCTTAGCTTGATAGGGAACAGCCCCTTCTGATTGTGTGGCTTTCTGACTCAGAAGGAACAGTGACTCTTTTCAGCCATTTGAAATAAATTTTGGGGTTGAAGGAAGCTACAGATGATGATATGCTATGGTGTGGCAGATGTTCAACAATACTACTGCCTCTTTTTTTTTTTCCTATATAAATGCTGTTTTTATCAACACACAACTTCAAAAAATGAAATCGCACTATTTATTCTGTAGCACTGCAATGAAAGATGCCGAGGTCACCAGAGCAACAGTTGCTTGAACGGTTGGAGTCTTTAGAGCAAGGTCTGAGGCCTCTAGCTGAGGGAAATGCTCCCCATCAGTTTCCAGAAGAAAACTTTGTGGTTTATATGTAGATTAAAGCTTTGGTACAAGATTTTATTCCAGTGCCTTTCTGCTATTTTTACCGTCAGTTGCAATACCAATAATGACATTTAATTTTTTCATATTGTACAGCAGAAGACAGCTAACCAGGTGCAGTACTACACAGTAACAGATGGTCTTCTCATGAATTTGTTTTCCATGCTTAGAAAGAATATCATGAAAATAATGCTGTTGAGAATGAGAGTAGTGATGTCACTAGCAATATTTTGATAGAGAAACATTCTCATATTAATTTCTTTAATCTTTCATTTTTATTATGGATGTAAAGAAAAAAATTATTTGATTTGAAAAAAGATCTGGTGTGGAGAACAGTAAGTAGAATACATTTTGCCTTGAAGGCAAAAATTATTTAGTGGTTTCCATGGGTTGGCTTTTGCTTAGTTTAATATTCTCCTGCCTTTGTGATAGGTATATTAAAAAAAAAAATCTCTTCTACCACTTGTGTATACTTCCTGTTTGACTGTGGAGCCTTTAGCATTAGGAAAGATGCACCAGAATGGATTTCTACTGGTTTGTTTTTTTTTTTCATAGTCCTATAACAGAGAGGTGTTCCACTTAACTTGCTCAAAGCCACAAAAACCTCTCAAAGGAAAAGTTTCCTACTTACCACAGACTGTGTTCGTAAGTACTGGCTGTAGACTTTACCTACCCTCCTTTCTTTTCTAACTATATTACTTTTCTTGGTTTGGCTTTCCTTCATGTTACAAGCTTTGTTACAGAGGGAAATATTTGGGAGGGTTCGTTTCTTAAAATAACATCACTTCCCAACAACACTAATGAGGCTGAGTCAAAAAGGACAACCATCAGCCAAGGCAAATATCATTTGAAAGGATGGGACTCACCAAAGATTGAAATATCAGTCTGTAGCAAGACTTATAAATCAATTTCTTATGCAACCATTTATTTTGGTACTTCGTTTTAAGTAGCAGGGGCAGCTTCCTCTATCTTTAGTCTTGTTTGAATAACCTGGGCTTAAAAAAAAAAGACAACTATTGTTAGTTATAATACTTAATCACTTGCAACTGCTCCTATTCTATTCTTTCAATGAATAAAGTAAGGCTGGAGCTTTTGCATTACTCCCCCTACAGAGAGTGGACAAGCAAAGCTCATTTTGCTGAAAAACCAAAGAAAGCAGTAGACCCCAAGTTGATGTTATAGTATATAGGGTCAGAGCATTCAACAGTAAAGACACACAAATATATAGCCCCAGAAAGAATCTAAGTGAGGACTAAGATATTATAGATACTGGTTCTGCTAAATTGATATTGATTAAATATCGATTCTCCTATAAAACTCATTCTCCCAAATAAGTATGTCACTCTCAAAGTTGTCAATCCTCTCTTTTTCCTTGTTTGTCACATCCTTTTTGAACAGAAGCATACATAAGCCCACAGTTTTCCTTCATATCCATGTGTAAAATACTATTTATAGGATCTGCTGACTAAGTTGCCTTTGTTTATATATATAAAAAAAAAACCAATTAGTATCAGGTTTGTGTTTTGTAGCATTGCTCAGAATTGTGTGTACACATATAACAATAACCATAACTAAATGATGAAGGAAATGTTACGTGCAGTGTTAGTTGATGCATAGTAATTATTATGCAAAGTCTATAGTAGGTATTTATGCACATTTTTTTTTCTTAGAGTTTCATAACACTGGGTCAGTTATTTTTTTAAGTAATTTTCTACTTAATTTTGCAGTTCCACTACTTTTCTTATATTAAAAATGTTTCAAGCTTCTCAGCTGCATATGGGAACTTTCCATTAACAAAATGTGTTATAATAAGCAATGTAATTGCCTTTATCCCGATTTTTTTTTTTCCCCTACTGTTAATGTTTCTAAGCCATAATACTCAAGTGCTTAATAAGATGAACTAGGGCATGTGAACAAATGCAGTTTCATAAAATATTGCTCCAGTAACTCTCTGACTAGGAAAAAAATGAGAGGATTTACTGTGTTTAAACTTGAAAATGAGACTTGATTTCATATTGTACTAGTAGAATGCTGATGCTTCAATCACAGTGCAGCAAACAAATCTGAGTGGATGTTGATGTGCAACTTGTGTCTGCAGAACTAAGTTATATACACAAAGGGATTTAGAAGTATCACTAAATATATTCAGGGACTGAAATTATACTTGGCTACTGTCTAGTGTCAGTGGGCCCAAGTTCTTGCCTGTGTCCATCACCAACCTACTCGGCTGCCCTCCACCACCAAATCCACATGGCCTCAGTAGCCTGAAACTATTAGATGGGATCTGGTTTGTTTCTAGTGGATACCTTAGCTCTGTGTGACTTAAACTCTTGGTAATTATTTGTGTGCAGATGTTCTACGTAAGACTCTCACCAAAGCTGACAAGAGGGAGGTAGCTCAGGCATTTTTGCAAGGGGAGGGAGGGAGGGAAGACCCTGCTGTCAAGTTGGGGGACCTGATAGCTGTATTCAATTCAAACAATTTTGGGGGCAGGATTTCTAGAAGGATTAAGGGTTATATTTCCCCATGACTTGGAAATATCCAGACTCTCCAGGCATTGTAGCTATCCAGCTTTTCAATCTAAAAATTCTGCCTCTTCTGGTCTTCTGAAAGCTTGGACAGTGGCAGCCAGATCATAAAATTGGTGCTGAGTTCCTGTTGTGGATAAAGCTTCAACAGCATCTCTAGTCTGTCTTTTTGCTGTTGTCTAAACCCTGTGTAAAACAACTCCAGCTATTGAATAAAATTATAGAGTTCTGCTCCTTTGTACTCTCTTGGGAACAGTAAATAAGAATAGAGAGAGTATCTACACAGGTAGGCCTTACCATGCCACAGGGGACTGTACTGAAGTCTGGGCTGCAACAGTCTCTATTACTAAATTTAGTGCACAGGCTTCTTTAAGTGTGTGTTGTCTTGTCACTTCCTGTAAGCCAACTAGAATTTGGAATATTAACATATAATTACCACTTATTTTACTAAGAATTTAATACATAGTAATACGTAATAGAAATGTTATTCGTATGATGAATAATTATTCTGTGCTCACCTAGCTTTTTGACAGTAAAACTGCATTTCTGAGCCACATACTTGTAGCAGCACTTTCACCATAGCTGCATATCCCAAAAAGCACAGATGTTGACTTTATTATTCAGAAGTAACTGACTTGTCAGATACGTTTATCTGGAGGAATGAATAGTATAGTATGAATTATTCCAGCCAACAGAACGCTGCCTTTACAGACTTACTCAAGCCACTTCCCTTTTCTTTGTAGGCTGGTGAGGAAATGGGCAGAACGAATCTGGCCCCGACCTACATCATACTCATTTCTAAACATGGAGAAGGACTAATTGACATCACCTTTGAAAACACCAGTTCCTATAATGGCTCAAAGCAACGGTGACCTGACCCACTACAAAATCTTCATTTCTATCAGGTAAGTAATTTTTTTTTTTTTTTATGTTAAATTGGCCCTATTTGTTTTTTCCTAGCTTTGCAGACTACACTAGGTGGAAAGAGAACTTCAGAACTGGGATAAACTTACTTGCATTTTAAGTGCAATTTTCTTATCAGATATGCCTACTTACCTTCCAAGAATGACAGAGCCGTATTAAACATAAAATAGTCTTTCCAGATATTTTTGCATTATGTGATGATCTTCCAGGAAATTGGGCCGGTAGTAACTATAGCAGCATGGTAAAATTTGACTTTCCTGTTGTTGTTTTTTTATTGGTTTTTTTATTACATATTATTGAAACAGAAAAGAAGATTAATTTGGTTTAAAAAACCAACAACAGGCCTTTCAAAAATGAGAGGCGTTACTCAGCATATACTTTGTTCATCTCTACAGCTAATAAAGTAAAAAATGCTGGTACACTACTGAATATTTAGTGCCATAAGTAAATATTCGCATTAACACACTTCTCAGCTAGTCCATGGCTGAAAGAAACAATGTAAGTGAAGAGCAGCAAAAAACAGTAAGACAGAGGTAAGGTTAACAAACTGGGGGGGGAGGACAGGACATTTCAACATTGAAGAAGTGTTTTTTAGAAAGCTGATGTTTAAGTACTTCTCCCCTGCACCCCCTGCCCTGCCTCCCCCTCCTTCTAAAACACCAGTAAAAGTTTGAAAAATGCAATTTCTTCCTGTTTGAATGGTCCACAGGTTTCTGTAGGCTATATGGTACTACTCACATCCAGATAATTTCTGTAGACAATAGGTTATCCCTTGTTCTTCTGGTCAGAGATAAACAAAAAAGCTGAAAAAAAATATAAAGCTGAAACAGTCTATAGGTGATTTAACCTACTAATCAAGCACAAGCAATGATTGCCTAAAAATAATGCTGCTTGCTTTTTTTTTTTTTTTTAAATGGGCTAGTCTAGTTTCTATTGCAAATAATCACAGAGAGTAACCTTTCTTGTGTGGCCCATTACTGAGGCTGAATTTGATAAGGATGCTGGTAATAAGTCTCCCATATATAGGAAACGATTTAGGTACGTTTTTCTCCATCAGTATCTCATAGCTCCAGAACACCCTGAATCATAAGCTACAAATGCACTCGGGTCCTGAAATCATAACACACAGAGTAGAACCCCTCTCTAAATTGGATTCTCTAGGAATGGAAAAAATGGGAGAAATCCAGCAATGTTTCTTTACAGAAAGCACTCACATGTGAGAAGGCTAGCCAAACAGGGAAAAGGTTCTTTTCCAGCTCCTGCTGTTGGCTCTAATTTGCTCTCGTTACTTTGCCTTGTCTGGGAAAGGGTCATTTATTTTCGCCTTTTAAATAAAACTATTTTCTTCATTCTGCCTTTCCAAATACAAAAAGGAACAAACAGATCCTTTATCCTGCTACCCCTGTGACACAGCATTTGAACTAGCACTCTGGAGTTCAGAAGTGTAATCTGTAGAGAACATAAGGAAGGAAAAGAGCTGCACAAGCTGCCAGCCCCCAGGAAGGGATTGCAGGGCTGCACAGCCTAGTCTCTCTGAAGTCATGGTCAGGCAATAAGGTATCTCAGGGTAAAGCCACTACTGCTTTTTGTACAAAGCATTAAAGCATTTAATAAAGCATTAAAGTGAACAACCCACTAATACTCCAGTTCTACTGTAATGCTTCTGCAGTTATTTTTTGCTAATCAGCCTAAGAGTATTCTGTTATTCTCCATATAAAGATGCGTCACTGTTCCTAATGCAACTCCAGGATTGTTTTCATCCCCTTTTCATGGACCAGGTTTCACTAGATTGACAAGCTTACATTTAATAGATTTAAATTGCTTTTTTTTTTTTGTTTGCAGCTTGTCAGTTCAACAAATTGATAGGAATACATTTTTTGATTCAGATCCACACCATCTATATTTAGATTCCTTTGGGATTCACAGCTAAAAACCCAAAAAGAAAAAAAAAAAACCAAACCAAAAAACCCCAGCAAAAAAAAACCCCAAACATAAACCTGTCTTCTGTGAAGAGCTGCTGCAAAGAATGCCCCTATAAACAAATAGAAACTTGTTTATGGCAAACCCGTTGTTTGCAAATAATTTCTTTCACTTGCACAAACGAAATAGAAATAGCCATCCTTCTATTGAATAAACAGTTACTTGCTATTTTGAAATCAAGTCCTATTTTACCTAGCCAGAACTTGTTCATGTTCTAGAAACCGTTTTCTTACTTCTTGGTCAAATTCATATTCCTAAGAAGCATTTCTAGATGGTTCAGATACTGCATGTCCATTTTTTTATTATGCCTCATCTAAATGCAGATAGGAGCTTCAGCTTCTATGCACAGGTTGATCACATTGTTTATTAAGCTTTTCCAACATAAAAAATATTAAATATTTCAAGCCTACCCCTTTTAATCTTTCCTTATATGCGCTGCTTTCCATTCTTTGCTCTGCTAAGTTCCTGAAGTGGAATAAAAGCAGGTAGTTTTGGCACTGACATACTGGATTCAACAGTCTTCCATTTCTAATTCTTTGCATTATATTTTAATAGTGCCAGTATACAGCAGAACTGCTTACTTTAATAGCTGCATTATTCGTCTCTCTCGTTCCACTACTACTTGTTCTGATTCATCAGGAACTCACAATGAACTGCAGAAATGGTCTCATCCGGTACAGGATGCAGGACTCCACTCACAGTTTCCTGGGGCCTCCTCTTTGATCAACCTGTCTCCTCTCTTCTGATGGGTTTTGGCCAACGACTTCCATTTCTGTCTTGTGATTTCTCACAGCTCCTTTTTCAGAAAGCTCTAAACTAACTAATATTTTCCCAGCCACATTACCCCATTTCACAAGGGAGTAAGCACTAGTCTGTAGCAGCCAAGCTACAGGCTCAATTCTGTATTTAGGTATCTACATTTTCTTATGGGAGAGAAATGCCTTATGCAGCGCTTGGGCTACAGGAACATAATTTCAGTGCAAATTAGTATGAAAAGTATGCAAATTTCTCCTAAAAGCTTTGTGAAAGTGAAAAGGAACCAGCAGTTCAGATCTCCATTTATTATTTTTTGTTTGATAGGCTACTACTTACCTCCCATGTATCACAGGGGTTACTGTGATTTTTTTCATGGGCAGTAACAAAAGGAATGATTGTCTTTTCAAGGAGCACTAAATGATATTTGTAAAACTGAAAAAAATACCTAATCTTGAGAAACAAATGACACATACTATTTCTTAAATGACACCTTAAACAAATTAAAGGCCCAGAGCCCCCTTTTTACATCTTTTTCTGCCCCAGCTGTCCTATCTTCTTCGTTCTTTTTGCTTATGCTACTTTACAGAGCGCATCTACAGAAGGACAACTCATCCAGTTGCACGGGGAATGCATTTCAGCCTTATCTCAACTGTGCAAGATAACTATCCCTGGAGAATTCTCAAGTACATACAAAGTCATTAGCATTACAGCGTGTGGACTCAAAAGAGGTCCAGAATTAACAGGAAAACAGTTTTTGTTATTGGTATGTTATGTTTTGAAATTTAATACCAATTTAAAATTAAAAAAACACTTCTTGCACCATGTAAGAAGAGCAAGTTTTTCTTTCTTTTCAATAAAACCTAGAAACCTATATGCAACACATCACATAATTACAAAGTTCCAAATTAGATACTCCCAGTTCCCTGTAATAATTTTCAGGGACTAAACAAGAGGTTAAAAAGAGAAAAGGATTTGGACAGCCGCACTCTACACTACAGCACATGTATTTTCTATATTCTACTACCTAATAAATACTTCAGCCCTTACTGCAATCCTGCTCATCCAAGCCAGCAAGCTGGTTAAAATGGGAACCTCAAAAATTATCAGGTTGAGGAGGTAAAATACCCAACATAGCCAACTGTTAAATTCTCACTCTTGGAAAATAATGCACTGAACTCTTCCAAAAGGGGAAAGAGGGTTTTGGGGTTTGTTTTTGTTTTGTTTTGTTTTGTTTTTTTCCCGTTTTGTTCCCCCTCCAGCCCCAATGAAGAAAAGAATCAAGGTCAGCTCAGTCTTTTAAAAAGAAAACCTGAGGGAGGAAATTCAGCACTTTCACCACTGAAGCCCCTACACTGATGTCCTGGATACTGAAATTAAGGGGGAAGATCTATTTTCTTCTTCTGCAAGATAGCCTTCTCTGTGAGACCTTAAACATCTACAAAGACAGACAGCACTGAGACAGAGCTCTCAACACATAATTTCTTTGTGCACCAGAAATGATAGATATTATGATTTTTCTGTGATCTATCCTTGGTTATGTCACTGATGGTTTGTCTAAAAAGGGATTTTTTATTTCTTAAAAGTTTCTTTACAGTATTATTAAACATGCTTAATTTTACAGATAATTGCAGTAGTAGGAACTTGGGTATATATAAAAATACTCATTAAAAAACCCTTTTGCTTTTTTAAAAGAAAAGGAAAAAACAAGACTTAAGTAATGAGAGCATGAAAAAGAATTTAAGTTTCTGAATCCAAACCTGAAATTTTCCAAGCCTTGTATTACTCTGCTTTATCCTGGAACCTGAAATGCTTCAGTCCTTAGCGCTCCCCTTCAAAGTTTTTGTCTGAATCTTGGCTTTTGAATGTTCCCAGATGCACGTCATTTTCCTAAGGGCTGAGTTTCCCAAGGATAGGTTAAAGGAAGAAGAAAAAGAGCAAATTAGGTGATAGCACATAGACATCAAAGTCCAAGGCAGTAAAAACAGTAGAGATTTAAACCCAATAACTAATGTGTTTAAGCAACCAGGAGTCAACAGACACCTCTATTTTTTTACCAGCAAAGCTAAAAGGATGACTAAAAATATTCCATAATTGAGCACAGACAAAAGCATTGATATACTGACTAATCCCTCCTGATTTTTCCACACGTGGGGTGGCTTGGTATTCACAAATTTTCCCCGAGTCCAAGATTGTCTTCCCTCTCTGCTCATTTTTGCACAACAGTATCCATGGCCCGACCACAGACACCAAATCAAACTTTCACAATCTCTTTTTAATCCACTGAGATGGAGTATCTTTGCAACTGTGAGTGGTAGATGCGTAAGCCTGAGAAAGAGTAAGCAATGGAAACAGAGTGGTGAATTGCCGTCCAGGAATGGTAGTGGTGCGAGTTTCTAGGTTTCAGTTCCTGCTCCCAACACTATATATATTATATTAGCTACTATTCAATATGAAATGCTGACATAGTTTGGGATAGTCTCCATTTCAGGCAGATGACAACCAATAAGCTAGTAAATTGTTACATACCTTCTGACGATCACACTTGGGTTTACTGAACAATGCATTTTTTTCCACCCTGCAGGCTGGTGCAGCTTCCAAAAAAATGGGGCGATGTGCCCACTTTCCAAGACAGCCTGCATCTTTCTGGTTCAGTCTCTCTTCAGGTTTAGGATGAAATTCGCCCACCTGCTGGACAGGCAGCCTCATCAAGAAGGGCTTTTAAATAAAAAGCAGATTTCCATTCTTCCTTCAAAAACAAGTTTGAGGATAATCTTCAACAAGATATTTCTAGGCTGTGAATTCCAAGTCAAATAAAGAGAAGCCTAAGCCCAAGAGAAGGGCAAGATTAAATGCAAATAAATAACAATGACAGCTTATTAACTGACTGCATTTAGGTACCTGTTTTGAAACATAAACATTTAGTTTCCATTAATTCGCTTATTCATGTGCTATAGGGGGTCTTTACGCCTCTCCAAAAAAAATTCAGAATTTAGAAACTTGAAATTTCTAGGGCAGAACAGCACATTAAAATTAGTAAAAACAAATTACTATGGTAAAGAGAGGTAGAAACAGTGAAATCTGTAATATAAGAAGAAATTACCATATCTTTTTCTCTATCTCCACATTATAACAGCTTTTTGCAATCTGAACTTTTGGGTTACGTACACAAGCTATTATTCTAGAAAAGAGAAGCTGTTTAAAATGATAACAGCATTTCTAAAACAGCTAATTTAAAGAAAAATAAATAAGCTTACTAGTTATAAAAGAAGGGAGGAGAGGGTACATGTTAAATGCCATTTTAACTGAAAATCCTGGCATAGAGAGAGTGCGTAAACAAGGACATCTTGGCAAAAGTAGTAATAAAAAATTTGCTAGCACACAGCTTTTTTTTTTTTTGATTGTTTACTGTCAGTATAGAACTAGTGAGCACAAATGAGATGCCAGAACTACATCTACTTGTCTGCCAATGCAGAGTGGAAGTCCTTGTACATTGCAAGTTCTTTCATGGGCACATATTATTATTGTCTCTCTCTCTCTCAAAAACAAACAAACAAACAAAAAGGAACAAAGGCATGCAGTTACAAACAGAGACCTGTGTTTGTTTGAAATAAGAAAAAGAAGTACTCAAATTACCACCATTCTTTCTGGATCAACTAATTAGTCAGTAGTCAAGTTATTCACATTTAAAAATAGTTAATAAGCAAGTTTAGCTGTAATTTTAGTTGGGGAGAATATATGCCTTTTCATTTCCCACTTTCTCAGACAGAGATGCAACAGCAGCCAGCTTCTTTAATCACAATTCAAATTAGCTCTGTATAGCTCTGGACATAAAAACTCCCTCTTGGCTTCTTCCTAATGGGAAACTAAACACTTCTCTAACTCTTTCCTGCCTTTTCTGTGTGCTCTCAAGCTGCAGGATCCCAGCCTCTTTTTCTACCATCAGTATGCAATTGCAGCTTCATTTTGGAAGACAGACAACCAACATATATCAGCATGATAACATATTATCATTAATATATACAATTTAAAAGACATAAAAGAAGGCAACTGTTGAAAACATTAGACATTTACCTATTTACAGGTAAATAGTTATAAGCACCTCATTTATGAACCATAATTATAATATGCTCTAATTATAAATTATCTGCTAGTACTATGACTGGGTATATTTTTTCAACCATATTCCTATTCTGTTCAGAGAAGGCACAGACTACAGGTTTCACTTGGTAATCAACAACTGTATCTTGTCAGATGAGATCAAGACTTACTTGCAGGAATGGAGCTTCGTCGATCCCACTGGTCATTTATAAGCCAAGCTGGTTGACTGCAGACACTCATCCCAGCTAAAAGGCAGCAAGTGGCAGCAATCAAAACCTGTCAGTTGTGGCTACTGACAGTTAGGCACCTTGCACAGCACTGAATCTTGGAAAATGAAGACATATAACTTACCTAAGAAGTTAGCGGTAATAGTTGGCAGTCCTGCTGTCTTCTGATGATAGTTGATATTATCTACTCCATTTTACTGCACTCCAGCATGTTTAAAGACCCAGGCTCTAGCACAGTGCAGTACTTAACTGGAGAACTACTCATAGGCGTAGTAGGAGATGTAGGCCACAGACCTGGTTTCACATAAGGAACAAAAGAAAAACTTAGACATAATATTTAACTCTTCCTCTGAGTAATTTACTTTGGAATGGAGAGCAGAGATTAAGCTGCAAGGCTGGAAGTAAAAACAAGTGCTTTTGAGACCCAAAGCTTACTCTAGATTTGGATGAAGGAGTTGTCTGTTGGCAAGCTACAGGGATGGGGGGTCAGAATTAATTTTCTGGAGTTTCTTGAAAGGCACAGATTCTTCAGTGGGGCCACAAAACGCTGACCTGTAAGCGGAAGAAGGACTGAGCTCAGTAAATTGGAAAGCACACCATTTTCAGTTGGTTTTTTTTCCCCCCTCTCCCATAGATATGTTGGCAAGACAGAATTAATTCTAAACTAGCATAGCTTTTTTTTCTTCTCCCTAAAGCACCATGTCAGTTGTCCAAGTTCTAAAAAATTAATTTCAGGGGAAAATAAAAGTTGTTTCCATTTGCCTAAGTATATTTATCATTAAAAGTTTTGTTGAACTTTTTTCATGGGTTTAAATAATAGGACTCAGTATCCCTGCCGTGACAGAAAAGGATGGGGATGTGGTTAAGTGGCACCAGCAGGCACACGCAGACAGCCCCTCACAGTTCTACAACACGTATCTGATTCTGCCATATGTGTCTCCACTGTTCTAACAAAGAGATTATCTTCAGTGACCAAATGTACAACTATTTGTGCAGCAACAATATACACAGATTATTTTTAGCTCGAACATGTGGCACTACTCATTGTGCAGCTGCTTTCATGCATTAATGCATTGTGATACAAAACCCTAACTGCAAGAACCCAAATTAATTGCAAGCAACGAGACATTTTGGACTGAAAACCCCTTTTGGCTACATTGGAATAGAGTTGTTGACTTTTCAAGCTAAAAGAGATATGAATCATGGAAAATATTTCATTCTTAACCCTTCAAAGTACCCAATATTCCTGAACTAATGCAAAATGCAGTTATGTGTTGGCTTAGAAATGACAACTTGCCTGCCAAAGGTTAATTTAGACTATTCATCCAAGATTAGTTGCAAGTTTTTAAAACTGTAAATAAATTCTTGTTCCTAAACAGCACAGGTTTTCAAAGCAGGGAGTATAACCCACAGCCTATAAAAGGAAAAGATTTAAAGCAGAAATGGGACATTTGACTTCTGCATATTTGGAACATTTGATCACCCTCTTGGTTATATGGAATAAGTTAGACTGGCAGCTTTTTCTTCAGCTCCTTGGTGAAAGTGCGTTTCTTTAATAGAACATTAATGCTTTGTAGGATGATTTAGAATCTAGTCCTGCATCTTTTACAGACAACTGTAGAATTCCTCTTTCTTTCAGGAGGGAAGAGGCCCAAAGACTCTAAGTGCCTGAAGCTAGGGACCATAACTTTTTCTCCCAGTTGAACAAGAGTGTGCATCTTTTCACATTCACAAGAATGAAGCAAAATACTGTATGTCTAAACATTAGGAGGAGGATTTTAATCCATTCTCCGAGCTACAGAGCTATGCAAAACTTAAGCTGTTTTTAGCTGTAAGTATGGGGGAAAAAAGTGTAAGGTATAAAATTACTTTCTTGTGACTTACACTGTTATAAAGAAATGCAGTTCAGGATGCAAAAAGTAATTTTTATGAGACCTAGGTCTCAGACAGACAAGCTTTGGCAGATTTGGCTGCAACACTTCAAAACACTGATGCTACTGAATCACCTGATACTGTCCTTTTGCTGCAGACAACCAACCGCCCATATAAAATGAACATCCTGGGTCCACCTTACATAGTATAATCTTGGCACACATGTACATTCACTACCAGTTTAAGTCAATAATTCACACTGTCAATTACCATATTAAAATAAGAGTGTGTGCTGTTCTGTTGTCCTTACCTGAGGGGGAAAAAAAAAAAAAAAAAAGGATAATTCAGGTCACAAAACTCAAAACAGCTCCACCCACGCTCACCGAAGAATTCCGCATAATTTCCTATCTTTTCACGTTTCTTTTCCACCTCTGAAATTTCTGTCGGTGCCTGTGGGCACACAAAATGTTAAATTCTGTTTCAACTGTAAGCAAAGGTGGTTTTCATAGGTTCACTTATGAATCAAGTAGTCAGATTCCTATTATTTACAGTAAGATGTAAGTTTAAAATTAGAGACAGTATTGTATTATTTAACATAATTTTTGGCATCACTAAAGCCAATTCCCCAAAGCTGAAGATGGCAGCATGACGAGGCATAGGTGAATCCAGGACAGGTGAGCACCCAGGCTGACAGGTAGCACATAGCCTACGCTGCCATCCAGTACGTGAGCTAACTGCTCTGCTGCTGCTGCCAGGGTGCATCCTTTGACTTGAACGCTTTCCAGTCAAAGAGCTGGGATAAAGCTGTGTTGTCCCTCAAATGGTGGCCTATTTTCAGGGTTACCTGTGGCTGAGATCCTGAAGATCAGGTGCTGTTGTTGCAAGCAGTCAGGAATGTGTTTACAGCCTCCGAAGCCCCTCAGGCAGTGACGGTGCTTCCTGTAACCCCGTTCAGCCTCACCACACAGGTACTGGGTGCTCATCCTTCCTTCAAATGCACAATGCCTCTGGTCTGTTACAGCTGGACTTCAGTTAGTAACGCCTTCGTGAACAATCAGTCAGAACTCACCAGAGTATCTTGCAGAGCAGGGAAACCTGGTGTCTCCATAGCAGAGCTCCTCCAGTCCACAGACCTTCTGTCCAGCTTCCAAAGACTTACCCTGCATTGACAAAAGCAGCACAAAACCTTAATGCACCTGGCAGAGAGCCTGATGCCAGACTACTATTTTCTTGAAAGTGCCTGTCAGTGATGGCCTTTTTTTTCTGAGTCCATTTCTCAGTAGGCATTCACTATCACTGAGACATATGCCAAAAATAAGAAGCTCTCAAAGGAGGTGGTCAGTTCAGAGGGACAACAGACACTCTTTTTTTGTTGTTCCCTCAAGCAGCCCAAACTTTTCATCTGACAGCCAAATCAAAAGCTGTCTGTAGAAAAATAAATTTCTGTTCCAGCAGCTATAAATCAGAAATTGGAGTGGATAACCTATGTGTAGCTATAATCAAGAATTCGTACCTGTCCATTTAGCCTTTTTAGACCCACTAGACTACCTGGAGAAAATAAGTGACACCCCTGAACTTCAAAACCTAAATGCTCATTTTAAGGTTACAGTAATCATATACGTTATTTTACTGAACAGCATAAATGAGACTAGTTAGAAGATGTATTCTTTGAGCTGTCCTATGGAAAGTATATTTCTATTTACCTTCATTTTGTACTCAATATGAAGCAGTTTTGTAATACAATGTAATTTTCTTAAACAGATAATGACTTTCTGTGAGGCTGCAAAGACTACAGCACCTTAGCAACCATCCAATGTTTTTATCAGATCAATGAAAGCTTGCAAAATATCAGCTCCTGCATATTTGTTTTGATAAAGGTCTTGACCAGATTGTTGCCTGGGAAAATTTCAATATTTTGAATCCAAACTGCACTAAGATTCTGTAATTCTGCTGCCTGCATCATGCTAGTGGGGTGGGAAAGCTAGTGGGCCTAGGCTATTTAGTGAGGGTCTTAATCGTCTTGCTGTCTGGGCCAGGTGCCCTTCCGTTCTTCCTGATTGTCACTGCATGTGACCATGTCACCTACAGAGTTGCGTAGCCACAGCCACTTCCTTATCCAGACTAGAACAGAATAGAATAGAACAGGACAGAGCATTACATTTCAGTTGGAAAGGACCTACAACAATCATCTAGTCCAACTGCCTGGCCTATTCAGGGCTGACCAAGTTAAACCGTGTTGTTAAGGGCATTGTCCAAATACACCTTAAACACTGACAGGCTTGGGGAATCGACCACCTCTATAAGAAGCCTCTTCCAGTGTTTGAACACCCTCTCAATAAAGAAATGCTTCCTAATGTCCAGTCTAAACCACCCCTGGTCCAGTTTTGAACCATTTCCACATGTTCCACCACTGGATACCAGGGAGAAGAGATCAGCACCTCCCTCTCCACTTCCCCTCAGGAAGATATAGAGAGCAATGAAGTCACCCCTCAGCTTTACTACAAAACTTTTGCACTCGTAGCACGCCTTGTGATAGAAAGACTGTAATTATACAGCACACAGAAGTAGCCCTACTTTCTCTTTCTGAATTCAGTAATTTCATGATGTGAAAAGGCCACTTGCAAGACTGGCAGCAGTGGTAATGGAAGAGAAGCTCTAATGCTGGACTCACTTGAGCTTTGGCAAGATCAGTATCTGCTATTGGCCTCTCAGTTGCTCTGGCTTATGTACCAGTACAACCTTGCACTAACACACCAGCTAGCGTTGGCCCTATGTGAGATCCTCTACTACTTTCACTGCAAGACATTTATAGTCAGGCTTTACAGAAAG
Organism: Gallinago undulata; assembly: GCA_026546715.1. Lineage (NCBI taxonomy): Eukaryota > Metazoa > Chordata > Aves > Charadriiformes > Scolopacidae > Gallinago > Gallinago undulata. The sequence goes on along the minus strand of JAOTQQ010000032.1, from coordinate 34,540,621 downwards.
GGTTGATTTTACTTTTGGTTTGGTTTTGTGTTTTGGTTTTATTTTTTCTCTTGCACATTTAGTAATTTTCACTGGCTGCAATGTTTTTCTTTGTACACTGAGACAGTACATGGCTACTAGGCAGAATAAGCATAGGAATATGAGCTTTATAGAGACCCTAAGGTCAACTACCACTTCAGTTGAGTGCAAAACTCGTAAGATAAACTTTTTGCTGGGCTAGTAAAGAGTTCCGTGTAACTGCATCTCACTATCCTAATTGTTTTGGCAAAAATCTCCAACCAAACACACAACCAAAAGGCACAGGGACAAAAGGAAAGCACTGTGTTTCCAGCACTGACTCCTCACAAACTTCCTAGTTTGACACTTTTCCTAGTGTCATTTCTGTTACTATATTCTGTAAGCTCTTATTAATACTAGCAACAATGAATTGTGAGCTGCCCTCAAGGATACTTATCCACACTTAATAGCACACACTGAAATTACATTCTGATAGTTATTTAGTTGGCTGTATTTTGTGCCAAACACCCAGTCAGTACAAGAGATGTGGTAGTCCATTCTGTAATACTGCTTTAAAATGAGAAACTATAAATATCCCCTATTCTCTCTTCTATACATATGATGAGATGACTTTACTTGGATAGTAGCTTCCTTTCTCTTCTTACCTGAAATAAAAAAGGAAAAAAAAAAGCTGTTAAACATTTTCAAACTTTTTTTTTACCTTAAAGTCTTCAATGCATTTAACAAAAATCAAGCATCTGTCCTCACTTGAGAGATCTTGTGATCTCTCCATTAAGCCATCCCCATCTTCTGCTATTTAGATAGAAATAATTAGCAGCAGTGGTTGTGTGCTTTAGATCCTGCTTTATCCCATGCTTATTTTCCTTACCTCTGGGCTATACAAATTTAAAACATCAATATTTCCCTGATTTTATTCCCCTATAAAGAAATGGAAGAGCTTAGGTTACAAGTACTGTGATAATGTAAGCCATAATGGAGAAGCAGGGATCACAAGGAGAACTTAATCGTTGGATAATCTGATTTGTCAGCATTACTTTGGTACATCCAGGATGTCCTAAAGCAAGGGGATATTATAACACAGAAACTACTAAATCAAGTGGCATAAAAACTCATTAGCAAAAAGAATTTTCAGGACCAATTATTGTGTGTTTCCCAGACGTGCACTTAATAATCAATTCCACAGTTATATTTGTGTTTTGCAAGAGTCAGCTAAAGCAGCTCAGGTCAGACTTCAAACACAGCATGCTTTGTCATGTTTTTTGTAGCAATCATTTTTGCCTACTTTTACTTTCTTGCATGATGTTGCATAGCAACAGGTTATGCTGTTATTTGTTTTCTCTTAATTTTTAAATAGATAGAAGTAGTACAACCTCTAAAATTTCTAATTAAAAAGCCTTTTATCTGATGATCACCCATATGTTAAGAACCGAATAAAACATTTTTTTAGACCTGCATTATCTACATATTTCTTGTTGCTAAACAACTGTTCCTCTACAGATCTGCAACATGCTTTGTGACTTAGAAATACTACGTAGTATTTGGTCACCATGATTGAACCATAATAATCAGACTTCAGGTATGACTGAATCGCTGAGTGTAAGTGCAGAAGTCTAGTGCAGTTTTTGTACTCTACACAAATTTCTTCTCATTTCTGTGAGTGGATAAAGGTATAAAGCTTCTAAAATGAACTCTGCTGATAAGGCTTTTCCCTCAGTGCTACTGTTTAGGTTACATCACCTGTTATTTCCTACACGTTAACAAGCTTCAACAATTGCTTACCTTCCAGGATTCTTCATTATCCATTTATTCTCTTCAATTAACAGATTTTAGGCCCTATTACTAGCAAATCTTTTTTCTTTTGTTTACACATCTAGCAGCCAAGTACTACAGTTTTCTGATCCACTATAGATGCAGAGTGTACGCTACAGAATAGAAAACACCAGGATTCAAGAAAAACACACTCCCTGCTACATTGAGCCTCAGTAGAAATGGTTAAAGCTGCAGCTCCACCAGAACAACCTGTCCCCAGCGAGACGGGAGAGGTAGCCAGGCAGGGAAGCAGAGGGAGGTCATAAGCAGACTGATTTGAGAGATCACAGAGCTTAGACTTAACTAGTTCAGCAAGAAGTAGCTACAGCTAATAAAGATCTTTAATATCTATATCTTATGGAATTGTAAATTTGAATGCAGATTTAGGTATTTTCTTCTAGTACCTTCTTTCCAGAAAAATGTAATTGTGCAGATTGTAGGAAATGGCCTGACGCATGCAGTAAGCTGCAGAAGAAAGCCTGCCTCATGGGCCTCTACCTTGCAGAACCTCATCCCCAGCTACACATATTGATGCCAGTACTTTATATTACTGAACTGACAAAAAGGGGCACTGGGGTAGTATATGATGTAACCATGCTTTCACTCACAATATGAATGAGGCAGACTTTCCATATGAAGACATTGAGACTTGGAAAAAAATGACTTTTTCAGCTCCTGTTCGGATACAAGGCCTAAAGGCGTAATTCTAAAACCTCTGGTTTTTGCGTATTGGCCTGAGGACACTGTAGATTATGCTGAGTGCTAACTATGCAGTAGTACCTCAGGTCACCAGTTTCAATCTTACTTTTAATCTTTTAACATTAGGGATACCAAAGAAATACTCTGTGTTCGGGTTTTTGAAGAGTCCATGAGAACTTACACTGCAGCATCCTGCAGCAATATGTATCATCACCGTCATTTTCTCCTGTTCTCAAGATATCTGGTAAATCAATTTTCCTTACTCATGCTCAGAATTCTTGAATACTACTAGGGTTATCTGTGCTGATGAAAGATCAGAATCTTAGAGTACATTATGAAGATATGTAAAAAAACCTTAGTTCTTCCATAGTAGTAACCTTATTAACTTCAGAACTTCTCATGCAGTAAATCTAAAGATACGATATAGCACACTCAAATCCATCCAAAGAATCCTCTCAAAGGATAACCTAACGCAGAAATGGCTGCACAGCCATCCGTCACACCACTGATGACTGCAATAATTAGCTGCTGCACACATGGAGACTGCATTTCTCACCCTTACATAACCTTAATTACTCTTTCTTTTATTTCTAACATGCATCTGCTACTTAATAACATGGGGTTTGGCATGATGGGGTGATTGATAACTAGCCCTATGAAAGTATAGGGTGTTTCTGTGTTACTATCAGTAACACAGAATTAAGGTCTGTGATCCAAAGCAAGGATTTTACTGGCTCTCATTATCACTAATATTTTGTGCTTTGCTTTACAATGTTATATGGGACCTGAAATCTAAGCTTAAGTCCTTTCCACTCCCTCATCCTATAGGGAAGCTGTTGGGTTTTTTTAACAAACCAAGCATAAGGCAGTTATGAGAGAGGGTATTTTCAAAAATAATCTTCTTCATTCACTGAGAATTGCTTCAGAAGCATATAAACAAAAAGCAATCCCTCCTTTCCCACCTCTTTCAGTTGCTACTTCAGCAGGTTGATACACAGCATTTTGGAATGCAGTTCCAGGGCTAGAAGAAAAGGAGAGACAATGAGCTGATATTGCCAATCATTCTTCAGGGATTAGAGGCATTTTTAGCCTTTGAGACGCGAGATGTCAAGATGAGGGGCAACACATTTTTACCATAATCCTGGAAGTTTGTATGCAATAAACTCCACGCTTGTTGGCTTTTTCCAAATGCAATGATGGTGTCAATTGCTCTCCCTTCACTGCTGAGATTTCTTCTCCAAGAGGTTGATTTGCCTGCCCTGTTCTTCCATATCTCATACTTCCCTCCAAAAACAAGCTTCCTATTACAGTGGCTCTAAGGATCATGAAATAGGGTCCATCTACTTGAGAGGTGGAGAACAAGAACCTTCCCACGTTTCAAATCTGCGTTTTCTTTCTCAGTTCCAGGCTCCATCTGGCTCTTTACAGTTTTACGAAGTGCTTGAAGCAGGACCATTCAAAAGGCTTGCTTTTTTCCTATGATCCATTTTAAAACAAAGTCTAACTGGTTTTAACTTGGTTGAAATCTCCAATACAATTCCATTTTCTGGGAAAATAAAAGGAAAAAATCCCCCAAATTCTCAACTTTATCAAGCTGAATGGAGCAGATTCATCATGTGAAGAACACAAATCAGCTCAGAAGTACGTGGAAAACTGACAACAAATTCCCCCTATTACTAGAAGTCCAAGCCTTTTTTTCTTTTTTTTTTCTTTTTTTTTTCCTTTTTCCTTTTTCTTTTCTTTCAATATGTTCTGTACTAACTCTTTTTGATTGAGGGGACTTCCACTGTCTCCTACACGCTTCTTTCACTGTTCTGTTTCCAGTCACCCTTCCCATTACATTCTCTTTGTGGATTTCCTCCAGCTTCACTACCATGTTTGTTGACTGCAAAAGATGTCTTCAGCTTTCTTCTACTGTGCAGAACTTACATCATCTTCTCACTTCTTGGTGTTTATGTCTAAAATCAGATTTTAGTGCATATTCTCCAGTGACTGATTCAGTTCCCACATAGTCAGGGTTGAGGACTCCATTTATTAAAAAACACATCAGAAAAGAAGTAACGAGGAGTTATGAAGTTAAAAAGGGGAGTAAATTGTTTGAGACTACAAAGTTTGAAGTCCTGACTTTAAACAGACTTAGCTTCACTTGTAGTTCCTACAGTACTGACAGACTTTGCATGTTATCAGCAGATCAACACTTTTTAAAAGAAAAACGTATGCCAGCAGCAGAGCACTAGGAATAGGTAATGTGCGGAGGCAATAGCTCTACAATGTCAGCCACTGACAAAGTATTAGAAAAGCTGGATGGCACAGGAGAAGCAGAACTATTATACTGAACACCATCAGAAAGCAACTCAGTTACAAAACTGGTCAGAAATGTAAAGCCTGTGCTTGGCAGCATCTCTCACCTGAGGAAGTTCCTCAAAGCCCTTGTGCCAGGAGGCCACATCAAGATGTTTGGATTTCTCTGTATTGTCTTCCTGGTGAGAAACAGACAACTGAATCAGAGCAGTTCAAAATCCAACACACCAAACCCCACATCATAAATACTAATTGAACTCTAGTGTCCTGATGAATAGTGATATTTTAACTAAAGAACCCCCAAAACATTATTTTCACTCACACTGGTAATTCTTCTCAAATTTAGCAATGGAGAACATGGGAGCAGTCCCCCATCAGCTTCAGCAAAAAGAGGTCTTGGTTTAGGTCAAGAACTAGGTTTGACGTTAGTCACTTCCTGAAGATTTCACATTTATATAGGTTCAGTCTTTCAATATTCCTCCACCCTTTCAGTTTACCTCTTGGGAATTATTTGCTTACCAGGCAATATCAGTGGAAATGCAGACTGTAGTAACATGAATAATTCAAAACTTCTAAAGAGAGAAGGAAACAAATAGATGCATGTAATGACAAGATACTTCAACATTTTCCAATAGAATTGAAGCACACCTTGAATACGACCTGACACATCTGTCAGGAGCTTTCAATAAATTTTACCACTTGATCTGTATCAGACTGCACAGAGAGTTTTCCCTGCCACCAACATTACTCTTAAATAGATGTCAAGGAGATACTAGCCACCGCTCCTGCCTCTTAGAATCTGATTCTACCATGCAAGCATCATAGGCCTTCAGGAAGGCCAGTGCCCTTCCGAGATGCCATATGACCACAGCTGACCAGGTAGTGATAGTGCCCCACTGTTCAAGCTACCTTGAACCCCCTTCAGGCTGCATCTGTGAGGGTTCAGAAGAGATTCATAAATGAGGTGTTCCTCTGCATGTCTTACTGGGAATATTCCTCGCAGACAGGCATATCAAAGCTGGCTGGAGACTGCTCAAAGAGACTGTTAACAAAGAATGTATATAGCCTGGTACTTAAGGCACTACCTGGAATATGATAAACTTAGGCTCAATTCCCGATTCCATATAGACCTAGACTCTCACTGAAGGGAATGGATTTTCCAAGACAGAAAAATAAAATAAAATAATTTTGACAAACAGGCTTAATGTATACTGCTATGTTCAGAGACATGGAAACAGGAGAGCCTTGGGAATATGCAAAGGAAAGTGATACTTCTTTCAGCAGTAAAAGAAAGATACTTCTTTCACCATAGTACCTCCCTCCGGTACTATGTACAAATTGTAGTGTACAAATAATTGTAATTGTACAAATATCCTTTTATATACAAATGTAGTTGTAAAATCTTGTTCCTATATCTCCCCGCAGCCTTAATTTTGGCATCTCTTAATATTGAGTGCCTGATGCCCAAAAGATCTGACATTAATATAGATTTTTGTGTATATGACCTTGATCCTGCAGGCTACTTTAAGCAGAAAAATCCTGCATCCCCATAAAACTTTACAGAGCAATTATTTACACTGCTTACAAAATATGCTCCAGTATCTGCAGGATGAAGGATGAGCTATCATGTTAGTATTGCAAGCAGTATTCCTATGGAATGTGATCCTTATTTGATGCCACAGCAGCATGGCCCTATTGATTTCAGCGCAGTACTTACCTATACTGCCAGCAGAGCTGTCACTTTTATCAGGCCAAAGTATGCAAAGACCAATAGCTAGATCATATACTTGGATATATCCAACTATTTGCCAAATCCTGGCAAATATGAGGATTGAATTGTGGAGTCGAGTCTCACACTGTCATTTTATAGAAAATGATTCATATAGAAAGAACATAATTGTAGCAAAATAAGAACATTTATACATTAATATAAAATTTGAGCTACTTCCATGTTTCTACAAAATTGGAATCCAAAACTTTCAAACTTAAAATTGTTTCATGATAGAAATATTTTCTTTCTCTCCAAGAAGCAAGGGAAGCTTTTTAGTTGGGCTTCTTGGAACAGCTTCTCTCTAAACCTTTTCCAGGTTTCCTTAAACTAAACAACCCAGTTGGGCAGATATCCTCCATGCAAAAGATTTATCTTTTCCAATGATAAGTGAAGAACAATTCTGGTGCAGCATCCCCCCTAGATAACCCTAGTTTTAAGCCAATTTAAAAAGCAGAAAACATTTCCTATGGCCACGGCCTCTAAGGTCCTTGATTCCTTACCAGCAACAGGGCATCACAGCTACATCATCTTATACCAGAAACTGTTTCTTTCTGCTGATTTTCTGCCACCTAAGAAATAAGAAAACCATAAATTTTTTCCCGTTTCTTCTGATACCCCGAGGTCTATTTTCTGTGGTGGTGTAATAAGAAGGGAAGATGCTAAACTTAGCTGCTTATGTATTTACCTTTGTTTCAATACAAACGAATGCAAACATTTATTTCCAGTGACCTAATGTACTTAAAATAAGCTTTTAATCAAACTTGTAGTTCTGTACTGTGCTCAAAGAGCTGTTTTGATAAGAAAACTAACTGCATTAGACACTCTTTTAAAGTCATCTTACTAATTGGCATACTCTTGGCAGCATAGCCATCTAAGAGTTAAAAAAAGAAAAAAAAAGCTTGTAAGTAGGAGGGAGAAAGGAACCAATTATGACTGTTTTTTCAAAGCAAGAATTTTTAAATCAGTTCTGCCTTTTAAAATAGTCCTATGAATATGCAATATCCAATCTGGAACAAAGCAAAAATTTCTCAAAAAGAAACACAAGTAGACAACTGTCTAGGAACAGTCAGGAAATCTATTTTGGCTTACCCAAAGCAAGCTTTATAGTCTGCTTTCTCCATTAAACCCCATCAGACCACCATTTTCTTTTTTTTTTTTTAATTTAAATTATCTTTATTTTACTTTCCTTCAGTTAAAATAAAAGATTGCCAAAGAAAATTTATGATTTTATGTAGGTTTCATAGGCTGTGCAGACATTCTAAGGTATTCTCCTGAGAAGGAATCTTTTCAAAGCTAAACAGTAGACGGCACTCAATATTTTCCAGATCCATACTTTGCTAATCCTTGATAAAACCAGATAAAATTATTAATGAAGAGAAGAAAGAATTATAGAACTATATATTTTTTAATACTTTATACATAAAAATAATCTCTTACACAACTTTGCATAGTAAGAACTCATTCGATGCAGTTGAATCTATAAAGTTCAATAGCTCTGCATTCATATCTATCCGGGCAGAGTGGGCTGGTGGCTGAAGCAACCACTGGCCAGGATAGTTTCTTGACAAACAAAACAAAACCAGCCACTGCAAATCTGGAAAAATGAGAATCAAGAACGGATATTGCACTGTATAGGCTTAGAAAGGATTCACTAGGGAGTACTAACCTTATTATGCAGGTATTTTTCAAAGTATGAGCACTGCTATGCGGTTCAGCATTTTTCTTAAAAGCAGAAAATGTACCATAAGTCATAGCAAACCTACAATTAGGCTACATAGAGGCCCAAATACTGACTTTTCCTTCTTGGACAACCCTGAAAGAAAGAACCAACAGTAGCTGCTACCTTAGAGCGTGTGTGCTCAAGGTAACCATAATGCAGCTGCTTGAACTTCCTGACTAAATAGGAAAACCAAATTGTGCTGCTGGCAGAAATTCTTGTGTCAGGTGCATGTCTTCTGCATCCAGAGCCAGGGCTCAGCTTTTTATTGGCTTGCCTCTTGCAGCTAGCACTGGGAGAAGCACGTAATTTACTTCTTTTTAACCATTATAGCAGCTCCTGCTGCTCTGCCCTCTTAGAGAAATATACCTGCTTTTGTCTTCTATTCATATAAATCTTGAAGCTTCAGCTCCTAGTGGATGCATGGACTGATATCCTCTCCTTTTTACTGTAGGAGTGCTACAATAATTGATCTAAAGGGAGAAATTAATGCATTGCTCATAGTGACAACAGAGATGTCTGTGGCAATCAAAGGAAAACTGGAATGTAATGCACACAGGAAGAAGGCAGAGGGTGGATGGCATATCCTCAGCTTACAACTACAGAAATATTTTCAGATATTTTCCTAAGAAAATATACTGTGTGCACATAGCACATGATGCTGTGAGAGGAAGTATATATACAGATAGATACACAGGAACAGTGAACTGAAAAAGATGAGACATAGGTGTGAGAAACTGGACATAAGAAAAATAGGTGTGTAAAATTCCAATACATAGGCACACTTTGTTCTTTTATAATACATATTTTGAGTATCCAGTCTGACAATTTAGCATGATTCAGACTGCATAGAGATAATAATATATGATATCCTGGCAATACAAATACTTGATATTCACCCAGGATTCAAACAAATATTTTGTATGATTAGAGAAACATAACATCAGTTTAATATAAGGCACGCAGAACCCCTCAAAATCCCACACTAATAAACTTCTCTAATCATGACTCATTCATCAGCTTTCCCAGGAAACTGGTTTTTTTTTTCATTTCTAGTGTTACCAGTGATGATGACTATTAAATAATATTCAAAACAGGATTTATTTAATATTATAGAACTGGAATGCAAACATTACTGTTTGAAGTTGTTTCTTTTCTTTTCTTCTCCCAGCTGGACTAGAACAAGCTACTGATAAGCAGGACAATCAGAAGAGCTATAACATTAAAACTAGGATATTTATCATTTCACTTTGAAAGATGAAGCATGCAATTATATTGGTGGGCTATAAAGATAGAGTTTAAATTCAGGTTGTCAAAGGGGTCAGGAAGAGGTATGTGTTATACAAGTAGCTTGCACTTGAATGCTTACTCCCTTTGGACCTTAATAAATGCAACCCAGAAGCGGTATGAACCTCACCTTAGAGAAGGGATCAGCTGCTGTCTCTGGGAGGCTTGCACGACAATCTAATGTCTGTACCAAGAAAAATAAATCATAAATGTACCTTCTGGAACTCGTACTTATGGATTAGCTGTAAGGGAAGAGTTTAGAAAAATAATAGTTTGGCTAAAGCAGTATTTCTCATTTCTGGTATCGAACTGAAGTTACAAACAAACAAACAAACAAACTCCCTCCCAACAAAACCTTTCCTATTTTTTCTGCAAATTATTTGTGAAAACATTTTGTTGTTCTCCCCATTGGCTTGCTTTATACTAAGTGTATTTCTTGTCACCACAAATGTCACATATATGGACGTTTTTATGAACATCCATACCTATGGTACATTCAAGTGTACATTCAACTTCACAAAGAAGTCTCTTCTGAATAACATCAATAATTTCCTCAGATCTCTATAAAAGTTATCCAACAATCCTTGTGGTTTTTTTTATTATCTCATCCAGTAGAACAGAATCCTGTGTGCTACACTTACTCTGAAGAGATCTTACATAGAAGGCTTGGGTAAAGAATAAACTATTCATTAGCAATCCCAAACATACACAGTGTATTGCAAGGGCAGGTAAACCAAGGGTATTAAAAATAAAATAAAATAATACTAAGATTTCTGAACCATATCCCAGAGACTTTTCTCACATTGTGGTACTGAGCTGTAAAGCTGCTATGATGTTTTTCGATCGTGTAACTTATTTCCCTATATGATAAGATCTTCAATTTTGCTACCAGCAAACAGAATATCCCAATTTGGGCATGAACAGTTCTTCCTCCCAACCTCCCCACTTCTTTTGTTTTCTCCTCCTTACAAAAGCCCAAGTTCTTAATTTAGGAAAGAGGGATACCTAAAAACAGTACCATTTATTTATTCTTGAAACAGTTTCAATTCTTATTGGGAATATAAACTGCTTCCACCTCCATAGAAATGCTAGTATCCCATTGCTGTACGAGCTGCGGTCATCTGCTGTCCTCAAACATCTGTTTCACTAAGCTCTAAATAAATCATTAGCCCACAGTGAGATAAAATGGCCTTTCCTGCATCACACAGCAGTGTTCAAATTTCAGGGTAAAGGCTTTCCACACAATTAATCATGTATTTCATAGGAGCATACATACCGAGTTATATTTTATACAAGCTTATGAACAGGATTAATGCAAACAATTTACTACAGGATTTTGACTGATTTTTGTTTCTGTTTCAGTCACTGAGGGGCAGATTGGTCTTTCAAGGAAAAGTACCAGAGACTCTTTGGAATTACGGCCTACGTATGAAATCCCACATTAAGGGCACATTTTAACTGTTTCATTTTCTTGCCCAATGAAACAATCTACAAGTAGCTGAGCAAGATGAAGCTTATGCATATTTCTAAGAGGGAAACTTTGATATTAGCAGGAAATATTAGTTTATTGTACAGTAGGAACTTGGTAGCCATAGAACTTTACTTCTTATCACACTGCTATGGTTACGCGCATAGAATTTTATCTTTGCTATTGAGAAAGCACTAAAGTATGAAATAGGTGTGGTTCTTACTAAATATTCATAACCTGGGGGCACTGCACAGTGCAGGCAAAATCCTGTGCTGCTCATCCTTTCAGGTCTAGGGATACAAGTACTTCAGGGCGCAGAAAGAGCATGGAGAGTTTACTAATTCCTCCATAGTATTAAACTTTGCTTTTGCAACAATATAAACAGTTACAAGAGTCACAATAACTACTTATATTGTGTCAAAAACCATAAAAACTGCTTTCAAAGTGCAGAGTTCACAGAGTTTGGCCCTGTTTGGGTATGCTAAAACAACTGCTTGTTGTGTTTGGGAACGATGTCACGATAGGTCTGCGATAACTATACAATGTTTCAGACACCATCAATAAACGTTCAGGTTGATTCGCTGGTTTTTGTCCTACTCTGCTGGTCAATGAATAGCTTATGCCATTTTTTGACCTGATCAGAAGCAAGTAGAATGAAAGAAATCTGCTTTTTAATTTTCTTATTCTCTCATCTCTCAAAGAGTTAAATCTTTACTTTCTAATTATAAAAGAAAAAGACACCAACAATTTTGCCACCTTGATGAACATTCAAGCATTTCAGTTTCTGTTTTAGCTGTACACTACTACAGACTCCCACTATCAGAAAAGATATAATAACTTCCAATTTAAATTAAATGAAAAAATACTATTAAAGAAAGGAAGGCATGAATAAGATTAGACTGAGATATGACTTTAAGGCAAGTTATAAAGTATGGGAGTTTCAACATGTTTCTGCAAATATTTTGGCCCATATAAGTAATAAATATATCATAATTGGAAAGAAATTGCTTAATACACTTCTTCCTGACAGCATTTTTGTGTCAAACTACATCAGGATTTTCTGTTGAAGCATCTTTCATAAATGGAGACATATCAGGTTGAGTTAATCCTTACATACCATGCTCTGTTTACTGCACTCTGGAAAAAAAATATTAAAGTGTCTAACTTCACACTGATATGAGATCACCGCCTGTTATTCTTGTCTTTGTAAAAGGACTCATTCCATCGATTCATGCAAATGAAGAATATAAAAGAAAAAGACAGGTTAAGCTGTATTCCATCATATTGCATCAGTTTAACCTGTACATCCCTCTCACCTCAAAGAGCTTTTAAGTGCTGTTTGGGAAGGCGATTGAAGTCCACCATCCTTCACAGCTGTATGTTTATTGCTTCCTCCAAACCTAGTCCTGTCCCCCATTCAAATTTCCAAACATTTGAAATAAAATTAGTTCTATTTTTGTTCCTAATGGGACCAGGTAGTAAGAGGAAATAGGAAGCAAAGCCATTAAAAAAAAAAGTTTTGGCAGGTATATCAGATTAATAATTAAGTGCACTCTTTGCTCAACAGTGCAAAGAGAGAAGTTAATTCCTGAAAGTTTTTGCTAGGGGGCATTTTGTAGTATCTCCAAAGTATAAAGGGGAGGGTGAGGGTCAGGAGTGATCCAAAACCAGGGATTAAATTCCTGAGAGACTGCAAGAGTCATCTAGGGTTAATAAAACTAACAAAGTACGGAGAAAACATTGTCGGTAATGAAGTCCATTGATTATGAAACTGCCTCCAAAGGGAGTAGTGCTTGCCTTTTAAGAATACAACAAATCAAAGCACTAAAGACTGGCTTGTAAAAGGACACAGCTGTACTAACAGAGTGGGACCTGGCCTGGAAAGAGTTTTAGCTTTTTAATTTTTATTTTTTTAATACATAGGATAGTATTTGTGTATGAGCGGAGAATGTAATAATCATTTCTACCTGTCCCTACACTAGTGTCAATGTCATTCTCTGCAAGTGTCAGCTGGTATCACAGTTTGCACAAACAAGCTACCCATCCCATCGATCAAATGATTGCAATAGCTATAAACAAACTCAGTGTCCCACATGCATTTTACTATATGGAAGTGAGACTGCCATAAAAAGTTGGGGTTTACTCTGAGAGCCACTGAATTCCATATTCCCCCGTCTGACATTGTTTGTCATAGGTTTCTTTAACCACTCCTACAAAATACATTACTTATGGAAAAAAAAGCGGGGGGGGGGGGGGGGAGAAGGGGGGAGAAATCAAGCCCAAAGTAACTAGGGGGTATTCATATTTCTACATCCACCTAAACCAAACCAGTTTTTATACCAGTATACTCATAAAAATTTCATCCACAGAATTATCTATTTAGCTCCTTCCAAAGAGACAAAAATAAGTTCTTGGTCTCATTGGGAGGTCCCAAAGATTAATTCCGTATTGTAAAAGACAACTGTGGGTTTCTTTTCTGTTTCACTAGAACCCATATGTAGAAAGTCAAAGCATGCTTCATGCTATTTGAAAAATTAATAGCTTTCTAGAAAGTGTATTAATTCTGTGCCCTCCCTGAATCTACACTCTCCCCAACAAAAATACTTTAAGTCTACCCAATCCTTGACCTTTATTCTCCCAAAACAGTGATTTGGGGTTTTCTTCAGCAGCCTTATCCAGAAAAAGTATTTTATACACAGATACAAATTAGATATAATAAAGCAATATATAGCTTATTATTGTTTTAATAAAACAATCAATGAAGTTAAAGAACACATTTTGTCTCAGTCACAAATTATCCCAGCAGGGGAAAAACCAAACCAAACCAAACCAAAAAAACCCATGAAAACCCAGAAATGTGTGTGGTTGCATCTCAAGTCTCAGAGAACTTCACAAAAATGGCAGCACATACAAAAATCTACAGGCCCAAATTCTTTCCTAATGTACCCATGGTGATTCACTAAAGAAACAGGTTGAATGAAGAAATCTTGATCAACTCCATTTAATTGCATTTTGTTCACCATTTCAATGTCATCAATTCATCAACCTTTCTATAGAAGGTTTTGAGGGAGTTCTCCTTCTCCACCCTCACTCTCATACATATTACATTACTAGTTTGCATCTGAAGTTTAAAAATCACCGGTCTTCTAAAAGAATGTGGAAAAAACATCTGGTTCTAGAAGTGGATTTAGGTTCTCCACACCTCAGCCACACAAATGGTGATGATTTGCTAAGAAAGCCTCAGAAATCAAGTCTTGTCTAATTGAAACATTTGGTGTGAGGACATGGTGTTTCTTTGTAGGCTGCTAGAATTCAGTTTAAAGAAATATTCCTGGCCTTGTTTCCAGAGAATTATAGCTGACCTTGGGGGTGTGCCATGATTGTTGCATAAACTGTCAAAGCTGAGAGAACTACTAGGATTTTTAGATTGTTGAGAGAAGTCACTCAGTGAAACAGTTCATCTGAAACTCTACTCTTATAAGGATAATGAAATAGAACAGCTATTTCAGTAAAGTGACAGAAAAAGGTGGTGTTACAAAATAATTGAGAATCTCTAATCCTCTCAAGGAAAAAATAAAATGAATACCACTCATAATGTCTCTGTTGCTAGACAATTAACTCTTAAGACAAAGGAGATTTGCACCTACCCTTAATAAAGCTTAACAATTCCAGAGAACTAAATCAATTCCGAAATGGAATTTATGTGTAACTGAACTTGTTGCCTTCCAGTCACTCAGTAACTCTCTACAAATACTGCACAGCACTTAGTAGGATTAGGGCAAAATAAATCATAAAAGACATGAATTGTGCAACTGTGAAGCATGTTGATCTCTTATTATTGCTGTAATCATATCAGGTCTCCATTAAGTTTCTGCATTAGAAGTGCAGATCTGATGATATTACAGTGCATATTGATTCTAACTGTTTGCTGGAGATAGAAGTGAAAGCCTGGGAGAGAGCTGGAGTGAAATAAGACCACATAAAACAATATTTAAACTAAAGTAGAGAGATTTTCATATCTCAGCTAGTTGTTGAAGATATTTACACAATATGAAGTATTGCACAGTATGAATTTACACAGTATGTATTATTATTAAATTAGCAGCTATTTCATATAATACCTGAACAGAACTTTGGTCCATAAGTTTGTTAGCTAACTTTTAGTTAATTTATACCTGAAGGGAGACAAAGACTTTCACCAAACACTATTTTTCCCAAAAAGTAAAAAGCTCCATGCTTTAATTCTCAGTTACATGACATTGTCTTCTGAGCTAATGGAAGGAGGAATAATTCGATTTTACCTTCTCTTGAGTTACCAGAGTTTCTTATTTGTTCCTGACACCCCAAAAAAAGAGCAGAAGGACAGAGCAAATCTCTTTCTGGTATTTATTATTCTAATTTTCCAAATCAGAACTGGTAGTCACTGCTGGATTCAAGCATTTTCATATTTCAGGTCACACACTCTCTTTTTCAGATATATTTGAGCAGAGATAAAGACTGCTAATACTCAAAACACTGCACGGCAATGGATTACCAAGAACATCCCATCCCACGCAACAGTAAACAACAGCAAATAGAGCTTTCTCTTGATTGAGGAAACTACACAAACTTCTGTCTTTTAAGGAGAACAAGTCATGCATGCACAGCTGAAGGATGGCAACTTAGATGTGAAGCGTATTACCAGAACAAAAGTTTTTGTAGCTAGAAGTTCCAGTACTCCTGAGAAAAAACGGTGTCTAAACCTGGCAATTCAGCCATAATGGAGCCTGCCTAGACACCCTCCCTTCTTCTGTGGTCTTTGTGGTACCCAAGTAGACAATGATATCACTGTGGAAGCAGCTTTTTTTCTGTCTCTATATAGTCAGACATTTGTGGAGACTATTCTTTTCTGGCAAAACTATGATTTTTCTTTTTTCCCCTTCTAAACATGTTCCATGTTGAAAGGGTAGGGTAGGGTAGGGGGGCAGTGAAACTCAGCTTGGTAGTACCCAGCTCAAGCCAATACATTAGAATTCAAACCCTTCAGTTCTTAGATGTTCAACAATATTAGTCCTTTAAAAAGTAAAAAACAAAAACAAAAAAAAAGAAAACACAACAAAACAAACCACCAGGATCCAAACTAAAAACCAAATAGCCGTGGTATTTTTTTCCCCTCATTTTGATTGCTCAACATCACAAACAAGACAACTACTAGTTAAGTCAGACTGGGTAGCTAGATGTACCGTGTATGAATACATACCCAACCTAACATTAAAAACAAACTCAGCAGCAGCTGCAATATTTTAAGCAGTTACCACCAGATCTTTTTCAAATATATCTTCTGAGTCTCACAGTAATTACTAGCTGTATGCAACATACCATTTTTCTGTCTTGTTAAGAACCCAATAGTATAATTAGATCTCATGCAAGCCCCCAAACTGTTTATCATAACTTGTTATAAAATATATAAAAATAAAAATAAAACCTTCATCTCCAGTACAGGATTAAGATGCAGTAGGAACACACTTGCACAAATCAAGACCTGATCTCATAGATACATCTCAGCCAAACAGTATTTGGCTATAGTGGTTATCTCTGACAATAGGATCACATGCACTAACAAAATAAATTTGGTGATTGCTTAGAACTTACAGACTCCACAGAATATGCATGTGGTGACACTCAACATAAATGAAACTACCATGCCTAGAAAGTCAAAGTGAATGGCTGCCGTGCAATCCCTCCAACTGGCTAAAACATAAGAACTAAACTTCCCAGTCAAAAGAAGTGTTTCACTTACCTCCCAATAAACTGGGTATCAGTGGAGGTAGCAGAAATCACTTTAAAGTACCAAGATTTTCTACTTCTATCTGCCATTTTTCTTCAAGGCACTTCAACTCTTTCCTAAAATTTACTACCAAAGCAAGAAGAGGCATTGGAAGAAAATTCAAAAGTGACTGCAGCATTTGGGAAATAAGGTGTTACTGTGCCTATTCACCTATTCAGGTGTCACCTGAATTCCTGATACTAATGCTGGGGTAGGAAGTAGGTTAAGCTGGCCTGGGATCTACAGGTCTGAGCTATAAAACACAATCCTAGCTTAAAGCTTTTCACATGTATTTTTATTTTTTTTTGTTCAATTCTTTGCCTAAAATCCTGATTGTAAACACTTGCTAAAGAGGTACTTTTATTTGACTGCTAAGCCTGCATAGAGGTAGGGTGGGGAGGAGGAGGAGGAGAAGGAGGAAGGTGGGAGATGAATCAGAAGAAAACTGAGGTTCTTAACAGCATCCAGGGGCTAGGGAGTGTTTCCTGTCAAGGATGAACCTGCAAAGAGCCCGGGTGGGACTTGTACCACCAGTGACAGCTTCTAGGAAGAAGCTCCCTCCGGCAGGTATAAATCAATAAATATTCTGCTGCAAAGGAAAGGTGGTTGAGAGACATACCAACAGTTCTGGGTGAACTGCATATTATTATAACCTCAGGCACAACGAAGCTGACACGTGATATCATTTTCACTCCCAAATGGGTGGCACCCATCCAGGAGAACACACTAAAATGTGAGCGACCCTAAAAGGAATGGGAACAACAGAATTTATTTTAAAATCTGAAATTCACCTCCAGTGCCTGCACCTAGCCACTGAATCGATGTGGTTTGTATCCATGGTATTATTCCGGAAAGCAAGTTAATTGGCAATAGAAAGGACAATCTTTAAAGCAGTGATTAGAAATGACAAAGTGATTTTTAATAGAGCATTAAAAGCTTGAAAAATAGCAACAGTAAGATCATTCACAACCTCTGATCGTATTACTTTTGCCAAAGCAATACTTGAAGGAATTCAACTCTTAATTAAAATTGGCTAGTTGAAGCAGAGGAATATGCCATCATGCACAGGAAAGGATTTGGAGGAGTTGCTAGCACATTGCTGTACCATTAAGTTTTAAACTACTCAGCCACACTTGGCTGACTCAACCTACTGTCTCTCAGGTTTCACTGACATTACTCTCCTGCTTAAACTGTAAGTTTAACAGCTTTGCTGTCTTAGGAGATACTCTGGACTTTTTCTTCTAAGTCGTCAAAAGCTTGACACAAAAGACGGCCAAAGCGCTCAGAAGGCAGATTCTAGTGTGAGAAAAAAGCAGCATTTCCTTATGTCAGCACCTACTATAAGGAACATGTCTTCTGAATTGAACTTGCATGGTACTTTGGCTTTGCCATCTCTAACTCTTGCTCGGTAGCATGCGTATGGAATCCCTTTCAACCATATATACAGACCATAATATACACCGTTCTTCCTGCAGAGAAATGTGGGGGGCAAGAGGGGGAGAAAGGAAAGCATCATGTGAGAGAGTAGTCACCTTGATGAACCTAATATTAACAGATGCTCAGACAGCTTGATAGAGACAATGGTGCAAAGCTCACAGAGCAATAGGGACACAACCTTCCATCTGAAGTGTGGGTTTAAAAAAGCACTAATTTTCTAATGCAAAAACAGCTTCAATAAAACCCAGTTCTTTGAGAGTGCTGATTCTACATTCTTCATGGAAGTACCTTCAAAAGACAGCTTATTGGCAATAGATGTGATATCCTTTAAAAAAAACCTATTGGTTTGAAAAGAGGCAAGTTTTCAAGTTCTGACACTACTAGAAATGCAACTACGCTGGAAAAACAAAAAAATTAAGTGTTCCTGTGTCTGATCCAATCACAACAGAGTTTGTATTTCCCTTATCTGATAATTGCAAGTTGTCCAATTGCCTCAGAAAATCTTTAAATCAATTCAGTTGTAAGCACGACATTCGTAACAGAATTCCCACACAGTCAAGAAAAAAAGATTCCCAAGTTATGAGTAAGCCAGACTGAGACTGATCAGAAGCGTAGAAAACAAGAACCGTAAAGGATTTCTTCATTACTTGTGCTGCCAGCTTTTACAACCTGTCCTGTTAATGGGCATTCTTCATTTGGGAATCCTAAATATGAGAAATATTCCACTCTAAGATGGCAGGAGGAGCATCAATCGTCACAGAAAGGACAACTGCGTCCACTCCCCTCCACCCAACCCCAAAAAACCCTGCATCATATAAACACACCATAAAACTTGCTCTCAATTTAGCAGGAAGTCCAAACATACCTACTCCCTGACAGGCTCTGGGCATTCTGTAGGTCAGGCTAGAGCTGCCTGGTCTCTGTGCACCATCTAAGAAAAACACCATTTAAATATATATATCCACATATACAAAAATATACACAAATATATTTAAAAATTAAACATGAAGTATCTTTGTTGAGATTGGATAGCAATTGGAATAAATGCAAACTAACTTTAAAAAATAATAATTGCATGCATCTTATGTAAACATCACATCCAACATGGAACAAGGATTCCAGGATTATCTTAGATTCTGGTATACGTTACCTATGAAGCTTCACTATCAGCCCATTCTCAGTCTGCCTGAGTAATTTCTCAGCACTTTAGTATTATTCAACAGAGGCCTCCAGATTAATTCATCTGAATTGACACCGATGCTTTCAACTTAGTGGTATATTTTATCACTTAAAGAATCAAATACGATAAGCTGAAGATAAACGTATACATACGGGATGAAAATTCCTTTCTTCTCTCTCACTTCAGTATGTTGAAAGTGCTCCTAATAACCTAATTACTCCTGCTTGCATCTCAGTTTTCCTCCAGTGCCCTTCTGCTTTAAGTTCAGGTTTCACATCTTCACTTTTAAGGGCCCATAAATCTCTGCCCTACCAACATCTGCCTTTATTGCCTCATGTACTGTGGACCTTGCTCCACTTCATTAAACCTTTCATCTCCTTTTCTTCACATGCTTTTTTCATGCTACTATTCCTGTTCTTGAAGATATCCAGCGCACCTATTTGCTCATTCTCCCATATAAAACCCTACTGAAAATGATTTAAAACAAGACAAGCAAGGTATGTAAACCTGAATTCAGCAAGCTTTCTTCAGTGTAACACCAACCTAAGCCCACATTGGTGCCTTACACAGTGCTGTGGACCTTTTCTAGGACTTTCCTCTTCATTGGATACGAGTTGGGGAAAAAAGCCTGGAAAGGGATTACTTGATTCTGTCTAGACACCACTCTGCCTCCACATTCTTCCTGCACTTTAATTGCAAAATGTCAGTTATATACAAATTCATGTATTTAAGTTGTATGTACAATGCTGTATTTAAGCTTATGCAAGTTTTATGTGTAGATGCAGAACCTTTCCTAGCTGCCTATGTAGCCTTTACAGAATATCTTAACACTGATTACTCAGTATTTTGTTACATCCCAGTATCTCATGTTCTTAATTAAAAAAAAAAAAAAAAAAAAAAAGGAAATTAACAGCACTTTTTATCCTTTAGAACGATTATTTTTTTAAAAAAAATAGATACAAAAGGTAAATAATCATTGCTTTAGAGGCCGATTTGGTGCAAAGCAACTTACTGTGTGAAGCCTCCGGTGCTGCTGCCATAGTAATGCTCCCAGGCTGCCCAAAGTCTGCTCCTAGAATGACACCCGGTGGCCACAAAAACGAACAGCAAGGCGTTCTCTTTGTCCTCAGGGCTCATCCCCTGCTCTCAAGGGTAGAAGCCATCACTGTGTTACAGCCAGGCATCAGACGAAAATTCTTCATTGGAACCTGCAAAACACAGAAAAATCCCGTGTGAAATTCAAATTAATATACAAAGTATGAGTAAGAAATACATAGTGTTTTGGACAATTAGATACCATTTAATTTTTATTTTTTTAAGTATAAAATTGTATAAAAGTAATAGCTGATGGTTTCAGAATTCTCAAAATGAAATTTCTTGCTTAATTCCACAGAGTTTCATTCTGGAGACAGCTAGCAGTAGAGCTGAGTGGCATTCCCAAAGTATGACTGTGCACTTTCAGGATTAAGCCATAAACTGCTATTCCAAAACAGGAAAGATTAGTTTATCTGTTCTTAAAATTTACAGGACTAAAATGCATTTATTCATTTTAAAGTTATAGGATGAAGAAATCCAAATTAGAGACATACATTGTCATGCTTAAAATAGTTTTGAACAGATTAAAGCAATGTTTCAATAAATCATTGACTATCAAGCAAGGCACCATGCTCTAGAAAATTAATTTGCAACTGAATGTCAGTGACATTTCAGAGTTTCTTGTCGCATATTTTATTCTGCTTTAATACCATATGAGTCAGAAAAGAGCTTTTCTTAAATAACAGCCTAGCCAAAAATGATATAATAATATTTTCTAAAGAGCAGTAAGAAATGCACTGTTCTAAGGAAACAAGCAAGCACACTTCTGCACAGATTTTTGGTGTTACATTTTAAGGACTTTTGGAAAATGAAAAGGAAAGAGACTATTTATTGCTTCTCAGTTTCCATTTGTCTCATTGTATTTCTCAGATCAGAGTCAAAATTCTTACAAGCCTCTTTATAGCAGCTAGGGATATTACAGAAGACAATTGCCCCTTTTTCCCGTTGAGAAATTTTTTCTCCGATTTTTTCTCCAGTGAGTACAAAGCCAAGTAAATGAAGCTTCCCAGACATCCTCACGCAATGGAAATTCTTAAGGCAATGGCAACTCTGTGCTTCATTAGACAATTCTTACACTGGTGCCCAGCAAGGGTAATGGCGCAATGGAGGTGGCCTCTGAGCCCTGAAAAATGCTTTACTGCTTTCTCATCTGAAATGTGCCTTAACATCTCTGCTTAGAAATATAAGGGTTAAAACAACAAAGATACTTGTTTATACAAGCATAAGGAAATCATTCAGGTACTTTGTCAGAAGTAATAGTTTAGTAAGAGACGTTAGCGTACACCATCTGACAGAGATTACCACCGAACACAAAACGGCACACACAAGGCAACCGTAACGAACGACACCAGTCTGGAAACAATGACAAAAATGTGTCACTTATCAGTAAGTTATACACGTGAGCTCACTAGCCAACCGAGTATGCAAGAATTTAAAGCTTGTGGCAGACCCAGCGACTGAATGAAATCTAAACAAGTACGAAGCATAGCAATGGGAAGAATGACCTCCCACTGTATTAATTTTAAAGCTGGTATTGCCAAGAGACACACAAAGCTGTTGGAGTATGCACACAGCTAATCCTTGAGATACCATGGAGCCAGACCAAAGATAGCACTGGGAAGGCAAATGGAGGGTTAAAACGCAGCTGTAGGAACCTCAGCCAGAGCTGAGCTGGGATCCAAACCTCTGTGTTCCAACAGACAAGGCTGGGACCCAGCAGCCTTCAGAGCCTCGGCCAAGCACCTGCTTTGATCTTGTTCCTCAGTGGATGCAGTCATGTTGCAACAGTTGAAAAGTTCTAAATGCTGTTCATTTGTAAGTTCACTTGCTTTTTGTTCACCGAAGAATAAAAACTTATTATTAGCTGGGAAGTATAAACACTAATTGCCAACCTACTACTACATTTTTGTACTCACTCTTACACCTGCTCCCTCATGCTAGATTTCTGTATTAAGCCAAACTATGATTTAAACGTACTAGGCTCAGGTGTGGAAAAACAAGTTACAATATCAGTGTAAACCAGATATAAGGTATGAAAATACTGATCATACAGCATGGTATTTTAGACTACCATATTTACACCCACATATACTACCAGTACACATGTGCTACCATCTTTCTGCAACTCCATATATATGCATATATACTGCATTAGGGTTAAATAAGGTATGATTGTGGACTAACAATCTGACTTAAGCACACTGAAGAATTTCATAAGGAATCAAGAGCAATCTCAATAGGAGTATTTCTGAATGGTGGTTTCTTTCTTGCATTAACACTAAGCCTGCTGTGGAACAAATTTTTTTCCATGCGCCAGAAGTGCTACCTGCATGCTATTTTAAGTTCTCCCTTTCTGTCTCCCCACCTTCCTCTGCGAATTTCAAAAGTCAGGTCTGTATTTTAGAGGAGAAAATTAAACACACATACGCACAGCCCTTCTTCCCTCCTCCCCAAATCCTAAAACAGACTTCCCATTTCCAGAAGTAAAGGTGTGAAAGCAGAGGAACAGAGGCGAGCACCATCCTCAAACCCAGCAGAGGCAGGTAAACCCAAACTCACACCACTCACATCTCTGCTGTGTTGTCAACTCATTCCAACTGCCAGATAACCCAGAAATGAACCATAAGAAGTCACTTTGTAGTGAACATCCCAGGTAAAATCCCTGCTGATGTTCAGTTGCTTGTTCATTAGATTGCCTTTAACGAAAGCCTTCTTCACAGGTGATATTTATTTTCCTCTAATAGCTTGAACAGTCACAACTCTCACATTTTATGAATTCTCACCATGAATTATTCTGGTCCAACTTCAAAAAGTATCTAAATGACCTTCCATGTAGTTCTGACAACAGTGAAATTTCTTACTCCTTTGTGAAGGTTTCTTCCATTTTTGTCATGATATTTATGTTTCCAAACTTGACAGACACAGTAATAGTTGGTCTTGGCATTCACTCTTGTGTAACCCTGGCTCATATGTTCATTCATTTACTTTGTTTTAAAGAAATCCCTCTGGCCATTACTGCTTTTCAGCATGATTTGAAGTATTGTTTCATAAAAAAATCCAAAATATTTCATTACATAGGTGTGAGATCAATGTAATTTGATACCTTACAGGATAATTCAGTATCAGTTCTTTAGATTTATAAATTCTGACAGACATTTTCCTCTGTTCATTTTCCTGTCACCATCTTCTCTCAGATTTACTTCCATGCCTTTCCTTATACAAACACCTTGGGCTGGAATACCTTTTCTAGTTTGTACACTCCGTATCTCCTGCCCTTTAAAATACTTTTATTAACAATCCATAAACTCATTTGTAATTCCAAGAGGCATATAACCCCCCTATCACTGACAGTATGCAATGGAGATCTGCCCCTATTTTGCCCACCAGCATGTGCTTTTCTTCTTATCCCATGCCAAGCTGATGACACCGCACTCGTAATACTCGATTAAAGCAAACAAACAAACAACCTCTTTTAATGGGGGTGGTGGTGGTGGGGTGTGTGTGTGCGTGAGGCAGGGACAAATGATAAAAAAGAAGTTCTCAAGGTCCAATAAACAATTATAGTAGATCTGCAGCAGAAAGCCCTCCCTTGCTCCACATGACTGCAGCTGCCATACATAGTTACCGTAAACATTGCAGGCAGCTATTTATACACATTTCTGTGAAAAGTCCAAAGACAAGAGAGATCTGAGTTGTGCAAGGCTGACTTTACAGTAAGCAGATATCAAGGAGTAAAATCCCCCTACCATGGTCATCATACAATTAGAAAATTTCACATTCATTCATGGGGATGACAAGAATATTAATTCTTCCTTCTACATTCTTGTTCTAGATCATTTTCCAGCATCACCCATTCCTAGAAGTAAACTAGAAATGAGTACCATACCAAAGAAATACCTTTTTTTGTGTTTTTTTTTGTTTTGTTTTTAAACTATTAATTATTTTAATCATACGCTGTATCAAAATTTTACTATTGGGTAAGCACACAGTTGCTACTGCACTGTTAAGCAAGTCCTTTAAAGTTATACTTCTTTACAAATCAAATTATAAAAGAAAAGGTGAAATGGATTGTGTGCCTTCTGTGGCAGAAATGGAGCAGAAACTCTTCATGCAGCCATTTGAGCTGCCAGTGCTCTGGAAACGAAGATATAAAAAGATGAAGAAACTGTGTTTTAACAAATGAGCAGAATAAGTCAAATTGAAAACTTGAGTCAAGAAATGTTAGTTATATAGGAAATAACATTCTATTAAGTATGTGGATTGTGCAAATAAGGTTTTATTTAGTGATTGTACCTGTTTCCCCTCCACTAGCAGCTCAAATGACTGCATGAATAGCAACTGCTGGGAAATGCAACTATCACACTGTTTAAAAGACCAGTGTTACCATGGTGACTCTACATGTAAAGTCACGATTAAGAAGGTCAAGAAAGCCAGCCTTACGTTATGCTTGTTTGCCACAGTAGAAGAAAGGGGATAACTGTACCATTTACACATAGGCTAGAAACAAAACTGGGGAGGGGGAAACTGTAATAACAGGATAACACCTGGCAAATATATGCATAATCCTAACTAGCTAGGTGGAGGCAAAATCTTTTGGCTGTTTTTGCTGGCATAAATCCTGAGGACCAACGAAGAAAGCAAAACAGTACAAATTAAGCATGAGATCCTAGGATGGGGGCAGTTCAAACAGCCAACTGTGCTCTGGGTTGGACTCTGAGTAAATTTTGTTTTGGAATCCTGATATGAAAACACATAACATCTTCCATGTACCTTTGTGAGGCTTGACAGGTCCCTTTCCAGGATGGATGCAATGCACCAGATTAGCTCCAGGGGCCTGACTAGCTCAGCAGCTCTGTAACAGGTACAGAGTCCTACTGAGCAGAAAAAAATTCAGTAGCTTCAAGAAAAAGGAGGAAAAAAAAAAGAAAGAAAGAAAAAAGAGTACTTATTCTAAGTACTTCAAAAAGACGGATAACAAATCTACAACTCAGCTTTCCTGAAAGCCCTAGTGAGACCAAAAACATACTTACATTTATGCCTTTGTACATCTTGCCGGACAAGCAGCCAATATCCTTATCTTTAGAATAGCTTCAGAGATGGAATACTGACATCCCAGAACCCTGGCACATATTGTAGCCAGGCCCTCTGCAGCCCTCTCCTCCTTTTCTTCTTCATCTATCAAAAGGATTGGTTGTCCTGTTCACTGTCACCTCCACCTCTCCTTGAAGTATGAGGCACAGACACCTTGTGAAAGCTCTGCTTTTGAGCTAGGAGGCAAGAGCATTATTTAAACAGTTTGTCACGTGGTTATTAGCTGGCCACAACGAAGGCACCAAGATTCATGCATAGCATCACTAGATGGATGTCTCTGCAACTATTCTGTGGTAGTTGGCAATATCTAAATTGAATTTCCTTTGATGACCTCTTGAATGATCAAATGGACCTTTAAGTTATTCATATATAACTTTGGAAAACCCAACAGGTCAGAGTAAACGTGATCCGCATTTGCACTGCTTGTACCAAACAGAAACCACTAAGGTTTGTTCCACGTGACTGATGTTGGACTTTAACTTCTTTTTGAGAAGGCATGGTACTCCCATTCCCAAAAGGGAATAAGGCCGAGTACACAGAGATAGAAGGAACTCATGGTTGTTGACATGATTAGAAACAAAAAAAACCTGGTTCTTACTGAATAAAACAAGCTGCCTCTGCAAATACTTCCCCTGATAAAATAAGGCCATGTTCTTACATTAGATAAGCTTGTGCATACCATCGCAATCAGGCTGAATTAGTACAAAAATGCATACTAGGGCCTGCTTAAAGCTGGATCTGTAAAACCTTAAATCTACCTTTTCTCTGTAGAAAATTACTAACCAAGAATTCTGATATATTTTCTCCAAGATGTGCCAACTGTACATCAAAGTTGACTTAATTTAGAAAATACTTGCTTCAGTCTTGTTATAAATTCTTACTAGAAGTTTCCAAGTACACTTAGAACATGTTTAAAAATGTTTTGGCAAACCCTGACAAAGACTGATAGTCACTTAATAATAAGTTTGCATGCAAATGGAGCTCTTTTCATTATCAGGACATGAAATTAAAGCAAGATTCTTACCTATTCACTCATTTTTCCATAAAGATCACTCTTGCCATTTGAAAGTCAAAAGTCGCCTACACATCACACATTTCTACTTAAGCTTTTTAACGTTTCAGGCATTAAAGTATTAGCATTTGGGAAAAAAAAAAAAAACACAACACAGCAACAAGATGCCATAACATTTCTAAATAAAACAAAATTTTTGATTCCTTAGGATATTATTAGCTTTAGTGCAATGCTTTGACCTTTAATTAAAGCCAAGTTAAGGGCCTTAAAACAGAAAGAAAATACAAGAAATTGGCATATCTTTGCAGACCCTGGGAAGTTCTGTGTTACTGTGGTTAGATATGGCTTTATTCCCAATGGATATTCTATGAAAGAGGAGATAAGAATACTTGCAGAACTGTCTCCCTTGAATTCTTAAATGGAATTAAATAATTCCCCTGCGTAAGAAAGGCTTACGACTTGGCAATAAAGTGCACTTATCTGACAAGAATTCTGCCGTTTTAAAATTATTTTTTATGACAATTTCTCATTTATAAGTTTGTCAAAATGAGAATTTTAAAAAAGTGATAATTTTTATTAAAATTTAGTTTTCAGGACTTGTTTAAAATCATCAGGCATTACACTAAACATTAACTTGAGATACTGCCATACTGCCTCTAAAAG
This sequence comes from Gallinago undulata, assembly GCA_026546715.1. Taxonomy (NCBI): domain Eukaryota; kingdom Metazoa; phylum Chordata; class Aves; order Charadriiformes; family Scolopacidae; genus Gallinago; species Gallinago undulata. The sequence goes on along the minus strand of JAOTQQ010000032.1, from coordinate 34,513,267 downwards.
GTTTTAATATACTGAGGATGCATAACGTGTGATGGAAGATTCAGTGCAACCAACAAGACTGAAGTATCCTGAATTGAAAATCCCATGCAAAAATGCAACACCACTTTTACCCCTAAAATATCCATTTGGAAAACTACTGAATGTTACATTGTAAGCTCACATGGAAACCACTAATATGTGGCTTAGTATTGCACTAGCTAAAATTTGCACATTAAGTTTTAATAACATCAGTCATCACATAGAAACCATGTTGATTATTGTGAGTCCTACCCTAAATGCATCAATAGAGGAAGGCTTCTCAAAAAACCAAACAAATCACAACCACCACCCCCCCCCCAAAAAAAAAAAATAAAACAGCCACCAAAAACCATGCTTACAGAATAAGTAAGAACCCAATGCTGAACTATCACCATTCTCAGGCAAAAGCCCCTCTCCTTCAGCAAGAGCAACAAGTGTAACACTGATCATTTCAGTCTTCATTTATTTTAGCGTAATAGAAAGAAGAATTAGGTATGGTGTCCAGAAGATATCACTTTGAGGAGAAGAGAAATTTAAAAGGAATGAAAAACACACTGGATTCACACACACCTCCCCCTGCCCTCCTACCCTGAGGTAGTTTTTTGGTGACAATGCTCTAAGATAAGTGTGACAGATCTACAAGTTTGCTACAGCAATGTTATTATATGTCATGGCATTCTACATTTGACATTTATCGAAGTTGTCTCCCTGGAAAAGGAGGGAAAGACTGCAATGGTTCACAAGATATTGTATCCTTCAAAAGGTAAATACAATTAACTTTATTTTTACTTCTAAAATAAGGTCTTGTTGCCTTTCAATTAAAAAAAACCAAACCACCACAAATAGTAATACACATAACTCACTAATTAAAAGAGACTATGGGTTTAAAAGCATATAGCTTTGGTGAATTTTTAACGTAAACTACAATAAAAAAAAAAACAGGCTTGATTTAAGAACACATTCTATTAAGCAGGTATATTAGCTATACACAAGGAGGATGAATTTCATACATTCCTAGCACATGACTGAATTGAGAAGTGAACAGTATTTCTCTTTAAATCAATTACCACCTGGTCACGGTTTCACTTGTGGGAAATGAGTCATGAAGCAATGATATCATGGTAATGGCTGACTATCATTCAGGTTATTTAAGATGTAAAATGCTACAAAACATATGGAAACATTACGTTTAAGTACTTTGTGATAAAATAAATTTTGGGAACATTCCAGAGAAGAGTCTTTTGTGTTCCTTCAATCCCTTAATTGAAATACAGACAATGCCTATAAAACTACAGATTAAAATATGGCGATGATCAGTTAAATTTATTTATACATAAGGAAACATACAAGGAAAAAAGGTAACATCTCAGACATTCATTAAGAATACTGCATCCCCCCACTAAATTCAGTTACTGACTGTTCTATTTTCCAAATTTTAAATAATCAAAGAAGTGATTAAAAATTTGACATTCAATCAAAGTATGAGGAAAAAAGAGAATCCATTGTGAATTCATCTTTGAATTTGTCAGTCCTGGCCAGGATTAAAGATTGTACTATAATAGCATAATACAATATACAAAGCTACTTTTATATACATGCTATGTACATGCTAAATCTCTCTCTATATATTAAGAATTAAAAGTACCACACTGTAAACTTATGACCAAGACAAAAATCACCATTTCTTTGGCTGTGGCCATACAAAAGTCTTAGAGGAACAGTTTAGCCAAATGCTCTTTCAATAGAATTTGCCTGGTAATTATGTTTTTCAAGGTATCGATCCATTCTGGTTTCCTGGACTTCATTACCCTTCCATATCTATTTTTATACCAGTTCGCCACCTCCAGTTCACTTACTCTCCATTCATTGTTATAGATCAAGCCTCGAGTAACTGTAAGACAGGCCAATGACTCAACCATGTAAATCAATCAAAGTTACACTGTGGATCATGTAAGAGGTCTGTCTTTTATGGTTCACTGGAGCTATAAGAATTATTTGAATGAAATGGAGGACAGTTACACTAGGACATCTACGACTTCCACTGAGACAAATGCGTAACACTGACTTTGCTATGAGGTAATACACATTATGTACGCAACGTGTGGTGTTCTGATATTTTAGCTAGAGTAAATTGATACCACTTCTCCAGCTTCTAGCTCCAGGGTTGGTAAGTTCAAACTGACACAAAATAAAATGTAGGAAATGCAGTTTGGGTTGATATATAAGGATTTGATTATTACGTAAGCTCTTTTAACTAAGGAGGTTACCTAGCATTTCTTTTTCTACCCTGACATTACTTTCAGCCAGGTACAGAGCTGCTGTACATGCAGACTTAGTACATTCCTGGACCCAGTGATAAATAGCCAGCCAGGATTAATTTCTGTACAATGAAACATCACAAGAGAAAAGTAGATTAGAAATAACTTCCATCCAGTGATGTGTATATATATATATACACACATACATACAAATATACATATACACATCCCCCTCTTCCCTTCCCACTGCTTAGCACAGATCCTAGGAAATAGTCCTACAGCAATCCAGTCAATAGAGATTATAAAAATATTGTGTTCCTGCCTCCCTTTATCTGTTCTCCTGGAAAACAAATCTTAAAGCTCAGTCTTCTTCCCTACTGAGCTCTTTGCCTCTTTTTAAAGTTGACAAAAGACACTGGAGTACAGGCAAGTCTGCAAGCGCAGAAAAGCATCCTGCATGAGGAAGCAATCCTGAGTCTTTGAAAGAAAAATACACTTGTGAGTGACAAATGTGCTCAGATTCCTCATCTACCCTGGTCAACTTCTGTGATGCAAATAGCCACATATAGACACAGCCTTGACAACAGTTATGTGGGGATATATACAACAACACACAGCGGTTAAAAATAACTGCAGGATCACATCTAAAATTCCCAAATTGTGTTGTAGAAGATCAAAGGTTCTGATTAAATAAAACAACATTGCAATATAGAATATATATGCAATATATGCAATAATATGAATAATATATATAATAATATGCATAATATATATGAATAATATGCAATTTAGAATACTGTTAGGTAGCTGTAGCCTTCTGCATTACTGGAGAAGACAGTTACCACTTTGTTCACATTTCTTATTGCATACCTGTATGCTGGTACCCACTTGTGAAGCATAGTAATTGAGGTAAATGACATGATAAAAGCAAGAGACACTAATATCAATCCAATAACTATTATCCTGTTATGCAGGATGTCCTTTTCAACCATGTCATTTTCACTCAGTAACTTCAGTGTTTAAGAGTAGATCCTTTCTGTATATTGTTACGGACAGTGAATTTTACTTCAGGAAAGAGATACTGACAATTGGGACATCTCGTTTTCACATTGCTTACAGTTTGTGTCTGTACCAAAGAGCATTTCATTTAGCAGAGCTCTTCTAATAGCCAGAAGTAGACATAAGAATTATCTGCCAGTCACTGCTTGAAAGATTATGATCGACTTGACATCAACTTAGTGGATACTTTGTAAGACACACTTCACAAAGCAAGCTTTATGAAAGTACAGCTGTAGATGAGATGCATGAGTGCCTTAAGACACGAGAGAAATCAAATTAATTAGTTGTTTGGATCTTGACCAGTACACTACAAAAGGACAGTTCCAGAAGAATTTACAGTCTAAAAAATAGAATGTCACTATGTGGGCAAACAGATTAGGGGAAAGAAATGAAAAAAAAAAAAAAAAACAGGAATACAGCATACATGTCAGCATAAGGATCAGAGGCCCAGCTACCTCTATGAGCCACTTAAGAGATATGAACTTAAACAACTCTATTTGAAACACATGGATGTATTATGTCCTTTAGATAAATCCTCAGGAACCGAGGATGTCCTTCAACACAATTCACACAGTCTCCCAAATGTGTTAACCAAAGAGTATAAATTACTTCTGTACCAATTTTTGGTTGAACTACTGAGCTGAACACTGCCACAGAAGAAAAGAGATCCCTGAAATAGTGCTGGTTTCATGCTTTTTACACGTTCTGTGAACTCTATAAAGGCTCAAATAGTATATAGGACAGGACATAGGGCAGAAACTAGGGACCACAAAGTACTACTATGACTAACACAGACTACATGAACTAATTGCTGTGCACAATTAGAACACCTTTTGCAGAAAAGAAGGGAGAAGTTATCAAGACCATAATACAAGACCTCTAACTAGGGTTCCTACATGTTTAGCACAGAATGTTGTTGGAGCAATCTGTTTCTAGTTGTTCCATTCATTTTACACTTGGGGAAAAGACTATTTGTGCAATTATTTTTAATGCATAAATACTAATATATTACCTGGTCCATGAGATATCAAAAATATCCCTTCAATTTCTTAAAGGAAGTGATACCAGCAAGGCATCTGCAGTAAGTCTGCCAGACATGCTGGAAATAAACAATTTGCCATGGACAGTGTGGAAAATCCCACCATCTTTTTCTAAATAATGATAGCATTACTTAATAGGAAGCACTGATTCACTGAAATTTATTTCATAACCAGAGAATGAGTCTGTGGTAAACAGGCAGGTCATCTGTTTATGTAGCCAAACATTTTGAGGGAAAAAAAATCCTTTAGAATTTGTGTGGCAAGGGTGAAGAGGTCAGTGTGTTCTCAGTATCCAACCTGCTTTTTCTGAAATTCATTATCAAAGAGAAAAATAAAGTACTCCACTTCTGAGTGGCTTGGAAAAAAAAAGCCCTAGCTAAAAAAAAAAAAGGCAAAAAAGCTTAAGTTCAGGCAATTATTTTCCTGAAATAACTGTATTCACAGCTGTACAATAGCCCTTACAGATATGAAAGATGAATGGAATAAAATGAGGCAGCCTGCCCACTAAACTGAAAATGAAGTAGACCATGAAACACATTAATATTTCTATCTTTTCATAGCAAAGCAAATTAAATGACAACATGCAAAACCAAGGACGCTAACATATCTACTCAGGATGCATGTCAAATCCTGGAAAAATGATTATAAAGATAAATATGATTATAAAGAATAAATTCTGGCAAACAGATAAGATGCAGCACATATATCCTAACTGCATAACCAACCATATATGTGCATGTCCACATGAATCTAATAAGTAGAATCAAGACTGATAGAGCAGTACACTTCAGTCACAAAATAAATTCTTTTTCAGCTTTGCTATACAGTTATCTTCAGGCAAGTACATCAAAAAAACCCCATTGAATAGCACTAATAGCATTTATTAGTGGTTAATGATTTTGCTCTACAACATCTCATGCTGGTGTATCTCATGTGGCCCCTCTATTCCATTTTTTGGTAATTTGCAGGAAGAGAGGTGTTTTCTATCTATAGAGAAAATGAACAGGGAGGTGGGTATGCAACGTGAATAGTTGTTTTGGATAAATGGGGTTCATAAAGCTATTTCTTAGTAGAATTTGCTGTAATTTAAGTGGGAAGGGACACACTACTCCCTCCACTTCTTCCTAGACAACAAATCAGTCACATTTATCAGTGACATGGAAGAACGCCTTGGGGACAGCCTAAAGAGTTTCAATGACTGCGGACAGTCCTCCATTTCAACACAAAAAGAGTAAAATGTCAGTGGTAACCATGCATTTGGATCGGACCACAGGGTGGGAAAAGAAAAGCGTAGCCCACTCTTATAGTGCACATCTGCATTATGTCTCTAAAAAATCCCCAAAAAGAGAAATTAAACTTAAAAGAAATGAGTATTTACACTATAATCAAGGCTTAGTCAGAAAGCAATAATTTGTTAAAACCAAATTTGTTTGGCAGGGACAGTACAGGCTCCCTGTAACTAAACTCCATTGTGCACCGGTGAGAGAGACTGCAGCCTCAAAGCCCAGCCCCTGAGGGGAGAACAACTTGCAACGTTCATAACGCGATACCCTCTAGAAGGAAGTGCCAATATTTAACCAATCCAGGAGCAAATAAAAAAAAAAAATTAAAAATTGTTCCACTTTAGCAATGCAAGACCCAAATATTTTCTTTTCACTTGTTGACAATGGCAGGAGGCTAACTAGCTCTTTGAAGAAGAGGCAAAGACAACCCTTTCATCCTTTATTGGAAGAAAACTTGTTCTCAGCCTAACACCAGCTTCCAAGTTCAGCTCAGCTCTGTCAGGGACACGTGCAGCAATAACTTCTAGAGAAGCATACATAGATTCACCGTGCGCTTTATAGGACTATATTACAGTCACAGTTTGCCAGCCACACCAGCCAAATCAGGAAATACTATTGGCACAAGAATTATTTTAAGTAAAATCTAGCGGACAGAAAAATGGGTATTCTCCTAGTTAGAGTAACAACAACAGAGTTCTAGAGCGTTGCATCCTGCATTCCTTCTGCCTTTCAGCCTTTCTTTCTTTATCTGGGTCTTAAATTTCAAACTGTCCTTTAAGTGTTAAGTCTTATGCCACAGAAATAAAAAAAAACACAACAACAAAACAAAACCAAAACAACAGCAACAAAGAAACTAAAATCAACCAAACAAAAAAACCCAAAACAAACAAACAAAACCCCCTAAAACTCACACAAGCAATCAAAACCTTTCCCATTCTCATATAGACTGAAAATGGCATCTTTCAAGTCTGCCACCCCCACCCTTCCAAACAGCCAAAGACAGTTTGCAAAGACATCTGCAACTAGCGTTTCTGACCATAGTACTAATGCAAAGGTATATCAGCATTTTTACAAAACTTTAGTTGATAACTTTCCACAATAAACAAAATATAATACATTTTTGATTGCGCAACTGAGTTAATTTGTGCTGTCATTGCTCTATCATTTCTCCCCACCTCTAAGGACTGAAGTCTCATATTCCTTACAATACGCTTCAAAATCTCACATTTCTACAGTAGCTATTCTTCCTCACCAAGAGGAAGGAATCTTGATTTGCAGATCAAATAAACAGCACACTTACAGCTTTGTGAGTTGGCCCTACTAAAAAGCAGAATGTATTCTCCCCAAATGAAATCACCACTACCACCCCCTTCTACCTGTGAGCACATTTTGCCAACAATAACATCACTTTGTGTCAAATTCTAAACTCTCCCTCTGCATGGTTGCAAAGTGATCCTATGCATCCAATGAAAAGGTAGAGAATACAGCAAACTTGGTTTCATTTTGTTTAATTTTTTTTTTCTCCTCTCTTATTGAGATGGGTGCATGAAACATCAGAAACCTCACCTGGACAGCACAGGATCTTTATACTTCTCTTTTTTATCCTCTGTGTCCAGAGGAGTTTCTTCAGATTTACTTGCAAGTTTTCCACAATATTTAACTAAAATTGAGATTTACTTACCTAAAAAAAAAAACAACCTACATTTGTACCCTCAAATAGTTTCCTTAGTTTTATAATAGTTGCTAAGTAAGTTTTGTTAACATGATGAGTTCAGATCAAATATACGTGTTTATAAACAAAATATGATTATTAATTAACATTCAAATTACTTAAGATTATTACTGAAAATAAGAGCCAAATCTCACTTCAGGGTAAATCTGTTAATAAAGAATTCAGAATAATTCTACAGAACAAACCTGGGCAATAAAGTAATTCATATACCCTAATTAGAATTTTCCTCACTACCAAGACAACTGTTCCTATTCATCTCTGAACGCCTCTGCTACACAGCTACTAAAGACTAAATATACAGCCAGACCCCTCTCACCTTGCCACATATTTTACTTCTATTTGGACTACAAATAGATTTTAGATATTTATCCCACAAAGATTAATACATCTCCATTATAAATCTAGCTCCAGTACTGCAATGTAAGTTACTCAAGTGCTCTGTAATCAGAATGTAAGTAAAAATTGCAACTGATTAATTCAAGGTGCAAAACTACGGAATGGACTGCAAAATCCTTCTACAGATTTCAAAATTATAGCCTTTCAGATCCACCCTGCTATGCAATCGGTCACATTGCAGAGTTTGGATTTAGATTTATTATGTGCTTATGTACACTCAAAAGACTTACTTATCAGCTTTTCCTTATAAAAACCTTACAGCACCAACTTCATTTAGATGCAGAGAGGACAATTTTTTCAGAAAGACATTTGTTTTTTTCTGATCTATCCATCCAAGGCTTGCTCTGTTCAGAAAAGGCTTCCTGTTCCAAAAAACATTCAAAACATCACATAGCTTCCTCAGCTATCATTCCTATACATCAGATAGTGGAAACCACGCTAGAGTACAGACAAGAAGATTTTATGCTTATCTTTAATCAGAAATTCTCTATTCCATGGCAGGGATTGTTTCCTTTTCCCTTCCCCAAATTACATAGAGGAATTTATTAACAGTTTGTACAGAAGCAAGCAAAAACATCACCTGTGTACATGAACTTAACTCTGTTGTTTTCAAAGGTCTTGGTGGTGAATAAATTATATGCTGTCAGATACCTTGGCACTGAGCCTCTTCTGAAGGAGAACGTATCAGACACGCAACAGCTCATCTGTCTGGCCTACAGCTCAACTACGCTGTGGCAATAGTTTCTGCAAACATTTCTCCCTCCCTCCCTGTAGATATTACCAAGTTGCCTGTGTGTCCGTTCTGGAAAGCCACTGAAGAGAGCTGCACTGTCCCAGTGATGTACCCTTTGCGTGCAGCACAACCCTTCCTGCCCCAAGAAGGGAAAGCACAGGAGTTGTTATCAGGCCACCTACACCAAAAGACCAGGAGATAATCTGAGTATATAACAGTGTCATATGATAACTGAAACTGAAAAACTTTGCATTGAATTCAACGGGGTTGAAAAATAATGCAGTTTGTCAAAGAAAGGAAAAGAGTAAAAAAACCTAGTAAACTTATCTTTTCAGTCATGAAGGTGATTTTTACATGCAAGCGGTTTGCTTCCAGACTTGAAAGTTTATAACCATTAGCAAAGTGGCAACATGAAAAGCAAAACAAACAAACAGAAAATACCACAAAACCCCCACAGCCCACTCCAGGCTCCCAGCATTAAAACTCTGGTAGTTTGCTAATGCCACATGTAAAATAAACAGTAAGTTTAATAAAATGGCTTAGTAAAGTGCTGGCTTTGAATGATTTAACTTTCTTCAAGCTGAAGACTGTGACATTCTACATTGATACAACACACGGATTAGGTGGGTTGTTTTATTATTTCTTAATCTTGGTTTCTGTTTCAGAAAATAAATCTGGAAGGAGAGAATATTTTTCATGTCTTTCAGTGTATTTGTTTTGACGTGTGTTTATTTCTCCCTTCCCTGCCACTGTCCACAAAAATACAGGCTCGCATTGTCCCGCACAGCCTTTTAGATTTTTCCACTTCTTAGATGTTTCATAGGTTTATTTTTAACTTGTTTTTACATCACACTGTATGCACTGAAGCCCTTTCATCATGACATGGTTTTCTTGTGAATGCTGCTGTGTGAACAGCGTAGATGTGACCACAGGCAGACGCTGTAGCGGTAGTAGCATGTGGCAACTTCAGCTACTGTGTGCAAGATATTTCAGAAAGTCTTTCTAGCCGAGTGCATGCACTTCGTCTCCAGCTTCCAGACAACCTATCATATAGCACTCGAGGCAGCCAGGGCTTTTATGGGAAACACATGGTAAGCGAAAGTCACGACCTACTTAGTAACTAGAATAAAAAGAAACTTTGAAAACAGTGGGTCCAGCTCCTTTCTCAGTTCCCCCAAGAGGCAGAAGTCTCACCGTTGAAGTCAGTGAAACTACAGCACTGGAATCCTACTCTGAACTCCAAAAAGGAGTTTGCTGCACAGCCTTGATAGCGATAGCTGAATAAGGAAACCGTGTAATTCAATACAGCGAGCATTCGTGTGAACAGACCCATCACACGCCCCATCTGCAACCCAGACAATATTTGTCCTCCTTTTAACATATCTGAGCCGCAGAGATTTTGGGTGAATCAGAGAGACATCATAAAACTGTATCTGCTTTAAGGCTTTATCCTCCAGCATCCAACCGCACCACACCTCCAGCAACACTGCTCCCTTCAGCAATTAACCTGTTACCACCTGTTTCCAGGATTCTGGTTCAAAAACTAGTAGTGGACACTGCAATAGGGAGATGTAAAGGCTGATTTACTTCAGAGAACTCACTGGACAGTCAGCCCAGGTTAGGGGAACACAGAAGCAACATCTGAAGTAATCTCTCTTCAACTGCAGTGGCCTTGACCTAGTAATTAAGATTTTTTCCTAAAATATGTAAATTGTAAGCCTTTTAGACATAGAAGTCAGCTTTTAAATCATCAGGCAGGCAAAATCTTCTCACAAACAATAGGAGTCACCTTTTAGCTTGAACATTAAATTAAACACCCACTGAACAGAGTTTGGTTTCCAAATTCTAGGTCGCTGTACTTCCTTACAGGAAAGGTGCTCAATGCTTTACAGGCTTTTGCACAGAAATAACTATTTCAGAAACATGGGAAGGCGGCACCTTATAACGTGGTAAACTCAGAGAAGTTTAGCACAGATGACAGTTGCAGAACAAGGTACTTCTACAGGTTAAAAAAAAAAAGTAAATTTAATTCTCTGCAAACCAGTATCATGTGATGATGAAATAATAAGGTGGGAGCTCTCAGAAGCAGAGGAAGAGAAGGGGACATGGACAAATGTAACTCGCTGAGCCCAGTCAGAAGAGAGCTTTCTATTGGCACTGGCAGAGTTACTCTCTCCATGCCACATCCTGCATTCCTAACTGCTTTTGAAAAAACAAACAAACAAAAAACCCACAGTGTGTGTTACTGGAAGAGGTCAAAAATGGCACATGATCATTCTGGGGGAGCAGGAAGCTTCTCACTTCCCCCTCTTTGGGGAGAGAAGAATGTAGACTTCCACAAAACCACCAATTTCCCGCACACAGAAAAAAAAAAAAATCACTCCCAAACACCAGACTGATTTTAGCATAGCAGAGCCTACGCAAGGTAGTATTTTGCAGAAGTGGAAAAAAAAAAAGAAAGGTTAAAAAAGGTCACTAGTAGCACAACCAATGTTAAAATGCCTGAAGCTTAAAACAGATTTATTCTCCTTCCCATCTTTATTCCCTCTAGGTAGGCTACACATTGAAGATTTGCATTTGAAAAGGACTTGCTCATCCTCCCCAGGGGATCAAAGCAGAGGGAAATCTTACTGCTGACTTTAGAACTTCATTAGTTCCCACAGCAACAGACCCATCACACACACACCCCTCAGTCAGCTCTGGGAAGAGCCTCGCAAGCAACCCAGACCTTGTTTGTAGCAACTGCACATCTCAGAGAACAGCGCCCGTCACACAGAGCTGCCGTAGGAGTCCAGCTCCTCTGGGAAGTTTAGCACTACCACCATACCTCTCACTAACTCAAACAACATCACTTCACTGCTAAGTATTGTACTAGGAAATGATCACCATTGCTTTGCAAGCAACAAGAGTTCTCTTATGGAATGAGACTCCTTAAATAAGATAAAAAAAAAAAGAAAAGTGTTTAGGAGTATTCCTTTTAAAATCTGCTTCTCAATATCATGATCTCATTATCTCTGCAACTGTTGGTTCTCATGCTTCTTCTTCACCCTCTGTCCCTGAGGCTCTAGATTCTTTGGTTGACATGCATGAACCAGGTGAAACTGATGATGACACCCCTGAATGTGAATTTATAGATGTATTTGCCCAAAGACAAAGGCCTATTTCTGTAAACAAAAAATCATGATACATCACCTTGCCTTTTACCAATGTTACAGAAAAGATCACAGCTGCTGGCATCTGGTGCCCTTTCACTTTTTGTGTGTGTGTGTGCATGAAGAAAAAAATAAAATATTTGCACAAAGAAGGCTTTGTGATAAATAACTTAAACGGCCTCAAGGGGGAAACAGCTTTGTCCCAAATGAACCCCACAACTCACATTTGAAAGAAGAAATGAACACAGCAGAAAGCCAAACTTTTGTTGGTCATAAATATATAGACTCTACTAATTAACAATATCCTTTGGAGTTGAATGTCTTGGGCAGTAATCACATATACCGAGTAGCCATATAAAAATACAGGATGTAGTATAAATTTTTTTTTTTTTTTTTTTATAAAAATGCTGCCCAGGGAGGCAGTCAGAGAGCACGGAAGGTAGGAAGAAGGCATATCTACTCCAGTTTACTTTCTCTAAAGAGAAGCATTGTCATTTTTTTCCTCTGCAGGAAGTCACTGTATACTTGCACCTCTGAGCAAAATGGTCTCTGGGGACGCTACCTATGAAAGATTTCAGGGAAATGGTGAGGAAAACCATTCAATGTTATCTCCTCTCCCACTCCACACAAGCAAAGACTGACAATTCCACTTGGAAACAGACTTCTTTGTTTTGTCCTTATGGGTCATGTAGATTTTTCTGAAGTCACATGAAGAGATACTTACACTGCCAACATAAGCTTATTTGTGCTTTTGAAATCAGTTGCTGGGATGGTGGTGTGTTTGGGGAGAGTAGATCAGATCTACTCTGAGACAAAGCAATGCATGAAAAATAAAAAACATAGATAGCATATTTGATTTATTATGACTTAGAAAAAAAATAATACACTGTTCTGCTTACTGATGCTGTGTTGAGCTGATTACCATGGAGAACAAAAGATGGCAGACATTCTCCTACTGAAGGAGCTCGGTCTGTGACAGCAGCCCTGCCCAACCAGCCCTGTATGGAATACTGTCATAACTCAGATCAGCTCAAGACAAGCAAATTGAGAAGTAATGAGGAGGAAGTGAGGGAGGAGAAGACTTGCTGGGAAATAGAATCATACTCCAATTTTTATTGCTTCACTTTCATGTCCTGACTGAAAACAGAAGGAAAAACATGGTGTTTTCCAGTGACTTCAAAAATGAAAAAAAAGTCAGCTAGCATGCAAGTCCTAATCCTAGACTGAAATGAATATTTATTAACATAGTCATTATGCACAGCACTGAGATACTCTTACTACCAAGCTAGCTTCTTGTCAACATCAGGCACCTCTGTATCATAGTCTAAAATGCAGACACACAGAACATTGGAGACACATACAGATTTTTATAGAAAGACCAATGGACTAATTTTTATTAACGGTGGAAAGTATGAAGTAGTTGTGATATAAAGCAAATCTATATCTCTTCAGCTCCTCCAAGGTCCTGGATGCAGTAGAATTCACCAAAGCAGTGCATCTGGAAAAAATACTAATTTAATGGAATTTCTATCTGCATCGGATGTAGAAGGGTCAGTGATTTTAAAGATACGTGTCTTCCAACTGATACTTAGTCCAGATGTCATGAGCCTGAATACACTGTACTTGAGACAATGTCTCAGGTTATTTAAGACATGTTGTCCTACATGGAACATTCAAGACTCACAAAAACCAGTTTTCAGATTGTGATGTCTGCAAAAGCACCAAATTGTTTTAAAGTCTGCAGTTGTTTTCTTGTTATTGTACACAGGGTTTGAGGTCTCTGCATTAGCCACGCATTTGGAGCCACTTGGATTAAATTATAGATCACTTCTTCCCCATCACCCCACGGCACTCTGAAAAACAGAATTTCTTTTTAGCACTTAGTCATGGCTTTGCAGAAAACAGGGAGGAAGAGAAGGGCAAGAGCAACAACTTGGAATAACAGAGTCAGAGCAAATACAGCCACTGGCTTCAGTACTGGTAGCTCTATAAAAGGATCTGCCACTAATTTCTATTTTCCTTTCAGAGTATTTTGGCTCTGTTTACTTCATAAAAGGTAATCTAAATGTACTGGGTAACGGAGCTTATGTTCTTCACTAAAGAGCTAATAACAGATGAAATGGATGCTTCTTCAGCACAACGGTAAGCAGAATACTTCCCATGGTGAGGATTTTTATCTTAAATCATCTTAGGTCTGTTAACCTACTCGCCTAAAAAGCATCTTGACAGCTAGTTATACTACTTTGCACTTCTCTTTCTTTTAGCTGCTAACAGTAATATATTAACAGCTCCAATCTTTTATTCTATGAGGTCACTTGAAAAAAAACTCCATGCACAGTAGCAATGTTACTCTCCAAAATTTAGAATAAGCTAGTAAACCCATATACAGCACAGTAAAATAATTTTAACATTTTTCTCCAAAAGACTTTATAGGTCCCAAATCAAGTTATGTGAAATATATCATTAGGCTCCGTGAGGACAGTGGTTTAACAGCAGTCAAAGAGCTCTGGAAGGAACATGCAGAAAAGCTTCTCGCCATCCCTTCCCAGACAAACAGATTCAGATGTAACAAGAATCCTACTTCCACTACTGTCATTTAATATCCACAAGGAGATTCAATGGCATTTCAAATGTTCTCTACTGCCTTCCTTTTTTTTTTACCAGTTTAATTCTCTTAGAAGTTTCATTGTCAGTCACTTTTGCTGGAGAATGAAAGGTATAATTACCACAAAAGGACCTTCATCCCTTAATACCAGTAACGAAAGTGTCTAAGGTTCTGCCAAAATATTCAGTCTGCCCTTCCTTCTCAAGGAATCATTTTAATTATTTTCTTCCTGTCACGGACCCAAACTTCTGACCACAGTCTGCTTTGCTGCTCAGATGTTTATGGGGCTACATAATTTTATTGAGCCTTCAAGAAAGAATTTATAAGCTCTGGTGGAAACTAAAGCAGTTCAAATAAGACAGACCAATGACTAAAGCAGTGTAACACGTTTCTCGGTCTCCCTTTAGCAATTTTCGCTTACCCTCCTATGATATCCTCCCCAGACTGCGGGCATACCTCACCTATCAGTGAAAGACCTCTGTTTTTTAATGCCTAGCAAATGGAATTTTGCCAGCCCTTTATTGGATTCTTTGCATCTCATATAGCCTGTGGACAGTACACTGGAAAATGTATGTTTTTATGATTGTTCTGTCAGTTTTGCTTGTATCCATCCATTAAAACTGTATATGACAAATAGTTTTTGTCATGTTCCTTTAATCAAAAGTTTTTCTATTTTTTCTACTATATTAACACTTCAGAGAAATTTTGTGGCAATCTTGTTTTGCACTTGGTTTTCAAGTCTGAAATCCAAAGTCACTCATCTCTAAAGAACCCTGCCTGAAAAAGATACCCATTTGCAAGTGATTTGCATGATACATTTTGATGACAGATATTCAAACTTGACAAACAATAACAGGACTAGATGACGTTTAAAGGTCCCCCGCAACCCAGTCTATTCTAAGATTCAGCTCACAAGGTGTGCAGCATTAAATCTGTTCTCAATTCTGCACAGAAGTTACTTGGGCTCAGATCAATGAAGCCTCTATTCAGCAACATGAATTCAGCAAATTTTTCTCATGGTTCAATTTTTTGTAATTGATCAGACTATACAATGCCTTGCAAAACAGAAGGTTACAATGTACTTGGCACTTACACCAGTCAGGATTAGTTCAGTTTCCAAGCTCTCTGCATCGTTGCAATTAAAATCTCAGCTATTGCTGATATAATAACTAGTAATTCTGAAATGAAGCACTCCAGATCTCCACAAACTGTCATCTCTCTTTCTCATAGGTTGCTTGCTCTAACTGGGCATAAACCATGACATGGTTTCATCTAGCAATCACAAAAGTTGTTGCCATTTTTGGTGTTATGCAAGAGTTTTATAATGTAGAATCAAAAGTTAATATTACTTCCATCTCTTGATTTAACAGCTCTGGAATTTAGTTTTCATGATGTTCCATTTTCACTCAGTGAGCCCATTGAGATTTACAATGCCTTATGTCCAAATAGTACAAAGGGAATATTATTGCAAAGTGCAATCCTATGAGAACATCTACCACTGTTGTGACAGTTCAATTCTTGCTGCTGAAATTATTTTAAAAGCTTAAGAAGAAAATGCATGACCGGTTGGTTCTTACATGCTGCTGCAATGATTTAGATGGCATGAAATTTCTATACGAAATATGAATTCTATATGAAAGCCTACATATGCAGTATTTGACCAAAAACTGTGATTTGAGAAAGGTCTTATAAGCTTCTAAATAAAATCTATGATGTATTTATATTTGTTTGTTACAGGTAACCTTGCTTTACTATTGGTCCTTCGAATAAATGACAAAAGTAACATCCATCCTTGTCAGTCTGAGGAAAATTTATTATTACTGTATATAATAATACTACATGTAAGTGTATACGATAAACTTTTAAGCAGGGCCTGTTGCAATAGGACAAGCGGTAGAAGAGGATAAAGTTTTAAGCTAAAAGAGAGTAGACTTAGATAAGACAGCGGGAAGAATTTTTTTTTATAGTGAGGGTGGTGAAACACTGGCACAGCTTGCCCAGAAAGGTGGTAGATCCCTGAAAATATTCAAGGGCAGGTTGGATGGGGTTCTGAGCAACTGGATCTAGTTGAAGATGTCTCTGCTTATGGCACAGGAGTTGAACTAGTTGACCTTTAAAGATCCCTTAAAACCCTAACTGTTCTATGATTTTTCCTTAGATACAGATAGGTAGATATATACATGCACACACTATTACACTTTTCTAGCAGTTTTGTATCCTTTAACAAGACCAAACATACTGGGTTTGCATGGCAAGGTTTTGGTAGCAGGAGGGCTAACAGGAGTGGCTTCTGTGAGAAGCTGCTAGAAGTTTCCCCTACGTCTGATAAGAACCAATGCCTGCCGGCTCAAAGATGGACCTGCTGCTGGCCAAGGCACAATGGTAGTGCCTCTGTGAGAACACATTTAAGAAGGGGGAAAGTTTCTGCACAACAATCATCAGGAGAGAGAAGTTAGAGAAACAACTGTGCAGACACCAATGTCAGTGAAGAAGGGGGAGAATAAGGTGCTCCAGACACTGGAGCAGAGATTCCCCTGCAGCCCTGGTGAGGCAGTCTGTCCCCCTGCAGCCAATGGACAGTAATGGTGGAGCAGATAGCCACCTGCAGCCCTTGGAAGACCCCATGCTGGTGCATGTGGATGCCCAAAGGAGGCTGTGACCCCGTGGAGAGGCTGCACACAACAGGCTCCTTGGCAAGACCTGTGGACAGAAGAGCCCACTCTGGAGCAGGTTTGCTGGCAGGACTTGTCCCCCGTGGGGGACCCATGCTAGAGCAGTTCATGAAGAACTACAGCATGTGGTAAGGACTCATGCTGGAGAAGTTTGTGGAGGACTGTCTTCCATGGCAAGGACCCCAAGATAGAGGAAGAGCGTGAGGACAAAGGAGTGGGAGAGACATGAATTGAGCATGACTCGCATTCCCTATCCCTCTGCACTGCTCAGGGGCAGGAGGAAGAGAAATCAGGAGTGAAGTTGACTCTGGGAAGAAAGGAGGAACGGGGGGAAAGTGTTTTTAAGATTTATTTTTTATTTTTCATTATCCTACTCTGATTTGATTGGCAATAAATTAAATTAATTTTTCCCCAAGTTAAGTCTGCTTTGCCCGTGACGGTAATTCCTGAGTGATCTCCCTGTCCTTATGTCAATTGACAAGCCTTTCATTATATTTTCTTTCCCCTGTCCAGCTGAAGAGGGAAGTGACAAGGGATTTAGCAAGGACCTGGCATCCAGCCAGGGTCAATCCATCACACCAAAAGTTAGCTTGTTACTTTTTGTTGTTAGACTACTTTTCCCTTCATCAGTTTTGTTGTTTTGTTTTTTTTTTCTTTTTTCATTTTCTAAATTAAAACAACTCAAAGCAGTCTTGATTGGCTATTGTAAGTGTAACATGCTTCCCACATGAATACTGAAAAAGCACACAGTAATTAAGTCTAAGTCCAACACGATCTCTAAAAACATTCCCTACTGTCCAAAACTTCGTTACTCTTCTTAGCAACCAGATACTGGGTATTGTTTTCTCTCTATAACATAGAGCAGCAACGCCTCAAAGTGGTAACAAACCCCAATTATCCAGTCTTTCATTGTGTGACCAGAAGAGTAGTCAGGCAGTCTAGAAAGTCGGGGCAGTCTAAGATGACTTCTGGAAGACCAAAAAATCCAAATCCATATATAAAACATTCTCAACTCCAGTGACCTTGAGGTCACACACCATCAGAAAAACACAGAATGATATGGGGTTGGAAGGGACCTCTGGCGATCATGTAGTCCAACCCCCCTGCCACAGCAGGTCCACATGGAGCAGGTTGCACAGGAACATGTCCAGGCATTGATTTGAGATGGAGAGCCTCACTCTGGAGAGCCAGAGATGGAGGCTCTCACTCTCAAAATGACAAGGCAAATACCACCTCCAAGAACAGTATATACCCATTACAGAACCCTGAGATTACTTCGCACTAATTAAGATCATAAAATCATGAAGTATGTCTGAAACTACTTTCAGATTCCACTCCAAATTCCTGGGCTACAACGTGCTCTCGTCTCAGCCAGTATTAATGACTAGGGCCTCATTCTTTGTTTTCAGCAAGCAGTCTGTAAGCGACATCACCTCAACATTGAAAATGCATTAAATAAACATGTCTGATTTCAACTGAATAAAACCAGACCAACTGAGGAAGCTCCCTGGCAGAGAACCAAAGAGTAGCTTTGGAAAAAAAACAAAAAACAAAAACCAAAAACCATTAAGGGGGGGGGGGATTTCTAGCAGGTACCTTCACTTACCAGCTACTCAAATTCTGTCAGATCACCATGTCACACAAAGAAACTAGAAGACACCATTCCCTAAACTTTTTAAGCTCGCATTGCTTTCCCATAAATATGATAATTGCAGTTTTTAATGCCTCTTAAAATACATTAAAGAAAACCTATTTATTTGAGAAGGCTTAAAAAACCCCTGTGATTGTGTCCTGAGAAGTGTTACAGTGATCTTTGCTAGATGTACTGAGTCACAAAGCATATTTCACAGCTGAAAAAAAGCGTAATCCAACAAGCAGACTTCTCATTGATTTCAGAGATTCATAGATTATGAAGGGTATTCTTCATCTTTGTTTTTTATTACTGATAAGGATTTATTGGGTGAAGTAACAGGTTTACCAAGCACAAAACTCACAACGAAGCATATGATTTACACTATCGAAGAGAGGAAAATCAGAATAAAAGAACGGTGATTTTCTGCTGGAGAGTTTTCAGTCTGAACAGACTTCCTTTTGCCTCAACTTTCCCTGTTACTTCATTGTTTCAAAATTTTCCAGATTAAAAAAAAAAAGGGGGGGGTATAATACTTTTGTACGATCAGTTCCATTAGCACCATTAGATTTCATCCAGAAAGTTCAATAAAGCGAAGGAGGATAACCTCAATAGTGCAATATTTGTACTATGTAAAATTATTAGGCAAACTACACATAGGGACAGCACTGGATCCACACACCCAGCCTCCCCAGACAACACTTCAGCCCTATTAGAAGATGACTTCTCATCAGCTTTTCAAATGCAAGTGCAGAACAGTACAGTCAGATTTCCTCTCCTTTCTTTAAGGAGTTTTTCCTCTTTGCTACCTCAAATACACAAACTATTAAGAAAATGCCAAGGAGAGCACAGAGGTACAGAGAATCTAATATTTCTTGGGAAAGATACCCAAGAAAATAAATACCATTATAAACAAATATCATTATAAATAATATTATATATCATTATAAATAATAATATAATTATAATAAATGTCATTAGAGGCAAACTCATTACTGCATCTAGATCCAAATAACATAATTGAACTGCAGCCAACTTTATCTTCCAGTTATAATGCCATTGCTATATTCTCAATCACCAACAATAAGATATTGCTAATAAAAGACTGAAAAACAGGATCTTAGACAATACAGCTGTACGTAGACTACACAGATTTTGCATGTATTTAATTTAATTTAACTCTCATTCTGTGAGTGGGTGTCTGTCTACTGAAGAGCAATGCAGCTTCAAAGGATCATTCCTGTATGACCTGGTAAAACCAAAGTACCTATCATCTTTTCTTTAAGACCACTGCTAATGGCATAAATAAAAATTTGCCTTTTTTTACAGAAAAGGTGCTATGGTAGTACCAAAATAATCTTGTTAGCTCTCACCTACCCATATATTCTTTTCAAATTGTGTACATGCAAGCAGAAAGTAAGCGATCACTTCACAGTACGGCGAGGAAGACACCAAGGATATTATTTGACTTAATACAAGCTAACACACCCCTGGAAAGGGAAGCTTTAGAATGCTCTATAGAAAAAACCAAGGCAAAACCTTTGTTAATTATGTAATTACACCATCACATGTTGGTAAATTGAGACACAGCTTATACAGGAACAAAGAAACTGCTCTGTGTTAAAACAAGTTGTAGTTAGTAAGGGGATAGCTCTTCACAATTTGTATCCTTTACCCCTAATAATTTTGACTGAAAGCAGAATTTAGATCAGAAGAATTTGGTTTCACGAATCCAAAAATATATGAAGGTTTTTATAAGCCAGAACAAGACACATGCAAAAGCTAGGATTCTTATGTCCCAGCCAAGCTCCACTACTCCAACTATTTACAGTATTGCCAATGCTTGAGCACTACACACACGAAAACAGAAAGCCACTCTCCTCCAGAACATACCTGCCAAATATAACCTAGATTTACCTTTCTTCTTACCTATAGCATTTTTATTACAAGTCTTGAGATGTTTCTCCAACACATACTCCCTTTTTCCCTTTGCCTCCCAGGAAAAACACAAGCTGCCACTACCACCAAATGTAAGTAAATAAATCAAACTTACGACTTTTCTATTGGAAACATTTTGATACTGCATCTCTTCACTCCTGCTAATCCAAGAAGTGGTATAAAAGAGGAGAAAAGCCTTTCCCAGGTCTAGGCTGGAACAAATTAACTCAATCCTGCAGTTTACAACAGCAGTAATCACCATTAACATCTGCCACCTGAGTTTAGACAACACAGTCAATGAAAAATTCCTTAACCCTTCACATCTTTTTAAAGTGTGGTTTTGCAGGGTTTGTTTTATACCATTTCTGGTTCCTAACTATGAAAAAATGAAGTTAAACACTTTTAAGCAGATGAATTTTAGAAAAGGCTCCCACATCTCCATTGGGAAGCTACACAACACAATTATTTCAAATCTACTGAGTTTTGTGAGGAACACGGTTCACTTATGAAATGCCAGGTATTCTTTTTATTTCCGTTTATAGCAAAACCAAAGAGATTGAAGGGAACATTTTGTTATTTTAAAAATAAACATGGAATCTGAAACAACAGATATTCAGGTTAAGGAAACAGCTAAGATAATGCAATAGGTTAAGGTAAGGCTATGGTGATAAATTAATTTATCAGAAAAACATATCACTAACATTCAGGATTTTTTCAAATTAATTAAAGATCATACATTCTAAGAGCAAATTTGATTTATTATTGCTTACTTAGTAAATTACATCACTAATATTCTATCAATACATTCTATTACACTATAAATTACATTATTATCTTACATTCACAAAGGCTTTCCTTTCTATTTTAAAATACAACAACAAAAGAACAGAAAATAGTTTTATCCAATAAAAGTGAAAAAGAACTAAGAGTATAAATAAAAGCAACAACAACAAACAGTAACATAATGCAGAAATTTTATCATGATATCTAGAGACAAAAACATTCACTGGAAATCTTTACAAACTACTGGGGCTTAATCTAGGAATGAATATATGCAGATCACAGAAGTGATTGCAACATACTTCCCTCAACCAAAAAACTAGTTTGCAGAGAACCAAGTTAGAATATTTATTATTTGGAAATCTCAGAACGAGGTACAGCAGCACCAGTTCCCAGAAGAGTTTTAAAAAGCAGTGTAATTTGGTAAACTAGATCATAGCTTTCAGATTGTCATGGGTGTGCAAAGGAAGGTCAGCGCACACACACACACAGAGGAAACCTTCCTTTCTTTCTCCCTTTGGAGGAGAGAAATTAGGACAGCTGAACTCCATCAGCACAGCTGAACTCCATCAGCACAGCTGAACTTCTTCAGCTCTGACAAACACATGTAAAATGACCCCTGCACATCTAATCACTGAAAGTTCAACTCAGCATCTTTAGCATTATGTAGCAAGCTTCTACCACTTACAGCAAAGAAATACTGCATTATCTGGTTAATCGTTATTTTCTATGTTAATTTAGGAACTCTTACCATTTGTGGTTAAAACCAGCATACAATCACCTCTTTCACTTGATATCCAGTTGTGGAGACACTTGTGTATCCAGGGACCTTTGCAACCATCAGCTTGAATACCAGCTGGGATACCTAACGAGGTACACAGCCTAATCTCATCATCTACTGATTAAACTCATTTTTATAAACCCTCTGCTCCCTTCTATACTGTCTGCATACTATTAACGACTATTAAAACTTCTGCAGCCCCCACTATCTGATTATTATACATATTTTTCAGTAACTTACTTAATTAAGCAAGGTCTCTCCTTACCACATCATTAGGCCTGTAAGATTCTATAGAGGATGTCTGTGCTGTGCCTATAATTGTAGAATTGCACCCTTCACAACCTTTACTGCAGTTTTTCCTTGCTACAATCCTGTAAGGTATGTGAATGCTGCTGAGCCAAGCTTAAGAGCAACAGAAACTAAGCAATATATTCAGGAATGTACTGGAGATATTTAGTGGAACAGGAAATCTAGTTTGTATATTGAGTTCTAGACAGAGTCCTACCCATGGATTTTTATTTTTCTTTGATTTTTTTTCTGGCTGATGAGATACAGAATAACTCTTTTAATTCTCTCTTCTTTTAATAAAAGGTTGCCTCTGTACTTACATTTGTAGAATGCAATGAATAAAGAGTAGTTTTAAAGTGCAATTTTTAATCAAATAGTTTCTAAAATCATAGATCATAGTAATAGTTTATATTATTTTAACAAACATACAAAAATAAGGCCAGATAAAACCACCGTTTGACAAATTTTTTTCTCCCAGAGTTCAGAGCTTTTTATTTCCTATAGATTTTGATCCCAGTGCTGTTAAAAAAACTTGCTGTATTTTATACTGACTCTCTTGAATTAAGAAGTGGATTTCACACCTTATACCCTACTGTATCACAGTGAACCAAAATAGAATTTAAAAAAATAAAATTATTGCCATATTAAGTGTTTAGGAGTCTGTATCTTTCCAATTTTCTTTATTGTAGTAACATGAAACATCAGCCATAAACGCATGTTATTTCTTTCAAGTAACAGAACAGCAACCACTTTAGCAGCAGGATCAGCACTGGTTTTGTGGCAAGGTAAACACACCTGAAATATGAAGTTTGAAGTATAGATTGTGTCATGTAAAGGTGAACATGAAGATAAATGCAGATCTCTATGAAAGAACTATGCAAGAAGGGAAAATTAACATTGCCTTTTCCATACAACTTTTATGTTTTATCCCACCTGTGAGTGACTGTGCTGAGGGAAGTCTCATCTTCATGTCATTGTCTATGGTTCCTATTCAGTGATCATAGCAACTACTGGGAGAGAGTATACCTCAGTATGCCTCATTGGAGGAATTAGCATTAGTGCGTTATTATTCAATTGGGAAAGCCAGAATTAGAAAAACAGGCTCACAACTATAAAAATGTCACTCACATTGTTGCTTGGCAGCTGCACTCATTTACTTGATCTCACTGCTTTTTGGCAATAGGCTGCTTACGCTACAGCTTTTCTTTTTCCTTTTGGGACTTTCATGGCAGGCCAGTATTTTCCCCTGGCATGACAGTTTACTACCAATCCATTATCCATTACCTTCCTGGCACGTGCAGACTTCAGAAAAACCTTGTCTGGGATTTGGCACTGTAACCAGTGCCTGATAAATGTTATAAATTTTATTCCTTCTCTTGTGGTGCAAAGTGGAAATATATGGCATGCAGTTATGCCAGCATTACATTGCCCTCAGCCAGGGATGTTTTTCACTATGAAGTCCTCTAAAAAGAAGTGAAGTAATTTAATGTCTCTAAAACTGCCACGACAGAAAGGGGGATAAAGAAAAGTGGCAAATCTCTTGGAGATTTCTGCTTCTCTGAACATATCAAAAGAGTTTATAATTTGAAAATAAAGCTTCTCTTTCTAAAAACTTTGAAACTTTGCCTTTAAATCAGTAATGTGTCATCCATTTCTGAGCAGATTGAAGATCAAAACCTAAGAAGTTTCTTTGAAGACACAAATTTTTTTGTGACTTTGTCATAACTACAGAAAAGCAAAAGAAACAAAGATTAAAAGATAAAATCAAGAAAATATGGATTATAGATAGAGGTGTCACTGTCATCATCTAACTAGAACGTATATGCACTCAATATTGAGTACTATTTACTCCTAGTTTGCACATTAGGTTGTTCTGGATATTGAATAATGATCATATTTTTCCATGAATGAGTAGAATAAACCTAATTGCAATAATAAAAGCTCTACTTAAAAAAAAAAAAATCCTGATGAATTTCCATAGGCTGATGCTACTTCTAAAAATCTCCTTGATTTTCATAAAAAGTGTGAAAATATTACTCTTCATATTTTGAAAAATGCATCTTAGCTACTAAAAGCCACAGTGCCTAAACCTTAACCGTACTGAAATGAAACATCACAAGGCTCTTGTGTTGCCAGTTCTCAATAACAACAAAGATTGCAAAGACTCAGTGTCTCCAGCCCGTTTATCTGCTATGATTCTTTCCAACGTGCAAGCATTTACTGGGTTAAGCGCTTACTATCACAGCTAAGCTCTCTTTTTCTCTGCCTAGGAAGTTGCACCATTTCATTATCAACTCTTGTATAATCTCCTGTATCAGTCTCCCAGATCTGATCTTCAGCAATCAACTTAGTTTAAAGGTGATGATTTATCACTGCAGCTTACTACTCTTCCCAGTAAAATCAATATTATTTTGTCACCAATTTTCATGTCTAAAATTTTAAGTCCCCCTTCCTGTAATATGTATATCACATAATTTTCCCTTATAAATTAGTGTATTTTACTGCTTTATGTGGTTATATTTGGAGAAAATACAACAAAATAATTGAATTCAGTGTAAAACAACCCAAGGTTTGCCGCCTCCTGTCATTAGAACAGTTACCAGTAACACCAATGCATCTGTGAAGAAGGCAATGAAAAAAATTATCCCCTCTGACATAGTGAAAATTGCATTTATGTTAGGAAAAGGTTTGGAGAACAAGTACTCTGGAGAGTAAATACTTTAGTTCCTTGTGATCCAAAATGGTCTGCTAGTCTAACATAGTATTTGCTCTCCATGCCATCATACATCTGCAATTCTTCTCTAATTGTGATGCTGCTAAGGTGGATCACTCCAATAGATTTATATACTCATCCATCCTGTTGTGTCCTGAAGATGCTCTGAAAGCGTACTCGCTAGTGAGACCTCCATAAAAAAAAGCTTGGGATGTAACCAGATTTAGAAGAGAATTTGTTTCATATTTTATGCCACAATTCAGTGTTTTAGTACCCACCTGTCCCTTACTGTCTCCCTCTGCCCAAGCTAAAATAGTCACTGAATGATAAGGGCAGCAGATACACACAAACACCCACACCAACAAATATGAGAAATGGCATTTAATAAGGCCATGGAAAAGAGAGTCTAAGGCACTCCTGAAATTAGCATTGATTTCTACAAAATTCAATGGTTCCAACCCGAGGGACTGAGAAATATTTCTCCTAGATTGCCCACTTTCCCTGTCATTTCTTACGATGAGACATAACTTCAAACCCTTACTCTAAATCAGACAAGGTAAATTGAAACTGGATCTCTTCCATTCTAGTAAATATCCCTGCTGCTGAACTTATGTGAAAACAAATCTATTAACTTAAGTGTATAGCTCCAAAGCACTGTAATAGATCAGCATTTCCTTCAAAGTCAACAGCTACACACCAGAGTAATTGAGGTGCAGGAGACTCACCATTTGCTGAAATCTCCATATTACTTCCAGTTTAGCTACTAGGTTACATCCATTCAACTTCCTGGTTTTTACAGATGTCATTCTGAGGGACTTAATTTTACTTTATCCTGGATGCTAGTTTCTGTGAGAATAATAAAGGAAAAGAAATATTCTCAAAGAAATATTCTGATAACTATTTTGTACCCTAAGATAAATGATACAGAGGTCACACTAAGACACTGACAAGATTCTCAAGCGATAGGACGTTCTATTTTGAAGTCTCCTGCTTCGGTCCTTGAGGAACTAGATACTTTCCTTCTCTGATATTCCTCACAGGGAATCGTTCATCTGCCTAAACCTGGATGTGTGTTAATGCCCTGATCTTCATCAGGACTCTAACTTCTCTAGACCACCATAGCATGCTCACCCTCTGTGTTTTGGACTGTGACTCCTCCAAAAACAAGCATCTAAATGAGGTAAGATAAATTACACCTTGAAAGTGTCCCACTCTCTCCTACAACTGTAGAATAATGTAATTAATTCAAATGCATGTCTCTACACAGTTGGGGTTCAGTTACAGGAACAGTGTCCCAATCTGCTTAGGCTCATCTGATTAAACACTAACTTACTAAATGTTTACCTTTCTGCTAAGCTGATACATTTTGAAAACTGAGTTATCTATAAATAATTTAAAATATATAATAAGATTGCATCATATGGTAGCTTATGTTTTCTTTCCTTTCATCCTGCAATCACATAAGTGTGAATTTCCCATTAATCCAATGAAACATGAATTTCCCCTCAGCCTAATCTGAGTTCTTTGGTCAGTCTGTTCATATGTCTTATATTCTATGATTTAGGAAGAGGGATGGAGCATAACTCGTTTTGCATATTTTTGGAACAAAACTTTTTTACGGCAAAGGTAAAAAAATTAGCCAACATAAGCATAAATAAGGAAAAAGTTTTGACCACAGAATATAAAACAGTATACCAATCCTAATTCTAAGATTTAGCTGAGAAACCAAAGGGGAATTAAACATCAGAAAGGTGGGTTATTCAACTGGAATTAAAAGAAAGGTGGCAAATTGACAACTAAGTAAATATACAACAACTCTACCAATAAAAATTGTCCCAGTAGCTGCTAAAGATCCTAACAAAAAAGACAGGAATTTCTATATAAATCTCAAAAAGACACTGCATAAAATCAAGAAGAAATCAGGAAAGGGATATCTTAATGCAGCAAGCTTAGACTGTCTGGCACCATAGGTTCAAATGTTCTTACCGATTCTACCATTCCAAATATTCATCAGTCAAAAGAAATAAATTGGATATTGTGAATGCAATTGTGACTACATCTTGCAGAATGAGAACACGATAAATAATAAAAGAGTAACAAAAAATAATACTGTTTTCTAATTTTTCCATGAACATTAACGATCCAGTGGCACCTTTACTAAGAATAATGGTTTGCTCTTTGCCACTGCCTAGCATTTTTATCATTATACTGGCTCCTGTCCTCATTCCCAGACATGTCTGCTTTTCAAAGGTGTCTTATTTCTATGAAGTTCTATGGAACTGTGATAGAAAGTATAATACTGTCATTGTTACAAAACCTACCAGTCAGAACAAGATTTCCATATGAAACTATTATAGGAAAGATTGTAAAAGTGAGAAAATTATAAGTTATTGCAAATGAAAAGGCAAGAGGGGAACTCTACGTATGTGAGAAGAGAAAATCACAAGTAGTATTATGCATGGAAGAGAATAGGTTAGCTTTTTGTCACAGGATGTTCTCATTATCCAGGATCCAGTCACAGTTGCATTCACAACATTCAATTTATTCCTTTTTATCACAGGATTAATTGGATGGCCATTGTAAAACAACAAGTTAATACAATAAATTTAACTTTTATTTTCCTTTCAGCCTCAAACAAATCAAACCCTTCCAGCCTTTCCTTCACACATTAGCAGCTACACTGCTGTTTTTGGGACAAAATTGTAGAAGACTCATAAAGAATCTGAGCAATTGTGCATGAGATTATTCAGAAGAAATAAATCCGTGACTCAGAGAAGGATATCAAAATGTACCAAGAAAGGTAAGTATGTAGCAATAGAGTCACTAAAGAAAGAAGATAAGCATACTGAAACTACTATTCTGATATCCATTTTCTAAAGCACCATCTCACATAGGTCACCATCGTGCTCTGAATGTCAGCAGAAGATCTGTGTACGGAATTTAGGAGGACTGTAGAAGGCAAAAGAAGGAAAGTCCCTTTCCATAATTATATAGGGATCCAAATTTACCAGTTTTTGTCTCTTGAATATCAATTAGCTGCATTGCAAGCCACATAACTTCACATATTAGAAATGTCTACTATGTCCTGGTAAATTCCACATTCTAGAATAAAATGCTTTATTAAAATTGTTGTTCTATGATTTAAGGCTTTGTTGAGGCTTTTGGCTGATAAATAAGCATACCATTAGAGTACAGAAATGTTTATCCTGTTTTCATTTTTCCAATGGTCAAAAAAATTATTAAGCCTGCCTGTCACATGTTTGCTGATTAGACTCAAAAAGCCGCAAATCAGATGTTCATATTGACATCATAGAAACAAAAGCAAGTGAAATTTTTTCCTGTGATACGCCAGGCTGCTTCAGGAATATGCCGGCCCGTACAGAGCCTGGAAATTAATAGGTATAATGAGCCAGAGTTACATTCCAGAGGCAAGTAATTTTTGTCAACTACTTGTCAACATGTCAACATGTGCCTCAATGACTTGCTGGCCTCACTGGTGCATTGCAGCATGAAGACTTTCTTGGTGTGCATTTAGGATGACCATGTGACCTGTGGTTTTGCCAATTGAGAATAATGTAACGTCATTCCAAACAAGTGCAAATGAAACCTTTATATCACCTCAGACTTGCATGAATGCTCTATATATAACACTTAGCATATTGGAGAAGTAATTTCTCAATGCTTAAGTGATTTTTAGAAGAAATTGTGCAGATCCTCTGGACAAGCTGAGATCTATTCTAGAAAAACCAGGACTAGAGAGGTGGTAAAATGGTGTTACTATACATGTTTGTGCCCCTCTAATCTTTGGATTGGTGGGTACAATCCTGTCTTCTGCCAGCTGTTAATATTTGTGCCAAAACAAGCCAGGATCAGCTTTTATGCCAGTGGATGGGAAATTGCTGTCAAAGGAACTTTTATAGTATTCCCTTTGCATAGTGGGATCCCATAAACATCAAGGAGTTACCTTAGAGCCTGGATAAACATGGTGAAATCCTGTCTCCCTTGGGAATTTTGCCACAGATATCAGAGGCGGCAGGATATTTAACTGCTGTGTTTAATACTGCTTTGCTTCAGAGGATGTTATGTCTGTCCAGAGGTTGTGAAGGTCCAGAAGGAATGCCAGGTGGGAAAACCCCACTCTTTTTAGCATGCTGAGGGATCTTTTTTGCTTCAAAGAGCTGTGCCGTTCCTGGAGCTTTTATTCACTGCCAGCAGCTAACACTGCTTATGTAAATGGCAGACACTGGCTGCAGTTCTCTAGAGCAGGCTATTTTGTTTGGTTTATTTTTAATGGAAAATTGACACATAAACTTCCGGCCTTAAGAGGAAGGGGAAAAGTAGTGTTTTGTGCCACTGGATTGTGGGAAATTCTGAATTTTGTATATTTACTCCTACAGTCTGAAAGACAGTTTTTGAATAGCAGTCTGAAAGACAGTTTTCTAGCAAGTAAGTATTTTTTAATGACTTTTCTTCTGCCTTACCAAACTGTAAAATATTAAATAAGTGGGAGAACTAAAAAAAAAAAAGCTTCAAAATCCAAAATCCAGACATAAGCCCTGCAACTTTGGTAAATATATTCAGCATTAAAATTACAAATATTACTGTAGGACAATATAAAGCTATGTGCCAAATTTTGCTCTCATTTAACTCAGTATGAATCAGGAATATCTAAAAGATATTGTTGGAACTCTTAATTTACACGAATTCAGCCAGGAAGAAAAAATAGCCAATATACTTCAAAATATTTTTTCGTATCACTATGATAAGGCTATGAACAGAAGACATATTAAAATTCCTCTTTCCAGATGGACAGTTTGACTTTAATAGGAATGTCCTATGCAATGTAGGCATAGGAATAGTATTTTAAGTCTTCATAGAATAAATTCTAGTCATCAGATTTAGAAAAGACACTTCCCCCTGAGCATTCTTCCAATCTCCAAATCTTAATCCTTCAGTCCCAAATCGGGGTCTTCTGTTTCTGTGTTTCTGCATATTATGATTACTGGACAATTAGAACAAAGAAAAATTCCAAGGCACAAAACTTTCAAATCTCCAACCTAAAATTTAGTCTTTTGAACATTTATATTGATTCTCAAAAACTTTTTCACATACTTCATCAAAGCCTTTGGAAAATACTGATTAAAAGTAACAACTCAGTGGTTTCCAAAACAAGCACATTGCAGAGTCATTGCTGATATAGGAACTCTACATCACATGCTCTTATTCAGAGTAAATTTCAGGTGTTGATTAAAGAAATTAGTCAGGCTAAATGACCAAACTATTAAATGAGGTGTATCTGCACTATGCTAATTTTGAGACTTTGTGAGGCTGACTAATAATGCTAATGCCTCTCTAGCATCGTTCTTGGGTAGGAATAGTTTAACTGTTCTTTAATATAAACTGAAGACATTATTTTTTGGCAACTTAAATAGTGTTTCACATGAGATTAAATGTGTTTTTAATGTATTCAAGAGTTCTAGGCTTTTCTATCCCACTTATTTGATACAGATCTTTCTCACATACATCTTTAGGAAATTGAATGTATCTAGATAATATTTTTTAAAACTACTTAAAGGCTTTAACTATCTAAGTCACTGAGTTGCTTTTGAAAACGCTATTATTCAGCATAAACAGTAATTTGCACGTTGAGTGGGATTTTAGATAGCAGGATCTTGATTAGCACAGAAAATGTATTGTATTTTTGACAACTCTGCATGAGCATGGCAAATCAGAAAAGCCACCACTCTCTGGCTGCAATGTTCAGCCATATTTTCTAGGTTTTGTACTTTTTATCTGGACAAGCTTAGAAAACTTAAAAGGGTTCTTTTGTACCTTGATATAGAGTGACAAAGCATAGTATGTTTGATTATCAAAGTCTAGCAACATTAATTTCAGATATTTTAATAAGATGGCAAAATTGCAAGAGGAAAAAAAAACATTACTGATAAAGTTTATGGATGTATCAGAGACTACACAGGTTTGTACTGCTTATTAGAAGTACTCTACAGCATAGAAAATTAATTTCCACACGTTCCTCAGTGTTATCTACTGTTCATAAAGGTCACAAGATAACACTGTTCATACCTAGGAGTTAGAACAGATGTGGCATACCAATCTGGAAATCACTTGTTCCTGATTATGAGCACTTGTGTAACATGTCTCTACTCCTGAATTGTAGTAATGGTTAGGTTGTAAGCCTTGGAAGCTCAACTAAACATTGAGATCAAATGAAAAGAGCAAGGATGTCAGGAATTGAATTGGTCATAATACATACTGCAAAAGAAAAAAACATACATAAATAATGCTTCTTTCTTCTCCTAAATACCCATTCTCTTCTATTGCTGCTGGCAACCAGAGTACATACTCCCTTGCTCCCTTCAAAAACTCCTACTTGTCTGCTCTGTACCTCAGGAGTAAGGTAAATGCACTGAAAGTATGCCAGTATTAAATTCAGCTGTCAAAACAGCCATTTCATTCAGAAATGCAGAAGCCATAGACAGATAAAGTCTAGAAATTTTATCTGTCATTTAAAAATATGATCTTTTCTCTTCTAGAATGCAGTTTCAAAGCTACTGTTCATCTGTGTATATGCATGTGTAAGTATATGTCTAAGTGCATGTGTTCTTGTTTGCAGTTTAATATATGAGCACACATTGACACAGCAAATGCAAAGAGGGTTCTAAATAAGATAACTCCCCTGAGAAATAAATACAATGCCACCTAACTCAGCTCTGTCTCAACAGATCTCTCCGTAAATCTGCAGAAAGCAGAACAGCACTCTCATGAGGCAGCGTAAGGGCTGTTGTGACGTTGTCACATTTTAAAGACAAGAACAAAGCAAGCTGTGCTAGAATTCCACATGAATTTTTGTGAACAGAGAGTAAGCTACAGGCAATCCGTGCCACTTCCACAGGCTCATTCTCCAGCCTTTTCCATATTGTGGAACGGATCATTGTTGGTCTGATTTCCAGCCTTCTGTGGATGAATGCATGAATTTCTTATGAAAAGTTGTATAAACTGTAGCTCAGATTTCATTGAAACTGATGTCTGCCAAGAATAATATTTTAGTGGTGTTAAAGCCTCTGATTAACTACACATTACAACCATAACTTATATGCATCACAGAACTATATTATCTCAGAGAAAAACTAGGTTTTCTGCTTTAATCGGTACTAAATCAGGGTTATAAATACAATCAGAATTATTTATTGCTTTGCAGTAAAAAGTTGCTTCTTTGATCTTTTAAAAGTTAGCCAAGGTATCTGGATTCGCTTTGTAAGGTTGAAAGTCACAAAAATTACAAAATATTAAGAACTAAGTGTCAAATGTTTTTTTGGAATAAGAGATAAGGTTCCTGTACAAGAAATGCAAAGCGTTGCTTATGAGCCTCAGGCAATTGGATTGTAGGTTAGTGTCAAAGTGTAGCTTCAGAGCAATTTCAAAAGTACTCTAATTTTCACAATAGCCTTCTAATCTTTTACTTTATTGTCCATCACCCTATTTCTGGGTCTTGAAAGTTCCAAGACAGCTAGTTCATTTGGCATTATTTCCTAAGACACAAATCAAGATTTAGTCCAAACTTGTCAAAGCAGAATTTTTTAAGACAACAATTTTCCCCATGCAGACATCCAGAATTATGAAAAATATACTCTTTTTACTAATGACAGTTTTGAAAAATACAGTGTTTTTTCTACCATAGTTTGCTCTCCTGTCAAAAGTTGTTCTATCACACTCAATACATAGGCATGTGTGTTTCCTAAATAGCTTTGGAGCCCACAGTCTGATTTCAACTGAAATTAAACAAAAGGATATTGGTCTCAAATATTATTATGTTTCCATACATTCTGCAGAAATAGATGGTCAAACTGAGGATTGAGACCATATAAGTTTCTGGCTGAGGAAAAGGCTGCAGAAGGAGTTCACATTTTTTAATGATACTTGAGAATCTGCACACCAGCACTTAAAACTACTCAGTTGTAGG
This sequence comes from Gallinago undulata, assembly GCA_026546715.1. NCBI lineage: Eukaryota > Metazoa > Chordata > Aves > Charadriiformes > Scolopacidae > Gallinago > Gallinago undulata. Next base: position 34,480,208 of record JAOTQQ010000032.1, on the reverse strand, counting down.
AAAAGCCTCAGGATTTTTCTACCTTAACCATCAAGGCCAACCAACCACAAGGCACCAGTCCATAGGAAATGGGGTTTCATTCATGCTGCAGGTCTACATGCCACTTGTTAGTTATATTACCTTTTCATTAGTCAGACATGGATTTATAGCCGGGGGTGGTGGCCTGGTGTGGTGTGTAAAAAATCCCAACCCTCCTTATTAACACAATAAAGTGCAGTGCATTTGTCTGGGATTTCTGATGTCTGAACTCCAGCCAAAGTGACTTGTGTCTGGAAGTTGTGGCCAGTATCTCCATAATTCAGTCTCAGGGTCCATCCAAAGTCTCATGCTATGGGTTTACTGTAGAAGTTTTGTGCAATTACTTTGTACAGCATCATACCTGTCTTTCTCTACCAGTGAAGATCAGTGGGGGTGGAATTAGTTTAAGCAAAAGTTCAATTAATGAAAACAATCACTCATTTCTAATGTTCTACATACAGATTAAGCAGTTAAGAGAGAACATCGTTCTCCACCAGTTCAGTTACTATTTGGAATGGGTGCAAAAAAGTGTTATTTGAAGGTATGTTCATTGGGAGAAGAAGATTTCATAAACAGAAGAGACAACTCATGTACAATTACTGTGTTCTAAATAATGTGATTTGGGTAGTAGAAACTAATCTATATTTTATAGTAAATAGATTATGAAACAAGCTGATAGCTGAGGAAAGGCAAATTTTCTCATCATCTTATAAAACATTTCCATTTTGTGTCATTTATACAACTGATTCTGAGGGACTGAAATAAGTGTATTATATACAGTTTTATGACCACTTTGATGCTTATGGTTAGCTGCAGCTGCTCCTGCAACTCCAGATACAATCAGGTCTTTCCATTTTGGAAACCAAGGGCGGAACTTCTAAGACCAGGTTAAAAAAGCAATACTTTTGTCTCCTTTAAGGATTAATGCTCAGAAAAATTCTCCCAAACAGTGAACTACGAAGGCAGTCCCTAACATGGAGCTCTCAGCTGGTCATATCAGGCTGCGTGAAGGATGGAACTAAGGTAGATGGAATTTCATCCAACCAGCATGGCTGTCTCTGCCCAGTATTTCCCTGCTCTTCTCAGGCTAGCACAACCAAAGTGAGCTCAGACCTGCCTTTATCTGCCAGTGCAGGCATGCCCTTCTTCACATATTTGTAATGTGATTTTAGGCAAGTTATAATCAGTAGAAAATGGGTGGGGCTGGAAAAAGGTTAGAACTTGTCTGGAATTTTTGGTGAAACATCAAGAATTCTGATTCTTCAAAACACAGCCCTTTTGTGGAAGCATGCTAATTTTGAAATGGAAAATTCTCAAGAGGATAGTTCAGATAGAGAGCCAAGTGTATGGCCAAAAGCAAAGACATGAAAACCTAGATAATAATGGAACCTATTAAAGACAGTGTTCATCTGGGATTTAGGCAGCCAGCATCAGAAATCTTTGGGTTTTTAACCAGATATAGCAGAGATATGAGATCCAGACTTCCATATTCCAAATGGAATTCTAAATTCTCATCTCCATCTGAGATGCGGAAAGCAGTAAGTGTAGTAACTATGGGCTTTTGCAACCCTTCAGTAGGACATCAAAATATTGTGTGTAAAATCCCTGCTTAGGGTAAGTATGGTCTGGCAAGTTAATTTGACACTTTATGAATTCACACCAACTTTACTACACTAAGATGCATAAGGCTCTAGTAGTTTTTAAATCAACTGCCACTCTGAGCTCTACTGTGAGAATCTGTTCAAGAACTGTTCGAGCTGTTCCTTTTTCTCTCAGATTATGTATTTAAATCTCTTTGACTTGGTATGAGATGTTGGGTAGCCAGATTTTTTTGTCTATGGACATGTATACATGTATCCTATTATCATCAGGATTTTGTTCTTCACAGTAACATTTTACTTTAAAAAAAAAAAAAACAAAAATATTGTTACCTGTCAAATGTATGGAAAAAATTTGCTTAGAATTTAATGTTGTTTTCCAATTTCTAATTAGAACTTTTAGTATCAGTTTCCTATCTAATTTGCAACATTCCTCAGTTAATTATGCTATTCAGTGAGGGTATCAACATTTAACAGATATCAATGAACAGATCAACTGAAAACAGAGCTCATAGCTATAGATCCAAATAACTCACATAAAATATTTGTTCTCTAGGCCAGCTTTGTATGACACTAGCATACACCCCAGCATTCTAGTATGACCTATTTTGTTCATGACCTATTTAGTTCATTCAGTGCTGCTGACAGACTGTGGTATTCCTAGGAATCCATGGTACTTAGGAAGGATAGACAACTGTGCAATACTTAAACAAGAGATAAGTAGCATGATTAAAACAGAACATTAACAAACAGGATTTTTAAACTTACTAAATTAAGTAAGAAAGGCATTCATTATACTCTTTTTTTTTTTCCTTATCAGTCCTTATGTTTTTGTTAATATGTCTGCATTTAATATTTTCATCCTGGAGTATTTTTAGATTGTCTTTTCTAACTCCTCCTTTAAAGTAGACCACAGTGTTAATTTCATGTTAAGAAATAGAATAAAGAGTAGCGTCCAACACAGCGAAAGTTCTTATAATAACAGGTCATATTATTGTCAGTAAAATTCTTGTCCAAAACACCATCATGAGCCATGGACCTCTATTACCAAGGTTCACATTTCTAAGCCCTACTTGTTGTACAACATAATATCATAGCCTTACAACATCTTTGTATCCTTCCTGAATGGCCTGCTCCTTCCAAGGGTCACAAACTCTCCTTTTTCCCCTAAGTTGTAACTGTATCTCCCTGTTCAGCCAGGCTGGTCTTTTCCCCCCATGGCTTATTTTTCAGCACCCAGGGACAGCCTGCTCCCATGCTTTCAAGACTTCCCTCTTGAAAAACGCCCAGCCTTCCTGGACTCCTTTGCCCTTCAGGGCTGCCTCCCAAGGGACTCTGTCAAGAAGACTCCAGAAAAGACCAAAGTCAAAGAAAAGACTTCTGCCACCCTCCAGAAGTCTGTGGTGACAGTCCTGCTGGCTCCCCTCCTTACTTCCCTGAGAACCGAGAACTCTATCATTTCATGATCACTATGCCCAAGACAGTCTCCTACCATCACTTTCCCTACAAGTCTTTCTCTGTTTACATACAGCAGAACCAGGAAGGCTCCTTTCCTAGTTGGCTTCCTTACCAGCTGTATCAGGAAGTTATCCCCAACACACTCCAGGAACATCCTAGACCATTCCCTCTCAGCTGTATTGTGTCCCCAGCTGATATCTGGTAGGTTGAAGTCTTTGCAAGGACAAGGGCTAGTGATTTTGAGATTTCTCCCAGGTGCTTGTAGAATATTTCATTAACCACTACATCCTGGTTGGGCAGTTTATAACAGACTCCTAGCATGGTATCAGCCTTGTTGACCATCCCCCTGATTCTTACCCATAAAGACCCAACCCTGTTGTCCCCATCATTAAGTTCTTGACATTCATAAAACTCCCTAATATACAGAGCCACCACACCTCCTCTCCTTCTTTACCTGTTCCTTCTGAAGTTTGTAGCCATCTACTGCAGCACTCCAGTTGTGACTGTCATCCCACCATGCCTCCATGACAGCAACTTCATCATAGTTTTCCTGCTGAACAATGGCTTCTAGCTCCTCCAGTTTTTGCTCACGTTGTGTGCGTTAGCATAGAAGAACTTCAGCTCAGCTCTAGAGGAAGAAGCCCTCTTTCTCTAGAGGAGGATTCTTTCTGTTGAGAAATGAACATTTTTTTCACATATATTTGTAATATTGTCATATTTTAGAGTCTTTTAATTTCTGCTGTAGTTCACTCTTCCACTAAAACCCAGTGCAACTGAGATTCAGCCTTAAAATTATTTTGTAAATGTTCTGTAAAACTGCATGCAATCTTAAAAAACATCCATTATATAAACTACTTTTTAACAGTATTTTTGCTATCAGAGCACACTGAAAATAGATCCCCTTACTTTCTTTTCATAGACAGATAAGCTGGTAGTAACTTACAGAGGTCAATTTGAAATTTTCTGATAAAATATTTTATTATGTAGTGGAATATTGTGCTGCTAATAATTTTCAGATCATTGAAAGCAAATTGAAAAAAAATAGTAAGACTTTTCCCTAAAGCCCTGAAGCTGGTGCCAAAAGCACTTTGGCCAATTTAATTAACTACTGTGTATATTGGTTCTACTGCTTCAACTTCAGCTGAACCCTTTGCAAGCCCTTTGCCAGGTGCTTAATGACATTAAAAAAGGGCTGGATACAATATATCATGGACCTCCTTACAACAAATAAATAAACCTAGCTGAAGTCACTCTAAAATGTGGGAAATCAAAAGGCAGCTTCTTTAGATGACTTTTACATGCAAAATCATGAATATAGTTATGTTTAAGAATTTTTTCAGAATATGAATAAATTTCACATATACACACATATAGGCAACTAAATAGTTAAAGACATGTTAAACCCTTCTAAGAACTCTGGCAGTGGAGCTCAGTCCAAGCACCAGTGAGAATATCCCACAGATACGTGTTTCATGAAGATAGTAATCCATTTATCCACTAATGTACACTTGAAAATTGGACCAGCACACAACAGGACTTCTAGTGCCTCTTTTCAAATCTGCTGCTACTCCCAAAGAGATTCTTGCTAAATCCCAGGTAGTGGCATCACTCTCTTGCTACTGAATTAACTTTATTCCAGAAATGGGTAAGGAGATAAGGCCCATAGAAGCATATATGGCTCTTTTTAATGGCTTCTGTCTGTATATAGCTTCCAGTATTATCTCATGTCATGCTTGTTTGGTGTCTTCAAGTAAGTCCTCAGCTGGAGAGCACAAAGGAACATGTGAGAGTTGAACAGAACCCCAAGTTGACACTCAATACCAGCATTTAATCTGTCCTTTCCCTTTACTTGCTGGCAAAAGGAGACACACTCCCACCCCCCAAGTCAGGCTGGAACTACTCATGGGGCTTCTCAATATTTCTTGAGGAACTGTGAGTTGGTAGCCTATGGAAATGAAAGCTATTACTAAAATTTTCCCTCTCCACTAACACAAGGAATGATTTATTTTCTAGAACTTTTGACAGAACAGCCTACATGAACATGTGAAAATGCAGTAAGCAATATTACTACGGATTGACCAACAAATTCCATTTTGAGCCTGACCTTAATACATTTTAAATTAACATCAGATAATCATCATTATATGTAATCCACTATTATGTCTAATCAAACATGTATATATTAAAGCAGAACAAGACGAATCTAATTGGCAACAAGGGTAATTGGCACCATAAATGTACCCCTTAGACAACAGAAATGAAAATGTAGACCTTTCAGTACCCGCGACTACCAATAAAACTACAGAAACACTGATGTAACATTCTCTTCCCATATTTTTGTCTTTGAAAGTACTGTATTCAATTCATCCAAGAAAATGCATGTTTTCTGTCTTTTTTTGTTGTTTTTTTTTTCCTTTGTTTTGTTTTGATGTTGTTACTCAGAAAAGAAACAGGAACACTGTTACTTCCATCTATCTTCTGTCAAAATATGATTATCCTAATGGAATTTTTTTTCCAGTGTTTTCTGAAGTTACTTTAGTGACAGGGCTCCTTCCAGCAGAAATCATCACACTGCTTGTATAGGTCACCATTTCATAGCATCTTTCTACATTTAGGTTGAATCTTAATGTTCTTATTTTATTCCCTTTAGCATTACCATAAATATGCTGCATAAGATCTGTTCCTTTTTCATGATTTCATCTCATTTGCAGACTATCATATTCTGTACAAGTACTGTTCATGCAGGCTATGTTTGTTTATTACTACATTTTTGATTCTTTCCTAAGTCACGTCCTGAATTTCCTATATGGGTACACATGTCTTTGCATTTAAATACATACTGCAGTATATATATACATATTGTGTGGGGGAGAGACAAAGAGGGAAAAAAAAATGCATGAGAGATCTGTTTTTTCAGTTCTATGCTGTTGTTTTCCCAAAAAGAAGCAAATTTCCAGTACTGGACATTTCTTAAATTTATTTAAAGAAATAGGAAACTGCTTTCCAAAATAGGTAGCAAAGAGTAAGCTTAACAATAATGATATTTTAAATGTAAGTATATATAGATCATTAAGGTTCAGAATCAAAAGTCTAGGGCATTAAATTAATTCGTGGTCAAGGTTTGTCAGGTGAATCTTTCCTGCTACCTTCACTTTCCAGAGGTGGACTGTTCTCCACCCCCTGCCCTCCAAGCTCAGGTGTTAGCTGCTCACACCTCTTAACCTCACAGCTCATTGTAAGGGGCTGTTCCTACTCAGCCCTTCCTGGTATCTCCAGTTTGATACCTTCTTCCCACGCGCAATCCTTAACAGCCAAATAGATATGCCTGGCCACAAGGCAAGATGAGGTATTCATGCTTCAGCTGCTAATTATACATGCCTGCTGCAAATGCAGCAGGAGTGCATTTGGTGGCATTACAGTGGTGGAAGCATTGGAATGGTGGAAGAGCACAGGGTCATAAAATCATAGAATACATTCAGTTGGAAGGGATCTTTAAAGGTCATCTAGTCCAACACTCCGGCAATGAGCAGGGACATCTTCAACTAGATCCAGTGGGTCAGAGCCCCGTCCAACCTGACCTGGAATGTTTCCAGGGATGGGACCAGGCAACCTGTCCCAGTGTTTCACCAACCTCACTGTAAAATATTTCTTCCTTATATCTAGTCTAAATCTTCCATCTTTTTCTTTAAAACCAATACCCCTTATTCTATCATAACAGGCCCTACTGAAAAGTTTGGCCCCATCTTTCTTATAAGCCCCCTTTAAGTACTGAAAGGCCCCAATATGGTCCCCCCCGAGCCTTCTCTTCTCCAGGCTGTGTATATAGGAAAGGGAATATATAGGGGATGTATATATATATATATAGGGTATATATGAACAGGAAGTAATTGCTTAAGGGTGGTATGAGATACCTGTATACGCACAACAGCCATCCAAAATCAGGCTCCAGCTCCTGCAGCAACCAGGACTGCAGCATTTTCAAATTCCTTCTTCCTGCCCACCTCCCCCTTTCTGCTCCCCCCTACTTCCACAGCTACCCGGTCCATTTTCAAGATGGTTTAGATGGTAATTTATTTCAATGGCTAGTCACTGCCTCAAATGCATATCTTATCTCCTATTTGTTTTGTGGCAGTTTCTCATCACGACTTTTCCATTGTGCCTTTCTAAATCAGTGTCCTTTGTTAGCCCTTTTTCTTCTTTAGACACACATAACAAATTATATTGCCTTAATTTTGTTTTTTACTCAAAAGTTCAACAGGCAAAAACAAAGAAGGGGAAGATGGCCATGAGAAGTTTACATCAAGTTGAAACAGCTCAGAAGAAATACAGGGGGATCACAGTTCCCCTACTTGACACTGCACTGCACACCTGTTGTGCTTTCTGTCTTTAGAGGGCATCTAGCAGCATAGAGTGAAGCACCTCAAAAAGAACAAGATCATTTTCATAGAAATTGCTGAAGAGGGCCCTATTCCTTCAGCATGTAGCACTCAGAGTTTTATCTGGTCTTCTGCATGATAAAGTGATGGCTCTTGGGACGATAACACTCCTGAGTATGTGCTGCAGCACACTGAGCTGGGATGTGCATTTCTCTGCTCTGTGATAGCTGATGGTGCTGGGCCTTCTGACAAGCATCGAGACCTCTGGGCTGACACCCAGAGCACAAGGGAGGAGGTAAGACAGCGAGGGAAAACCTCTGCAGTAGTGACCATGCCCTTGGATGAGTCTGTGAATGCAATGTGGGAGAGGTGCCTGTGCCCCATCTACATCGCAAGCAGAGCAGGACAAATTATATACAGCCATTGTACTGTACCGGCCTTCTCCCTACCCCTTCTTATGGGATGGGGTAGGGAAAAGCTACACTTCTGAACCCTGTCATCAACTCTTAGGTACAGAGAAATATTAAAAACCAAACCAAACAACTCTGTTTTTATAATATTAAGACCCTTCCTTGACCACACATATCCTGCAAAACTAGTACCTCAAACACTTGTGTGATTCTAAGATACAAATATAAAAATTAATGAATTTCTATTTTCCTTTTATAATTTGACAGCTGAGACTACAGAGGCTAGGAACAAGGCCCTCACAGTACCTCTGCATTATTTCAGGCATTTAGGATGTGTTTCTTTTCCACTACTCTATTTAGAGATCCCAGCCCATACTCTTGGGAGGAATTTTATTGACACAATGCTCTGCTTCTGTTTTGAAAAGCAAAGTGTAATCAGAACTAACACATTGTGCTCACAGCTCAGACTTTCTCACCTATAAATCCTTCTTCCTGATGTGTATTTCAAATTCTGATCCTCTTGCTACTAGGATTTATAATTAATACAAAGAATTAATTAACTATGACACTTGTGAGACAGAATAAATAGTCCCTCTTTCTCCTCAGAAGAACTTTCTTTTGCATGCAACCGTAAAAATCCATATCAAAAGGAATTCATCATTTTTTTTATTTTTTTATTCATCATTTACTCCAATCCCTTTCAAGTGCTAGTTTTCAAGTTTTCATATTAGATCTTTTTTCTGGAGGAAAATATACTATTTCATGTAGCTAGTTCAATCTTTTCAATCTTTTTCATCTTTGCAAAGATGATGCAAAATGTGGCAGATTTTACTTGCTACATGCTTACTTTTTCACAAAATATCTTTTATATTTTACACACAGAAGGTTCATAATAGACTTAACATTTAGAAACTTCAAAGGGTCGCTATTTTATTCCTACTTTAACACATATTTTAATTTTTTTTTCCCTGATACTTATTAATGTGTGGAATGTGAGTGCTGCAAAAAGAGAACTGCTGTTTATTCTTCCAGAGCAGCACAAGCTGCTTTTCTCATTCTTACTGTGAACTGCTTTGAACATCATTTCCATTGAGTATGCCAACTTTTCATATTTTGTGAGCCAAGGCCTTCTAATTTCATAGCCAGCTTGAATCACCATGCAAGTTCAATTTCTATTTTATATCTTAAGGATTACAGTGATGAAATCTGACTCAGTTACCTTAGGGCTAAAAAGACTGAAGTTCTGATCAATGATCACTGTCAGCTTTAGCACACATTTTCTTTAATCCTGCTTAGCGTACTGGAGCCGTTAGGATTGTTTTTGCCATAGTTAATTTGGGGTTTTGGACTGGAAACAATCCTTAATTTAATCATAAAAGTTTGTTCATGTCAACCACATTTTTGGATCAGTTAAAGTTTCATTAAATATGTTGTGTGTTCAGCCGTGTTTTGAGACTTATGTGACGCTGCCTTACATTCATAGAGAAATTATTTATGACTGTCAAGGTCTTCAAACAACAGGCCTTTGAATATATGAAATGCAAGACATTTCTGTTAAACAAAAATAAGCTAAATGACAATACTGAAGGAAATAACAAGATGTGGAAATAAACTTAGTGGAAAATGGAAAAATCATCTCTAAATGATCCTGCATTCCCAATTTATTCCCCCCCCTCCCCCCACATTCCCTATGGTTTCAAACACATGAGAATTTATAAAAGGAGACATCTAATATCTGATCGGTCCTTGTGGTTAGTGAAGCAGAAGATAACCAGAATATCATACTTGGAAATTACTCTGTACTAGTACCTTTTTCAGAGCTGTTTCACTCTGATACTGATTTATAGATAATCCTGATATATTGTAAATCAGCACTTTTACCAGTTTTTGACAAACCATTAAGTGGCTTAGTAATGCAAAGTAAAACCTTTTGAGGACCTGAGTAAGATTACCAAACTAATTCCTGCAGTGGGGATTTTATTTGACTTCAAATGGGAGACCAGTTCGCACCACTAAGATATAAATTCATCAAACTTAACACCCATATTCAGCAGGTTGTGAGATTTAGTCACTTATTAATCAAGAACCCTGATACAGTGCTGATTAATTCATAGTATTTCTTAACTTATTGAGGCTTTATCTCTGTTTACAAGGATTACACTGTTACTCATTTAAAAATATCTTTGTTCCCTTAAAGGGACAAGGCCCCTTTATTAATTTACCAATTACTGTACGTAATTATTTCTAGGCAGAGTTTATTAAGGGAACCCATGCAAAATCTCCATTCTGCAAGACTGCACAAGGCTGGCAGTTGATTGAGCTGGCAGACATTCAAGCCAGGTATATATCTCATGGTTAGAGTGCACATACCAGCTTTAGTTCTGTCATAGTAGAAGGCCCTGTTGAAGAAAGGCTCAAATAAAAAAAAAAAAAAAGACAGGTATAAAATGGGTATTTTGTTTCCATGATGCATGAAACCAGCATGAAAGAACAACACATTCTTCTAAAAGAGACATAATCACTTAAGAAGCCTGGAAGATGACCTCAGGTCCAGGGATAGCCATCTTCCCTCCAGTGATTTCTACCACTTCACACCCTTTAAGATAGTTCAGCTCCTGTGTTTTCATTAAATTGCTTAAGCTCTATCCAACACATTGGTTTCTTCCACATATTATCATTTAAGTATGACTTTAATAAAGCAGTGCCATCCCACAATCTACAGTACAAATGTGCATGCAATTCACTAGTTTTGAGTGGATGCTGATTTTACATAAATAATGTTACTTAAGCGGGTGTCAATTTGTAGGCTTCTGTCATATCTGAATGCCTACAATCCTACTGATATTTTTAAATCTCTTAGCAGATAAAACATGTGAAGAACCTTAATTTTCAAAAACCCAGTTTGTACTTCTTCGCATCTTTGAAAATGTACTCTGTGTCCTTTTAGTTGCACACAATCATGTATTATACTTTCTTTTGTTTTTTTTTTTTTTTTGTTTTTGCTTTTTTAATTACAGCTGCTTTTAGAAGTACTTAGATTGCAATATTGCAGAACTTGCATAAATAACAAACTTGGAGCCAGACATTCACATTATTGTCTGAGATTTAAAGAATCTGAAAACTTTTTCCCACATCTACCTTTGTAAGCATGTACATAGTTCCTTAATATTAATCCTGAGGCTATACAAGCATGTACATGTAGTTAATATTATTTTTACTCCATAATTTCTATCTGTTTGTTAATCTGGAGAGAGTAGAGGTCACCTGATTAATGATCCTAATTAAAGATTAGTAGGAGCTTCAGTATTCTACAGTTGGAGAAGCTTCATTGCCCCCCAAAACTCTATTCCATGTTTTTTGGTCCTCTACTTTCTGGGAACCCAATCGTTTTATCCTATTTCATGATGAGAACAGGTATGAGGGAATGCAAGAGAGTTACATCACATTCCTATTCTTCCTTAGACTAGTATATGCTTGATTATGAAAATACAGTTGTACACCACATCAAATTCTGTTCGGTTTTAAGCATAACATGTTTAAGAAAGTTTTAGGAGCTTATGCAGCTCAAGATAGCTTTCACATAGAGGAAAATTCTAAAATTTTATCACTGCTGAGAAGAACTTGTTCATTTTGCATTATGCATAACATTCCTCTGCTGTTTTACTTATAACCACATCATTTAAACATCCTCCCCACAGAATCTTTTTCTCATACTTAACCTGCAGCCACAGTGACATTATTGCACTCCCATTGCGAAGGGGACAAACAAATTCAATCTTAATGAAGCAAAAGTTTCTACAAGAATATTAAACAATACACAAAATCTCTGGTCCAGAAATCATTTCCAAGTCAAAGACACAGAAAAGAAAAAATGCATGCTGAAAATAATCTTCTACCCAATTATTTGATTAAACTGAAATAACATTAAAAATATCCTTCAACATTAGTGGGAGTGAGAAGTCAATATTAGAGCAAGGAGTCTTCCAAATTCTATTTAATTACGAGTTTAGGCAAATAGACTCCAATAGCTTTTGTAACTATTAGTTACAATAAAAGCAATCTTGTAACACCAAAATGAGCTTATTGCCTGTGGGCTGATTTATAAGTGCATGTGCATATGAACAGTTGTGTATTTATTGACTCTTGTTTATGTCCTCTCAGGACTGAGATATTAGTTTCTAATATCAATTGATTAATTTTCTCTTAGCTTAAGCACTCTATCTCACAAACAAGGACGTTCCAAAAGCAGGAAAGAACCAAGACAATACATTCTTCCCAGGACTATACTGCATTTGAATTCACAGATATGTTTTATAGGATATGACAGCTCATTTGGTAAATATGATATTCCATAGGTGTGAATGGAAGTAGTGCTGAAACTTCTGCACCCTCTATCTTCTACTGTATAGATTACCTTCAAACTGTTGGTTCTCATCTATAGTCTTTTAAATGGCCAAGGCCTGTGTACTTGACATATACGTTAGCAAAGATACCCAGGCTGTGGAACCATAGTAACAAAAAAGAGGGGAATCCGACATTTGGACCCAGATCCTGTCCCCACGGACAGAGACAGTCCAGTGTTTTTCCTCAGTTTGCAAACAACAAAGCCTAAGAGTTATTTCCCTAAATATTTGAAGAAGAAGGGCAGGCAAAATGTGCTGGTTTGGTTCATGTCTTGATTGGCTACTTTCTGACTGGTGAGTGAGAGAGGAGAGTTGCCCAGCTGCAACATCGTAACAGTTCCAACAATGTCACTTACATGCCCAGACTAAACCTCCACAAATATACACCAAAGATAACTTACATGCCTGCATCTCTAGTCAGTTATTTTTATAGTACTCAAATCCTTTAAACCACAATGCAGAAAGAAGGATTTAGTTTCAATTTCTACAGTCTTCCTTACCTTACACCTGTAAGAACTGATTCTTCACAATTTCCTAACTTACTCATGATCTTCCTCCATAAAGCCCCCTACTTTATAAATCACAGTCTCTCCAAAGCCACTCCTTAGCAACATTTGCCTATATACATATGTAGTTTACTCGAGATTGTTACAGAAAGTAAATTCTATCACATCTGATTGTCTTTTCTTCACTTGTTGTCCCTCATTTCTTTCATTTTTGATACCTAAATCTCCCTCAGAGTTCCTACCCCTTAGCAGGCAGTGCTGCAGAAGTGCTGCAGAAGACAGCACTTCATATCATAATCACTGCCTTGCCTGTTTTACATGCTCAATTCTTTTCTATTGCTCCAAGATCCACGCAAGTATATAATGCAGAAGGATAACGACTTCAGCTGTGCACGTTGTCCTATTTTACGTTACTCCTATATCAGTATTTATCTTAGCATTAGGGACAGACTAAGACACCTTTATTCATGCACACAAATTCAAGACCATATGCTACCTGTATATGAATATATTTCTGTGTCTATACATGTATACATATATAGATAAAGAAGTTATAGTGATGATGATGATCTACATCATCATGTAGATCTACATCATTATGTAGATCAACTCCTGAGCTTGCACTGCATTATCCTACACACTGAAAATACAAAAGAATTTTTTCTACCATTCTGCTGCTTTCATTACTACCAGCCTATGTGCTTTTGAACAGTGAAATTAATCATAAAGTTACAGCGTCCCGTAACTAAAGCCCTATGTTTTCCAATGCTAAGGTAAATTGGGGGGAATGAATGTAACTATGTGGACCAGGGAAGAGGGGAGCGTAAGAGATAAAAGAGAAGCTGCAAGTGAGCAAAGTCTGGCAAAAGAGAGGAAAGGATGATTGTGTAAGAAAGGGCAAGAGGAAGAAAGAAAATGGTTGACAGAACTTTTGTGAAAAATTACAGCAACAGAGAAAAGAAGAGAGAATGGAAGTCTGGGAAGGAAATGAAAGTAGTGCCAAAAGAAGAATCCCTTAGTAGTTTTTTCTTGTTCTAGAATTACTTTGGGATCACAACTGCACACTTCACCCCTCAGATGTTCAGTCCCTAAACATAATAACAAAAACTCCTTAAAACAAATATTCTGCTAGAGTACCAATTGCCTACAGCCATAGGTTAATGAATATTTTTCTAACTGGTGAGTCCTGCATGTAAATGAGGAATCTGGATCTCAAAAGGTTACAATTCGCATCCAGCTGAATAATGGGCATGTTACCCAAACATTGTGAGATACTATAACGAACAAAAAACCCCCTTTCTTTTTCTAAGAGCACAATTCTAAATAAGCAATATCATTTTATTAAAATTAAATTAAAAACCAAAGATCATGACCACAATACTACTCCTCTTTAAGGAAACAACATTAGCCAGCTGAATTGCTGTCGATTGAAGTTCCATCTTTAACACAGGCATACAATTTTAATTTTCATCAGCAGTTGCTAGGATCCACTTCTGTTTCCTAGCAACATAATTTTAACCTACTTTTCTAGTGCATCTCTTACAATGAACAAAAAGTCGTCTTAGAAGCAAATCTTTAGCTCTTTTATCAATACAAGCACATGCATGTAAAGTAAATCAAATACCTCTCTGAAAGAGTTATTGAAAATTCATTAATTTTCCAGAAATTAGGTACAACAAATGTAAAATTGATAATGAAGTATCCCTGAAGAACTGCAAATTTTTAATGTCTAATGTCCTTGTAATTCTGGATTTACTAAAATCTCTTGAAAAGAGTATCTTTTGTTCCTAATGGAAAAATATATTCTTTCAGGGGGAAGATTACTGGAGAATTTGAGAAAAGGAACCAGTGAAAGCATGACTTCTTAAAATAGAAAATACTCCTTTTTTGATTGCATCGTGATCCTTGGAGTGCAATATACTGGATATTAAAGAATATAACACTTAGGTGTATTTTTGACATCTTATGAAGAAACAAAAACTGAACAAAAAGCTCTCTTTAAAAATTTGTAAGAAATTACTTGTGGGAAGGGAACAAACACTACTCCCCATTTTCAGTACCATTCTGATAACCATTGTTTAGATGTCTTGGTAAAATTAAAATCCTTTGGGTTTTGGTTTGGTTTTTCTTTTTTTTTTTTTTTTTAAGAAGCAGAGCACTTCCATCCTTAGCTAATTAAGCAAGAATTACAAAACATTAGAAGTATGATGTTATTTGCATGTTCAAGGTTTTTCATTTTCACTTCTCATCAAACACACTACAGGATCCAATATCATAACCAAATCACATCCCACAGCACAGTAAGAGCAGCACGGAGTTTGCTTGATGTCAGTCTGCAATGAGTAAACCGTAGTATCTTCCTTCTGAGAGTCTGTAAACAAACCTTGTTTGCCGCATGTAACTTAGAGAAATCAATCTACGCAATGTCATTTTGTTTCTTTTCCAGCAGGCATTCCCATAACCTGTCACCAAGACACACTTTCAATTCAGAATAACTCATCAGATGTAATCAATATGGGATTCAAAAGAAGCACTAGGTGACTTTAAACATATATCAATGCATATCGTGTCAAGCTAATACTCAGATATGAGAGAAGGCATAGGGAAGACTAAAGACATTAACCAGATGGCTGACACAAGAAAGCAATGCTGATATGTCCAAATTCTAAAGCATTTTCCTAATTCTAAACATGAAAATAATAAATTAATGTGCAGATTAATAAATATGCACGATGACGGTCCTGTTCTTATTTATCAGTTCTTAGTATAAAGATGACTACAGATTTATTATTAAAAATATAAAGATCTATTAATGTTGAAGGACATTACTCAATATTGATGTATTATTTGCTAGTATATTTTTTCTTTGTTCTTACTTAAATGTTAAAAAGTGAAATAATACCATGTGATACGTGACATAAAACAAGGAATGCGTACAGCTCTTCAGCAACTGATTTTTTTCACAAACTAGTGATTGAAACCCTTGTAAAGTTCTTACAGTGCCATGATACAATGGTAACTTAATTGCAATTAATGATTAACTATCAGCTTTAATATATATATATAAAACTCTCACGATTTATGCAAAATTTGTTTCAATTGGTGAAATTGCATAGATAGCAGATTACTTTAGTAACTCTTTTATAGATATCCATAAATTTACCATCATGACAATACACCTATGCTGAATAAGAAGCTAGTACATGCTTGTAAATGATATATTATTACTGAAAAATGGAAAAACTCATGATTGTAAGACAGATATCTGACAATTTACTTGTTTGGTAGGCACCATGTGATATTTAATGTATTAAGACATCTTTCCTGGATATAAACTCTCATTCCTGAGATACGACTGAGATGAGAAACATGTCCATGGTATACAACCATAGATGAGTAATTCCTACTAAAGTACTACTCCAGATGACAACGTTGCTATTTCAACATACTTACTTTCAGATGTACCACTGATTAAGCAATGGTACTTCAGCAGAGGTTTAAACCATACATATTTGCTTCAGTGGAAGGAACTGCGGCATATGCAATTCAGTGAAGTTCTTTTACGCAAAGATATACCCAGATTATGGTCATTTTATAAAGTTTAATACAATAAATAATTCTGAGAAATTCTACAAATATGTATCCCACAAGGAAGTATTAAACACCAGTGTAACTGCATACAGAAAAAAAAATTAATATGAAGTTTGAAAAATGTTTAATGTAGCTCTCAGACTCTATTAGGTTAATTGCTTGTATTTTGTAAATGATCACAATCCCACAAGGAGGAATGTGAGAAGCCACTGCCTTTTCAATACTGATTTTTAAGTTATGAAACAGGCAAAAAAAATAAACAGCAAGGAGACAGACAAGAATATCAAAATATGGGAAACTTCAAAAGAATAGAAATGCCTAATTGCTTTCCAAAGCAAACACCTGAAGATGAAATGAAATGGTTTTGTAATACATGCCAAGTCTTGTCACAGAATCCAACATCTTTCATCCTTAATGTCATCCACAGGAAAAGACTAAAATAGCTGAGAGCTACATTAAGAATGAAACCACATCATTGCTTTCACACTTGCATTACTGAGCACCTGAGGAAACATGAAAAGAAAGTTGACTTTCAAAAACCCCTCAGATAGAAAATCATGGGGAAAGGTCCTGCTCGGAAGAGAACTGAGGGAGCTGAATTTTCCTTAACCTGATGTTAAACATAAGAACATTTACAGTTCTTTTGTTGCAGAAAAGGGGATGTGGCTTGCAAAGGAAGAGAAACAATGGGCAGTCTCAGAAACCTCACTGTTAGGTAACTTATGCATGAGTTAAAAATTTACTGAGGAAACTCTAAATAACTGCCAACATATAAGATTTGAAATCAAATATTTGAAATCAGAAAGTCAATCAATCACACATGAATTTTTTCCTGCCATTGAGTATGACATCTTTTTCTACACAGCATAGCATTCACCTTCTGTCCACTGATTTCTATACAATACTACAGACTTGAAATCAAATTTGAGGATATGCAGGTTGACTTGGGGCACTAAGTGTCCTGTAAGTATCTTCTGACACGTAACTTGTTCCCTGAGTTTGAAATTTTGTGTCCAACATCTGGGAATAAGTTGTCGAGACAAGAAGTTGATTTATGAAAAGAATTCATATTGTACAATTTTGCACAACAGAATCTTGGCACACTGAATTATCTCATAACCATTAACACTAAGGAATTCAGATACAGGTATGTATAGTATCTCTGCAGTGTTACAAAACCCTTGATATTTAATATTAATAGCTGCATGTTTGAATTGTTTTGTCCAAAGCTTCCTATTTGAGTATAGTCACTATTGGTAGATTTTAATTAATATTGTAATAATTCCATACACTTACAACTGGCATGTAAGGATCGTAAGATTGTGCTAATATGCTCCTTTCCCTTGTGCTCATTTAAACCAGTATAACTAATTTGGCCTTAACATATTTATTCTTAGGTTACTGCAGTATGAATTAGAAAACTGTCACATCCTGTATCTTTCCTGGAGCTGGGAATGATGCTTTTATTTTATTCTCATTTCTAGTCACAGTGCATTCTCATATGAAGTATATTTACTGATGTACATGTTCCTTAAGTCAGTGGGCCCACTGATGGTCATATATGACTATCACATGATGTCACACACATTTTGTATTTCTGGGAAAAAACAGGAAATTCACAGCAAAAGACAGTGATGCTGGAACTGCAGGAGTAATAATGCTATAGTGGGATTTAACAAGATAATTATTGATACTCTGAGATCATTATTGCTATGGTAACACTTGCAACATTTTATTGCTGCAAAATCTTTCACTGAAGAAATGAGTTTGCACAAATACAATTTAATGAAAATACGTGCATGCACACCCACACAATTGAAAAATAAACACAGCTTGAAAAAAGACTCTTTGGGCTTTAATTAAATAGAGCATTTTGAGATATATTCTCATCAACGCATACAATTTCAAACATGCTTGGAAGAATTTCAGTCATTTAGCACTGATTATGCTTAAGCTAGGCATAAAGGAAAAAGCATATAAAAACTGTTTATAAGCGTACGTTCTATTGACAAAAAGATACATAGCTATTTTTCCTGTTACTAGGTACAGGTTACTTGCAACAATGTGACTTAGTTTAGTAGGACGGCAATTAGACTGCTGCAATTCCCACATGGCAGAGCAGATCCTGTGGGCTGTTTATCCTTCATCAGGTTTAGGAGTGCGACACTGCTGTCAAGGTATGACTGCGCTGTCGTCGGGGGTGTAATGTCAGCAGGAACAGGCTGACCTATTCGAGCCTCACTGTAGGATGGCCAACAGGAGAAGTGAAGGCTATAGGAGCAAGCATTCTTATTTCTGGCCCACAACAAAATTTGTGCTGACGCTACTATTACCTACCTCTGCTGGTTTGATTAAAGATGTAATTAAATTTCCGCACTGCAGTGAAGACTTGCCTAAGCTACTCCAGAGGCAAAATTAGTCTCCACTTGGCCTATCAACTGAGGAAATGATCATAAGGTGACATACTCTCTTGAAACCCTCTGCAACCTGATCTAGTTGAAGATGTCTCTATTCATTGTAGGGGATTTTGGACTAGATGACTTTTAAAGGTCCCTTCCAACCCAAACCATTCTATGATTCTATAAAATATTTGAAATACAGTGATTGTTACGTTGCCAAGTTTTCAATTTGGTTAAAAGACTACTAAAAATCCCACCAAATAGAAAGCTCTCGGGATACTGGAATTTATCAATATTCTTATGTTTCTGTTCATTGATAATAACTGTGATGGCAACAGTTTCATAATTGTGCAAATAAACTAAAATTATGGCTCAGAAAACAAAATTTTAAGACAGCTGTTTTTTTTTGCTGTTTGAGGGATTTTATTTTTTTTTCTTTCCTATATGCATTATTTAGTGTGTCCTAGAAAATTATTTTTGTTAATTCCCAAATTACCATATCACACATATGTTAAGTTCTTAGTCTTACAAATACTCATGCTTTGCACTCAAGCACTCACACAGTTGCAGATTACTTTTGCACAACTTTTGCCAAATTAAAGGCCGTAAACTCACAGCTTCACTTAACTCATTTTAACACTGAAAAATTCCTAGCACAGTGGAGTTCCAGCATTCTAGGGGCTTCTGCTTAATAATAAAATAGAATCACACAGACACAGAATCTTAGTGGTTGGAAGGGACCTTTGAGATCATCGAGTTCAACCACATTAAAACATTAAAACAAAAAAACAAACAAAAAACCCCACAAAACCAAACAAACAACAAAAACCCCCACACAAAACCAACCAAACAAACAAAAAACTAAACCCCACACCCACAACCCCACACACAATACCCCACACAAACCAATAATCTTGGCCACTAGAGCATGCAAATATTATTAATATCAATGCAGAAACAAAATGTGAAAATATTTGGATGAAAAGGCCAAAGCCTACTATTCACCTTTAAAAATTGCTTAAGTGTATTTCCAATTCCTTATCAAAGTTTGTTGATACACTTTAGCAGCTCCTTCGTTCTCATACCACAGCCCCAAAATCATAACTTTGTCTTGCATACTGATTTTCAAAAAAAATTTTTTGTTTTATTAAAGGCATGGTAACTTGTTATGTGACAGATTTTTTCTTAGCAAAAGACTTCTGTACTTCTACGTGTACTATTCTATTTACCTGGTGATTTATGAAATGCTACTAATGTACTGAAGATTTCTGCACTGATTTTTTTTTCGCAGCTACAGTTATAGATTTAAAATAAATAACAGAAATGTCCTCTGAACTGAAACATCTCTTCAGTTTCTTCTAGTTAGTGATCTGGAGATAGTACAGTGTACGATTTTCAGATTTATCTCATTATATGTCCTAAGAAGGAGCTATTAAACTATAAATCTGCCTTATTCACACAATACATATCTGTTGGCCTTAAAAGACCATATACATTACGCATTAGTCATAACAGTCTCTTTGTTAGAGTGTAAGTGCATGTGATGTATTACATAAATACTTCTCAATAGAATATACCTATCATGTGTTTGCTATTGAGACATGGATTATTTAAGTCTCAGATTTGGCAACAGCCACTGCATGCTGCTGTTCTGATTTTCACAGTTGTGTTTGGTTCAGCTTCTAACTTCCAGGCAACAATTTTGCATATGGATATTAACCTAATATGGCAAGTATCAGGGTCCTGATATGGCAAATACTGGGTCCTGTCCTCTTCAATATATTCATCAATGACCTGGATGAAGGGATGGAATGTACCCTCAGCAAAGTTGCTGATGACAAAACTGGGAGGGGTGGCTGACACTCCAGAAGGCTGTGTCGCCATCCAGTGAGACCTGGACAGGCTGGAGAGATGGGCAGAGAGAAACCTGATGAAATTCAACAAGGGCAAGTGTAGCGTGCTGCACCTCAGGAGGAATAACCCCCTGCACCAGTACAGGTTGGGGGCTGGCCTGCTGGAGAGCAGCTCTCAGGAAAAAGACCTGGGAGTCCTGGTGGACAACAGGATAACCATGAGCCAGCAATGTGCCCTTGTGACCAAAAAGGCTAGTGGCATCCTGGGGAGCATCAGGAAGAGTGTGGCCAGTAGGTTGGGTGAGGTTATCCTGCCCCTCTAGTCTGCCCTGATGAGGCTCTATCTGGAGCACTGTGTCCAGTTCTTGGCTCCCCAGTTCAAGAAGGATGAGGAACTGCTGGAGAGGGTATAGCAAAGAGCTACAAAGAACATCTCTCTTATGAGGAAAGGCTGAAGGACTTGCGTCTTTTTAGTCTGGAGAAGAGAAAGCTCAGGGGGAATCTGATCAATGCCTATAAATACTTAAAGAGTAGGTGTCCAAAGGATGGGGCCAGTATTTTTTCAGTGATGCCCAGTGACAGGCACAAAATTGAACATAGCAAGTTTCTTGTAAACAAGAGGAACTTTACTTTGAGGGTGGCAGAGCACTGGATCAGGCTGCCCAGAGAGGTGGAGGAGTCTCCATCACTGAAGGCTTTCAAAACCTGCCTGAACACATTCCTGTCCAACCTGCTCTAGGTGGACCTGCTCTGGCAGGGGTTTGGACTAGATCTCCAGAGGTTCCTTCCAACCCCATATCATTCTGTGATTCTGTGAAATTTTGGGCCAAATGTTGGCTCTTCCATAGAGCCAAGAGATCTGAAAAAAGTGGTCTGGGTTCCTTGAAGGCTGTGATTTAAGGGAACATACAAAAAACCACCTTCAGAGCATTCAACAGTAAAAAAAATGTACTCATGGGCTTTATAGGATCCCAGAGAAGGCTTCTGACATGAGCTCTTTGAGGAAACTATTTCAGTGTCAGTTTTCAGAACAATCTCAAAACTGAAAAAAACCTATCATATATCTTTATTTCACATAAATCAGACACGAAGCTAGCTCTATCCAAAGATAAGATGAGATTGAGACATAGTTTTCAGTCTGTAACCCTTATGTGGAAAACACACAGTCTATATATTTCCCGTCCCAGCACCATGCAGATTGTATCACACCAGTGTAGCTCCAGTTTGCCAAGTACCTTTTTTCAGAAGAGTCTCTGCCTTTAAACTATATACCTTTATACTCAATAACAACCCAGGACTTGAAGCAGTTTCATTCACAGCTCCTGCTATTACTTTAAAATTGCCATTTCCCATCTTGCTGTTTAATCACAATCCTCTGTTGCTGATGGCTTCCACAATGATTTGGTTTGCTGTGATTTATGATGTAACACACCTTTGTCTTTCTTGCACTCTGTTATCACAGTTTGCTCCTAGTGGACTTGCTTTGAAAATGTACATTCTGTCTTACACTTGCTACCAACATGCTATTTTCTGAAAAGGCTTTCAGAGCTGCTGGCAGCACCAAATTCAGCAGCCAGAACAGACATACTGTCAGCAGCAGTATTTCTCTGAAAGACAGCTCAGAAGGGGAATTGTGTTGGTAAGGCATTTCTGTATCGCTGAAGGACCTCAATCTAATTCATAAGAGATAAAGTCTCTCTGCAATCTATAAATACTACCTGTTACACAACTCAAAAAAAAAAAAGCTAAAAAAAGCTGTAAGCTAATCAGAAATATACTGATCATAAAACCGCAGAAAAGCAGATATTCTTTGTAATGATATTCTGACTTCTCTTGGCAGCAAGCTAGGACTCAATGACAGACAGCATTCTGGATTTGAAATATAAATGATGCAGGAAGCACTACTACTTACACCTTGCTCCATGCGTTCTGCTGTAAGACTTTCTTTTGCTTTGACTGCCAAACCTTAACCACATGAGTTGAACTTGTTTGTGCCAGACAGTTGTGTCTGGTTGCTTTGATTTCAGTACTGTTTTTTCCCAAAATCAATGGCATCTGCTACAGCATAACCATTTTTGAAAGTGAGGGTAAGGAGAAAATGTTTCTCCATATAAAAAAAAAAAAAGACAGACATATTATGTAGAGAGAGTGTAACTGTTTTTTCTTAGAAGTTTGGAAGCATAGCAGCACGAACTTGACTTAACCAGAAGATGCCCTTCATGTTTAGCCTGTGGCTTTTCCACTCTATGAAAATCATAGAATCATAAATCCATTCAATTTTCACCAAATCTCCAAGCCCCTGAAAATTTTCAGTTCATAGTATAGAGATTTGCATGTGCCTTCTTACCCTGAAGTCCAGAGATATCATCCCTGAAACTGGGAGTGCAAAGTTCTCTGTGACTGCAGACCAGAGCTAGAACTCAAAGCACAGAGCCAAAAACTGAAATCAAGACTTAACAGAGGTCTGCTTCTTTATTTTGTTAATGTTATCCAAGAAGAAAACTTAGCAACTTCAATGAAGACTAGACTGGACTTGAATATGAACTGGCATGAGACATATGACACAATACTACAACTGTAAATTTCCTAAGTTTTAATCACTAGATACAGACTGCAGACACACAAATGCACATACACACAAAAAACATAAAGAAAAAAAAATAATACTTTACAGAATAGTATTAAGGGTATTAAGGGTATTAAGGTAATAAGTTGAATCATTCTAATACTTTAAGCATCCATACTATTCACTAAAAAAAAAACAAAACCACAAACCAAAAAAAAAATGGTTTTCAGTGGATCTGCTTTGAAATTGAGTCAAAGCCCTTTACTTTCAGTTTTTCCATTGTTCCAGCTAATACTTCTCTGTTCCCAGCTGCCTATTGTGACCTTTAATTCACTGCTCAAACCATCCCTTTCTCCTGCTTCCTTTTATACCATTATATTGAATATAGTTAATTTATTTTCAGAGAAAAGTGGTAAAATGCTGTGAACACTCTCCCAGTCTACGCAACTTGATTTTACTTTCTTTCTTCCTATCCCTCGAAGGATTACAACCAAAGTCTCCCATAAGAAATCTGGAATCTTATTTGCTCACCTCCACCTAGAAAACCTTTCCTCCCATCTGAATCTCAAGCATTTCCTGACTCTTCTCTTATTCATATCTGTTGCCTGTTTTTCTTATTCATCTTCTTTCTGTCTCGTCTTTGTCAAATTAAGGATGCAAATAAATCTCTTATCCTTAAAAACTTCACTTCTTGCCTATTTTCCTTGGGATTATCAGCCCATCTTTATAATTTTTAAATCCTTCAATCTTCAGTTTACACGCAGTCAGAAGGTTCATTATTCCATCTACCATTTCTCCAGTTCCACTTCTGTCTCTCAGATTTCACCAGATAAAACTGTTCATATTCAAGTGGCCAATTATCTCTTCTTAGCTAAAACTATCTCTGACATACATTATGCTCCTCAAGTGTCTCTGGTTTAGTAAATCATCTTGAAGTTTTGTTAGCTACTGTTTCCCACGAGGCTGCCCTCATCAGATTCCACTTCCGTGAAATACGTTCCTCCACTATTGTATGCTCCACAGGCCTATAAACTGATCACTCTTCCGTCTCTAGAGCTTTATATAAATAATCTCCTCCACAAACAACAAAGTCAGGTATTGACAGATGTAGTCAGACCTATTGCTTTCTTCACAAAGAGCATCCCTTCCTTCTGGTATCTCCCCACAGATGTCTAGTCACCAACCCAAACAGATCTAAAGCAGAGCCTCTTTCCATAAGCCCACCTTGCTCCTACCTCCCTTGAATTCTTTTGACAAATGAATGCAACTTTGCCCTTTAGGATTTGCACATCTCTCATTTTGGAGAGAGAAATTTCATACATTTTTGGTGGCGCATACATTAAAAAAAAACCCCTTTGCTGATAGCTGATAACTATTTGAGAAGAAAGTGGGGCACAAACACCAGTACCTGTGCCTCCTTAATTTCTAAAACCTGTTTTAGGAGCATATTCCAACCTGCTTACACAGTATCTTGCAGCTGGTTATTGTACGGGCTCTGGTTTCACTATGGCAATTGGACAAGCTACTTGCTTTCACTTTAAATACCATTCGTGGTCCCATCATCCTATTAATCATCTTTCATTCACTGCTCATTGCTCAAACAGCCTATAATGCTAATCTCCAGTGTACACTTGGTAAACTTTGAAACAAGTTTCCCCTACTCTTCTTTTCATTCTTGGAAGTAGCACACAGCAAGTATCTACCACTCTATTTCAAAGGCTTTCTTTAAACACTTTGTGTTCACCATACCTACAGTGATCTTGGTAAGGCTGAGGAACAGTAAGTTTGTCTCCTGAGATTGTTGTCTACTGAGCTGAATCTTACTCTACTTATTTCCTTACACTTCTGGTCCTACATTATACTTCAATCACAAGGCTTTTGAGGAATGACTTTTTGATCTGTGTTTGTTTACATAATGGCATGCCACCTACAAATAGGTATGAGCAGTACAAAAAATACAGAAAATAATTTAAAAGTCCTAAGAAGAATTCCTTATTTATTGTATGTTACTTTTAGTTAGAGTGACATGAGTCAGACAAAATCTTGCAGATATGAAAAGGAAGGTCTGAAGAGTCAAGCAAATGAAAATCACCCTACAAAATTAGATTTTTATTCCTCACTTTGCCACAGTTTTTATGTGTTCCTGGGCCAGTCACTTGAGGTCCACCTTTCACATGTGACCACTAATTGTATACTTTCCCTTTTTTTATGTCTCTGACCAGAAAACATAAGACCTCATTTACACAAGTCCCAGGAGTCCTGAGAACTGAGGTGAAGGTCTTTTAAGAAAGGAAAGTCATCATTCTGTGTCATAAGGTTGTATCATAGACAGAATTGAGCAAAAATGGCACTTTTTTTTTTTAATTGTAGGCATTTCATCTTGTTATTAAGCAAAAAGAAAACTCAAAATAGTAAAAAACTCTTGCAAAGCTAAAAATAAAATATGACATTTAATAAAAGTGATTCATGTAACACCTACAAAGAGTTTCAACTTGGAGGGGTTTTTTTCTAACTTTTTTTTCCAAGTGTTCAGTTACTTCAAAGAAGAAGTGGCAGCAGATAGGGGGATTGGTTTTTTTTTTGTTTTTCAAACTGTGTCTTCAGTTTCTTCTCCTTTACTCAGCCTCAGCTCTGGGAGGTGCTTAAATTATTAAATAATAATAATGACACTTCTGCCTGCTGAAGTACACAATTGTGAGGAATGAATGAATGCATCAGTAAGACTCCTAGTCTTCTGTTCAATGTATTTAACTCTACACACTCTAAATTTAAGCTGATGTAAAATACATGATAAAAAATTAAAATATACCCTGACTTAAGTTAATGAGTAATAGTTAAGTTGTAAAACAAGGGAAATGAGATGACTTCATCTAATACTGCTTCAAATTCCCACTTCCATAGGGCATTGTTCACTCTTACGATGAAACAAGGGATTGTTTCGTCCCACATAGTGTGGTGAGCGTTGCAGCATTATGACTTCAACTGAGCAGTTAGGTTGTTACAGCTGCAATAATTCAAAATACAGTCAGATCTGAATCATTCCTGACTAGTTTATCCAAACTGCACATGTTAAGACTTCCAACTTGGCTCTGTACACATTGCCACCTTGGGTCCAGTTTAGTTTATAAGCTCATAAGGTTGGCACTGTAGTTTCCAGAAGATTTATTAGTGAGAGTGTAGTGCAATGTAATGCACACAGCCAGCCCAGGTTTCCTTCTTTCCAGGGGAAAGTCATTTGCATCACCAGTAGAGAAGGAAGGAAGAAAAGGAGAAGAAAGGTTTTGAGGGACTCTGGAATAAAATAATATGCCAATTATAGATGAGATTAAGGTTTGGCTGTGGAGAAATTTGTCACAGAACTACAAAAGACACAGACATCCATATTCAAAGTAGCTTCCATCTAGGTAGCAGAGATAACAGCAATGAAGATAGTGGCAACAGTGCTCTAGGGACCCTACATTTGCTAGCTTGCATGAGCAATCTTCAGCTATTTTCGCTGTTATTTCTACCCAAGTAAGAAATAATTAAATAAAAAAAGGACGTGCTTGTACGTGGTGCCATTCTTAGTGCCTGTTCTGCCCCCTTCTTAAGGCTCCAGGGAGACCTCATAGCAGCCTATCAATATCTGAAGGGAGCCTACAGAAGAGCTGGAGAGGGACTCTTTGTCAGGAAGTATAGTGAAAGGACAAGGGGCAGTGGTTTTAATTTGGAAAAGGGGAGATTTAGATTCGATATTAGAAAGAAATTCTTTACAGTGAGGGTGGTGAGGCGCTGGAACAGGTTGCCCAGGGAAGTCGTGGATGCCCCATCCCTGGAGGCGTTCAAGGCCAGGCTGGATGGGGCTTTGAGCAACCTGCTCTAGCGGGAGGTGTCCCTGCCCATGGCAGGGGGGGTGGAACTCGATGATCTTTAAGGTCCCTTCCAACCCAAATGATTCTATGATTCTATGACACATATGAAAAGGTAAAAGATTAAAAGGCTGTTAAGTGTAAAGGCATGTTTGTTGCAGCTCAACATCTGGTTCATCAGGGATCCCGTTCAAGCACCTCATGCTCCTGTATGATATTCATGTGTAGATTTTCTGTCCATGGAAAGCAAACTGTGATGATGGCAGTAATCATTCACACTTAGCCAAATATGGAGGCAGGATATAATTGGGCACACACTCTGTGGTGCCTCTCAGTCCCCTGGTTTCCATATAATGAAAGAAGCATAAAAGACCAAAAAAGAAAGTGACTCAGGCAAGATGGAGATTAAAGCTGACCTGACCTAGAACTAAATGGAAATTTCCTGCAAAAAGTATCACATTTCCTGGGGAATTTTAATTTCAGCAGAACACCACTGCCTGGCAGGAAAATGTTTCATATGTAAAGTGTATCATCAGCCTTTATGAGAAAAAAGCAATTTTACAGATGCGCAGGTATACTTAAGAAACAGATTCATTTGACACACCACATCCTCATCTTGCTTTGTTCATGCTACATACATTATAGCTTTTTGGCACTGCAGTGAGAGACTCACAAGCCTTGTAAGAATTTTCTCTTAAAGTAAAATTTGTTGGAAGGAATTAAATGAAACTGTCATTAGCTTTTGCTGCATATGAAAAACTGAGGGTTTTAACTGAATAAATTCCGTATTTCAAAAAATGTTAACCATCTTTCACACAATGCTTTTTGCTCTGATTTCTGTTGTTTCATTCAATTTTCATTGAAGTATCTTTGAAATTAGTTAGATTGACTTAACCTTATACACTGGCTTGTTTTCTGCAATCAGTGTTATCTAATGCAGAGACTAGATGACAAGAGATTTCATTGCTGATTGATGTTTTAATAATTTGGTTCTCTTCCCAAAGTTTTTAGTAGTGGTAGCATTAATGAGCATACACCTCCTGAGATTCCTTTACAAAGAAGATATTTATATAAAAATACACAGTAACTGTCAGATTAGTGGTCTCTCTACAGTATTTTCTTATGTGTAGGAAATTATTCTCTGACTTGAGAGGAATAATTCTGTTATTCAAGGATTACAATCTTTGAGATGCAAAGATGCTAAAGCTACATACTGCCAGCCATAAAAATAAAACAGAAGAAAAGGAGACACAGTGTAGTTATCAAACAACAGGAACAGCATCAGTAAACAAAGGAATCACAATGGTGCACTCCAGAGAAAAAAAAAAAATCAACAGACCAGTCATCAGCTACAGGACATTTAGGATATTTATAATAGAATGACTAAAACAAAACCAACAGATTTTGGTTTAAACAAGGGGTTTCATGCTAAAAATAAGCCAATTTGGTTCAATAAACCCTGCAATTTGCTCTAGCTTTCATTGAAAACTTGGTATAACTCAGATTTTACTTTTTAATGTATCTTAATTACTGCCATTTATCCTCTGATGGAACTATAAAAAGATATAAAACTATGCCATCAAAAAACACATACAAATTAAATTATCCAGATTTGCGATATGGATAACTACTGCTCAGTGGGCATCTAAATATCTAACTAATTAACCTTAAAACCTAAATTAAATGACTTACGTGGGATGCTTATCTCAAAATTAATGGAGAAAGTTAAGGTTCTACATGAGATGAAACCTATTTTAGGTTCTTTAGGTTTGCCATAAAAATCAGTTCACTAACATGGAGTTTGGATCTAGTGAAGGTGTGCACCAGAGTCATGTACAGGAGGAGCTCCCAGGTCCTAAACTACAACCATAAATAAAATAATTTTTCTCATTCATGACACAGGAAGATACCATTCTGTATGAGGCATTTTAGTTGGACGTATAAAATCAAGTGATGTGAATGCCTATCCAGAAGGAATATTCCTTATGACTCAACAGTTACTCTGTTTCTTTTATAGACTTGTAAAGTTCGGTATTGCATGTTTTCCACTTAAACTAGAAAGCTACAAGCAGGCATGTGACAAACACTGAAAGAGAAATATGCACAAGTGTATATTGTTGCTAACTTCATATCCTACCACGATATAATCATCATCATTATACTTTAATGCTACCTAAAAAGGAAAGAAGCAAAGCCATCAATGATACGTGAAGAGCTGTTCTGCTGAGATCTGCATTTTTGCTGAACTTTGTCATGACCTTGAATGCAAATCAATCTGAGATGCATGTATCTTAAAGATTTATTGCTGTGGTTTGCTCCAATCTTTTCTTAATAAACTGAGTTAAAAATAACTCAGACAGCTCATTAGTTATAGCACGATACATTTTCCCCTTAATTTTGGGGATGGCAAATGTCTTCATTATTCTTAAAGCAACATGTGCTGTGTAATACCTACTGTACCACAAAAATCAGTCTAGTCCTCTACGTACCATTTGCTTAAAAGACAATATTCATCCTGTGAAGTATTTATTTTCTGAATCCTGCCTCACACTGTTTCCTACCTTGCGACATCCTTCACTGCAATAATGTTTGCTTAGTCCTGAGATTTATCATTCCTCTCCTTTGAGTATTATTTAAACTTCTTAAAAAAATTAAAATAATCTCATTTGCCATATTTGGGTTGTCTACAATGTAACTGAAAGGAAACATTTTAGAGAGTTACCTCACTGGAAACTCCATAGCTAAGAAAATTCTTGTGGCATTAGCATCAGATGTTCTATGCAAAGGAATTGTTTTTCTTCAAGGAGTTTTCCAGTAAATCACTATAAAAATAGCATTTCTCTTGATGTTTCCATTCTATAGTAGTGTATTTTTGCCAGTTGTTTTTTTTTTTTAAGACATTATATAACATAAAGACTATTTGTCATCTTTTTTAATTCTCCATTTGTTCAGTGCTTTATACTTAATCAGAGCCAATGAGGGCTGTTTCGTTTTCATACTAGACGTAAATATGCATTTCTAGGGGTAGTGTTAAACTCACCAAGCAGTACTGGAATTTTTTCCTTTATCACCATGCTGTCTATTTTCTTTGAAAAACGTAACTCTGCGCTGTTCATAACTTGCTCTTCTCCTTTACCCAAAATGCCATGGGCAGTAAGACAATCTTTAAAGACAATATATATAAGAAGCAACATATTTTACCAACCATACCACCTCAGTTACAAGGCAGCTGGAAATCTAAGATCATCTTCACTTTTAGAAGAACAGGAATTAAAGGTGATATGGTTTATTATATAAAAAAAATCCCTCTCACCTACAGTGTTTAAAATCTGGACGTAGTCTCGGGTGAAAATGAATTGCTATGTGCCTTTCTCAGTAGGAAAAAAATAGCTCCAAATTTTGTTCTCCTGTAAGTAGGTGCAAGACCTCAAACTTAGCAGATTTTCACATTTTAATTTTAATTTTTTAATGTTATTTTACTATGACAACAAAGAACTATGTATTATGTGAGCTGTCAGAAAGACAGTTATCAAATCACTGAAAAGTATTTTTTGCATAAATTCGGCCACAAATTCAAGTAAATGTATTATAGAGTCTTTAAATCCAAAGAAGAAAACAGGGAACAGCAATACATCATGATTCAGTTTCTAAACTTCTTACTTTTATAACTTTTAAGGTGTGGATAAGCAACAGCAAATAATGATGACTGTTAACATACCTAACCAGCTGAGTCACAAAACCTGCGTGTAGACATAGCCTTTAGAGTGAATTAAGCTCATGCATTTTACTTTACATTTGTTATGCATACACACATATGGCATATCGCATGAGTTGCAGCTTGTTAAACACGGTGGGGGTGTGTCATCTAGGACAAACTCTCGTATTCATGTTTACTGTTTCCAAAATTAAAATAGATGTATGAAAACTTAAGAAATTTGCTATATCCAAGGTCAAAATGAAACACTATATTCTATCCTACATCACTCCTGACTTTGATGGCAGTTATTAGTTTTTACCAGTCATGTGATTTTTAACTAATTTCCCTAATTGCATGTTTCTGAGCAGGGATGTTGCCTCATTAGTGCCTTATTTCAGTCTTGTGTGCTTTTAAAGTTAATTACCACTGAAAGTTTGGCTAGATATTTTATTTTGATTTGTTTGAAATCCACACAGAGCAAGGGAATAAGTCTGCCACAGTGAAACTGAGCCCATTGGAAATAACCCAATCATATTCAAATATGTTAATAAGACCATAAGGAGCTAGCATGAAGCATGTTAGTCAATCAGAGCAGTGGGACGTATCATACTCAAAGATGCCACAAGTATGCAGAAGATACGTATTTTAACTAAGAATTGTGCAAAGAATGCCATTGGGTCTTATATATATTAGCGGGAAATGGTAACATTCCTCATGAAGAAATCGTCAGCATTTGTTCTTTGATGTTGCTAAATCCATTTCACTTGCACGGACTTCTATCCAAAATATCAGTGTCTTCATGTTTTTGACAAATGACATCACAACACCTGTTTTTATAGTCTGAATATCACTGCGAGAAATTAGCCACATTCTTTCATTTTTTTAACTGCCTCTGAACAGGACATTTGAGGCACATAAAATGATATCCTCATGGAGCAAAATTTCATTTCCCTATTCTTATTCCCTTTGCATATTTTACCTTGAACCAGTATTTCTATTGAAATGGCAGAAAAGGCCTAGTAAAGGGCTTTTACTGTGAGGGTTTTTTTCCGTTAGCCTTTTAGTTAGCCATTAACACAAACTTGAGCTTTCAGGGATTTCATTGGTACAGCAAATAGAGAAAAAAACTACATTATTGCTTTAAATATTAAACATTTACCTATTTCCTGCTCACCTGATAGGGGTTCTAAGGAAACAAAATATGGAACTTAGTTTTAAGTTCCATTATGAATTATATTTCTTGCATCAAGGTGACTGAACTGCTCTCTGATGGCAGATTTTTATGCCTACGTGCTGGAAGTTACTGTTCTAAAGTATTACTCTGTTGATAATTTTTTTGGAAGAATACTTTTAATTCAAGTTTTCCGCATACTACTACATTAAGACAGGGAAAATGCAAATCAAAGGCAGGATCTAAAAATAAAGGAAAGGGCACAAACCAGAAGTGGCTATGGCAACACAAATGGGAGCAAACCTGAAATAATGGTGCAGTCAGTTTGCAACTTACTAGAGGGGGAAGGGAAAAAGGGAAAAAAGGAAGAACTGTAAGAAAGCATTTTCTTCCACATTAATGATCTCTGAGAGTCCCACTAAGAAAAGAAACCCCTAAATACTAAGCAGATTACTTTTTTAACATCTGTTAAAAACGCTGTTATTGCAGCAAACACCAATGACTAGCTGAACTCTCTTCAGGCAGCGATGACCTTGTTTTTGTCAATATGTTTATAATTTGCCTTAGAAAATAGGTAAACAATTTTGTAGGGAAATGGTATCGGTGTTGGAAAATTATCATCTCCTATCTCCTTCTTGCTCTTTTTTACTTACACTCACCTCTAGTTTTCATCTTTACATGCTTTTATAGTTGTACTCTGAAATAAAAATGTGGAAAATAGGTGTATTGATCAGATCTTACCTGAAATGGAAAGTCCAGGGGTTTAAGGTTTAGCAGGCAACTTAGCTCAGATGAAGATTTCAAAAAACATCTGTTCAAATAAACCAAGAAATGAGAGGAAAAAATTACTTATTATTTTTTGTATTTAATTTGAACATCTTTTGTAGAACATGCCCCTACTCAAAATACCGCACATGTATAATTGATTGAACTAGCCAGAACTAACACAAATATCTTTTGCCACTCTCTAAAAAGAAAGTTTAACTGCGAGACCACTTTACTTCATACATTTTGCCCCAGGCTCATATTAACCTAGTTTTAGATAAACACTGCTGCACATAAAGGAATTTGAACAATTTGTTCATACACAAAATGACTTTGTTGAGTTAGCTAGGAGCTTGTCACCAACATTTAACAAAATTGCACAACTGTTTTTGAAAGCTGACAAAAACCATTTCTTTTCATATGCAAACTCTGGGTGTTTTCAGAGTTACCAGAAAACTGCACTTTTGCAGAATAAAACATTTTATTTGGCTCATCTTCCTTCCAACCTTTTCAAAATCATTTATATTAGGACAGTAATGGATGATGTGCTCGCATTTTACCAGGTATTTTCATGACAAAAAAAAAAAATCTAAATATGATTGATACAGCAGATTCCTCTAACAGTGGTAAAGTATGCAACCATCTAAAAACACACTAGAACAGGTCTGCAATGATGAGTTGCCATTTAGCCAAGGAGATTAATTTATTTAGAGCTCTAACTCTGTGCCACATCTGATTCCCAGTGTCACATATGAAACTCCTTTCATCCTATCTGAGGTTAACTACCACCCAGGGTACAATCTAGGCTCCTGTAAACAAGTCCATCTCTTTGCAGACATGCCTACATGGTCACGATGCAAAAATTAATTACTTAGCTCAGGCTTTGTACAGTCCTACATGGTTGCCAGATGAAAACTGGCTTGCATCTGCTATCTTGAAAAATATGTGAAGCCACCTTGCCATTGCGTGTATTTGACTTTATAGATATATCTCAACTCCTTCTTTGTCTAGTTAAAGTGCCACCAAATTAATAGTTTCAATTTCTGCCACAATTCTACCACTAGAGAATGCTGAGGACCTCCTTTTATTAAAATTTTATTCCATTAGATGTAATAATAAGTTAAGGTTATCGACTCAAAACCTACCACCTGCTAAGTAGTTTAGATATTTCACGTTAGTAAATTAGCAGTCTATTACTGCTTTAATGTGGTACTCTACATAATAGGAATAATACTACACACATTTTAAGGAGTTCTGGAAATATTTTACAT
The DNA here is from genome assembly GCA_026546715.1 of Gallinago undulata. Lineage (NCBI taxonomy): Eukaryota > Metazoa > Chordata > Aves > Charadriiformes > Scolopacidae > Gallinago > Gallinago undulata. The sequence continues at coordinate 34,446,278 of JAOTQQ010000032.1, read as the reverse complement.
TTTCAAAACATGCTGATAACAAAAAATTCCAGGTAAATATGTAAAGAGTGACCAATTAATACTAAAACGTATGTTGTTGCTTTCTGTCCAGTCATCATCTAAGGACATGAGAAGATCCAAACCGTAAGCCTGAAAACTTTCAATTCAAAAAGGAACATACTTTCTCAACAGTAAATGGAAATCAGTCCATAAAGGCTGAAATGATAACACATACAGCAAGTTATAGCATGTAAAACCACAGCCACAGATGTTTTCAATGCCAAAAGACTGAAATTGGTTTAAATGTACAGGAACAATGTGATTTTCACTACAAGTCACAACAAGTTTTCCTAGTTCAGACTTTATTCCTTTGGTGGATATTAATGCAAACTCTTTATTTCACATCTACTGTCACAGAGAGATATCATACCTCTGAGTACTTGTGACCTTTTTCACATTATGAAGAGAAAGAAATATTTGGAACATCATGTAATGAGTGAAAAAGTAGCATGATATAGATAGCAATGAGAATAATGCTTATGTCAAGTGTGAATAATGAAGGAATGTGAAATGAACTACCATTTAAAACCATCTAATATGGGAACTTCCTAACATGCTCTCAGAGCAGAAAAAAACCCCTCATACACCAAGTTACAGCTGAATTACAGATGAGCAGACAGATACCAGGACTACATGAAAGAAGGTGTGTGCAACCTCCTAACTGAAAACTGCAATAAATCATCAGAACGATTCATATAGCTCACAATGTCCTTATTGTCAATCTCTTCCCAAAGGCACTTCAGATATGCAAAGGCTGCAATGTGCATAAATCTTTCTGCCAGCCTCCTGCTACCTCTCACAGGGCATAGTAGCCCCATTGCACGACCAAACATATCTTGCCATGGGATCAATATCCATATGATCTTGTGATGGAGGACACCTACATTACAATCACTCAACAAGTGACAGTCCATAGGACTATATGAAGACTATCTTAGTAAAAAGATAAAATCTCTCACCTCTTTCTTCAAAGTATTATCACTTAACTACTAGATTCTTAGCATCCCTTCACTACCAGCTATAATGTTTTAAGATATGATTGCTGGTAACAAGGTAGTATAAGAAGAAAACCATGTGCAATCTGTCCACAGGCGTCCAGGCAACTAGTTCCTGAATGGGTCCCAAGCACTATTACACTTGCAGTTATTGCAAAGGCAGGGGTTATTGCAACAAAACACTTCAATTAGCAAAAAGCCATAAGTTGAGTAACTATTAGCTTGTAATGCAATACATACTACTACCAAAAAGCTTTAGCCTAACCTGCGTAGAAAATTCCTTGGCATATCATTACAATCCATGTGCTTAAACAAGTGAATTAGCATCGAAAGTAAATCTGATCAACAGAACCTTAAGATAAGCAATAATTATAGGACATGTCATACTCTCATGGACAGTATAAGCTGTGCCCAACTAGGTAAGACATTTTGGATTTAACTATTTTTTGCTTTTTTTTGTGTTTTAGTACCTGGAATTGTTGAACTTAAAACTGGCAGCTGAAGAACGAGAAAAAAGAATTTAGTAACATCACAAGGATATTTCAGATTCATAAACGGAGAGAGCAGCAAATGATTTAACACAGGTTATTAGGACTGAAGATACCTTTTTATACTTTACGTAATTATTTTCCAGAAAAATATGTGAGGAACATCTGGTAGGAGTATAAAGGACTGTAATGCTTTCTAAGGAGTCATGGTTTATGTGACAAATCACTACATTATTTCCATGAGGCATATAATCAGAAAGCATGGATTAAGCTTCACCCCCACACTAAATGGAAAATGTCTAGAGACCTCAAGGAGAAGGAGGATCAGTAGGCCTCTGTGAATTAGAAAGACCAGGCAGCATCATTATGTTAGCTAAGAGAAACTTTGTCTGGAAAGATGAATGCTAAGAAGATTTTGAAGTCATAAAGGGAAGTGCTCTAACTCATGCTAGTTTAAAAAACCAGATTCATCCAATTTACAGTAGTCCATAATGCCAGACACACATGTCAGCAGTTGAATAAACTGACACAGCTGTTAGACACAAATCAGTAACTTACAGAGACTGCAAATTTGATCAAAGAGACACCAAGTACTCAGTCACATAACTTGCGTGTTGACCATTGTGGAGACCCTCAAGACATGCAGTCCCTGTTTATTTGGATTATGATTCATATTCATCTTCTGTAGCATTTTAAAATCCAAACATTGGCTTTTATATGACTTTTGGAATGTACAAATATACATAGCTTTTACAGGGGAACTGTTATTAAAAACTATAAAATTCTGTCTTTTGAAGGAATTGCATTATCCCAATACTTATGTCAATGACTGAATTTAAACCCTAAGCTTACTTTGCAGTCAATTGCACAGATAGTAAGAGTCAGCTGACTGCTCTTACTATTTTGAGAACTCACAATAAGTAACTACTAAGTCATCTTTTAGCAATGTTTGAAAAGCATTTTCATGTTAAATGCAAATTCAATGTCATATTGTATAGCAATATAATTCATACAACATAAAAATATAATGTAACATCTTAGTAATATTATACAATATAAACTTCCAGCTAAGTACTCTGAATATCACAAAGTCTTTTAAAGCACTGTTTTCAACTTCTCTGTACTTTAAAAAGCTCTGAGGAATACAGATATTCAAAGCCATAATTATCCTAAACACTTATGGAAATTATGTTAGCACTATGGAAGCGTATTTCCATTCACAGCTTCCATTTTCTTCTTTCATAGAAGGAAAAACATGTTTCATTTTCACACTGAATGTGGTGTGAAAATTTCATTCACCAGTTCTCAGAAGAATATTTTCCTGTCTGGTAAATAGCATTTCTGGGCCAGTTTTGGAGCCGTATGTCAGAAAGAAACAACAAAAATACATGTTTTCACAGGATTATCATCCAAGTTGGTCATGTGTTCAAGACAAAAGATTACAAACTATGTGATTTTTTGCAATTACAAATACTCTATGTCTCTTGTATGTTCAGCTTGTCAAATCTTTCCAGGGATCAAATGTGATCCATCACTCTCTTTTTAAAAATGTATTTATACACAATGTCCAAAGGAAATTAGCTATTCTCTTTGTATATCAGTTTGTCTCAGATGGATATTCACTTGTCTGTCTTCTTTCTTCTCATGTAACACCATAAATTATGTTTGCAAAGTACTGGAAATGTTACTATAATTTAGATAATAATTTCAAAGAAAATTCCTCCTCATAAATTTTATGTTATTACCTGAAATTACTGTTCGATAGCAGGAAAACATTTCGCTAGCAAAAAGTCTTATGCACCTTATACCAGTCTGCCTATCATTCGTCAGCTTTTAAGATGCTGGTGATGTGTGAATTTATATACACAAGTTTACTAAAACTCTCTGTTAACATAAAAAAATCCTCAGATATACCAGAAGCTAAATTTAGGGATCCAACTGAGTAAAATATTCTTACTATTAGCTGAAGTGATTGCAAAAGAACTATTTTGTTAACCTCATTTACTGCTTTAAACTGTACTAAATTAATTCAGTATTTATTAACTTCTTTTTCATTTTTTTTCCCCCATAACTTGCTAGCCTGTATCCTCCTTCTTTCACAAGCTCTGTCTTTACATTATAGATTCCATACACTCATCTCTGTACTATGTGTCATATAAGTAAGAAATACATATAAGTGATTCAGGAAAAATTACTGTTTCCAGTTGCATTCTAGTAGTACCCAGGAAATACTCCACTTGCACTGGAGAAAACTCCCTTTACATTAGACACATGACAAAAAGGTAGCAATACCACTCCTGTGCTCCACTCCCGAGAAGTAACCACAACACTTTTGGAAATCAGGAACCAAGGATTGATTAAAAGATAATTGTTAAAGAAACTGAGGACTCAGGCACACAATTAAGTTGCCAAAACTTAACAAGCAGCCATGCACCAACTGAGCACAATAACAGTCCACGTATACTCTTGGTCACCACATTTAAAATAATTAAATGTTCAGTAGAATTTAGTGCAGAATGAGACAAAAACACATGGGAATTCTGTGGAGGAATACCAGACAACAAAGCAGGCTAAGAGGTGCAAAAAAACTCTGCAATATATAGAAAAATAGCAGTTTCATAAAGCTAGAATTGCTAAATTATTATTTCTTTGAACTAATTTGAATCAGTAACTTCATACTGAAAAGTGACATACACAAAGTCAGCTATTAACCCTCCATCATCTTATATCAATCTATCAATATAAATATCAATCTATAGCATACACAGGAACCTTGACACAACTTGCTGACATACTCTTGTTTTCAGGAAGGCCATCCATTTATGTGCAGAGAAGACAACTATTCAGGTTTTACAAATATAAGAGATGCTTTTCAAATTTACCTAATCATTTGTTTACCCCAGAAAGGAAAAATTTTGGCCTCAGTGGTAAATAATACTTTATCAAGTTGCCCAAATATTCATTGCTATTAGAAGAGAAATGGGAAGTAGTCCAAAGTCATAGTTCTAGTCTTCAGTATAAATAATTTACTACACATATTCAAGCTGTCCATGATGGACTTCAGAGAAAGCAATAACACACACAAACCAACATATATATAAAATTCAAAAATAACATAGATTTTTCTATTTGCTAGACCTTGAGACAAGTAGAAATTTAATTAGCTCCTGAATATATCTAGTCACACAAATATATGGGTGCAAGTATCACATTGTAAGGTTATAGATGACAAAAATACTATTTTTTAAAATGCTTATGACAGCAAAAAGTGAAGTGACTTATAAGACCTTAAGAACATGGAATGAAGCGTCTAGAATAGGCAATGCATTAGAAAAGTTATAGTACTACAAGCATATCTGAGAAAGAAAATTCCAGTTCTAAGCCTCATTCTCAATGGAGAGAAGAATTTATAGTAGCATCATAAAGCACATGGTCAGCCACTGCCTTCTGTTAATTATATATACCAACCTCCCTACCATGATCCTTCCAGATGCTAGTCCTAGACTGCAATAGCATGAAGGGAAGAAAAGATTAACAGTTAGCTTGCCTTACTATTGTAATTCAATCTTCTAGCAACAGATCCCAGTTTGTTTTACTGTGATGCATTTGCATTTATTTATAAAAAAAATAGAATGAAAATATATTTATGCTCAATCCTATATTACAAAGTCCTTGTACTGAGAAACAGATTTTTTTAAAGTCATGTCTGAAAATCAAGCATGGAGCTAGGGGTAGTTTTTGGGTTTTTTGTTATTAAATCCTAACACAGATATGTTTTCAGGAAAGGAAATAAGACTCTGGCAAGATATAATCAAGGATCACCCATCAGTTCTGAGACACATTGAGAGCGTCTCTGAAATGTCCTTAAAATATCCTTACCACTACTGAATCTCTGCTGGATTTTAAATCAGTGTTGAAATAACTTTCCCTTGGGAACTCCCAGAGCTGAGGAAACATCTTAGAAAAAATCTTGAAGCAGAGATAGGAGATGACCAAGCCAACAGAAGTACTGTGCTAGATGCACAAAGAGAGTGAACACTTCATTTTCAGTGTAAGATCTATGACTTAGATCCTAAAAACCCTGGCTCAGACACCGCTTTCCCTTGAGGCAGTTAAAGCTCTGAGCATATGAACAGGAAGTGCTGCTTCCCTTTTACTTTGCATAATCCTTTTCCTTTTACATAGAAGACAGTAAGGTTCATCACACCTTTTGACTGAGGAAATATGAAAAGGCCCTTGATCACCAGGCTACAGTCTAGTCTGGAATGAGGTGCTCTGCTATGGAAATTGTTTCACAGAATCACATGGGGTTGGAAGGGACCTCTGGAGATCATCTAGTCCAACCCCCTGCCACAGCAGGTCCACCTACAGCAGCTTGCACAGGAACATATCCAGGCTCCTGTTTTATAGAATACCAGGTTGGAAGGGACCTCAAGGATCATCTGGTCCAAAATTCCTTGGCAAAAGCACAGTCTAGACAAGATGCACTCTGTCCAGCTGAATCTTAAAAGTGTCCAATGATGGGGAATCCACCACTTCCCTGTGGAGATTATTCCAGCGGCTCATTGTTCTCATCGTGAAAAATTTTCCTTGCACCCAATTGGAACCTTCCCAGGAGTAACTTGTACTCATTAGCCCTCCTCTTTTCCATGTGACTCCTTGTAAAAAGGGAGCCTCCATCTTCTTTATAGCCACCCTTTACTGGAACATGGTGATAAGGTCTCCCCTAAACCTTCTTTTCTCAAGGCTGAACAAACCTAGTTCTCTCAGCCTTTCCTCACGTGGCAGGCTTCCCAGTCCTTTGATCATCTTTGTGGCTCTTCTCTGGACCGTCTTCCGTCTGTTCACATCTTTTCTGCATAGCAAGGACCAAAACTGAACACATAAGTTTCTTGTTAGCCCCTCTTCCAGCCTATCCAGGTCTTCCTGCAGGGTAATTCTCCCTTCTGAAGTGTCCACTTCCCCACTCAGTTTGGTATCACTGGCAACCTTCATCAGGGTACATTTGATGCCATCATCCAGATCGCTTATGAAGACATTAAACAGCATTGGGCCCAATATCGATGTCTGAAGGACCCCACTCTGTCAGGCTGCCAGTTTGAAAAGGAGCTATTTAGCACCACTCTCTGGGTGCAGCCCATCAGCCAGCTCTCTACCCACCACCACGTTTCTAGACCATAACGCATGAGTGTCTTTAGGAGGAGGCTCTGGGGAACCACATTGAAAACCTTGGAGAAATCAGGGTAAACAATGTCCACCGCTCACCCCACATCAACCAAACAGGTTAATTTGTCATAAAAGGTGATCAGGTTTGTCAAGCATGATTTGCCCTTGGCGAATTTTTGCTGGCTTTTCCCAATTCTGTGTTTCATTTTACTTGCAATAGCCTCCCAGAGGATTCATTCCATAACTTTCCCAGCGACTAGGACTGGGACTTTCCCAGGGAATATTTCTCAGTGTACAGAATAAATTACAGATTAAATAAAGAAAAGACAGAAATATGTCTACAGGCTGGTAGCTAAAACATTCAATAGGAAACAGAGAGACTTGAATTCAAATATTTGCAATGGCTAATATTTATTGTACATTCTATCCCAAGAATCTTTTACTGACATACCCATAGTAAGATAGATACTTTAACACATGATTACAGAAATAGTCAGAGATTCATTTTGAGGTGAAACTATGACAATTTAAATAAAAAACAGGATTCAGCTTTACCTAACTATAATCACAAAGCACCTACGTACCTCCAAAGCAGCCCATCTATTTTACATTCCTGTCTCAGTGTGGTGATGCATATTTATCTGCAACAAGCCCAGAAAGAGTTTAACTAGTTATTAAACACTGATTTATTAACTTCCAGATCATTAAAATACAGCAAGAGCAAGAACCCTACTCAGTGAAGAACTGTACAATGTTCAGGTTCTTAAGACTGAGTTTTGAAAATCAGCAATAGTAACTAATTTCTCCCTCATTTCAACACTAACAATTGGTGAAGAATAACACAGATTTAGATTTAGCTTATATCTAAAGAGGCCTTGTCAATAAAAATCTTTTCACTTAAACAGGTTTTGGATAAGAAATGTAATACCAGAAAAAAAATACTCATAGGTCAACCTCAACCACTTGACCAGCTTCTTATGTAATTATTTTATAGTTAAAATGTTGATATCTGGTGCTTATATGATGTCAATGAGAAGAATACATAATTAGTTAGAAAAACAAATGCAATGTGCATAACTATTAATTTTCAGATCTTTAGGACTCAGTGCTCAATTCAGAAATCTCTCTAACGTTTTAAAGTTTATCAAATTAAATATAATGAAACAAATGGAAACGAAACAAGTGGAAATCCTATTAAACATTATTATCAGGAAATGTTAAAGTTAAGTACAGTAATTACTTGAAATTTTGTGATTGTTTATTTACCTATTTCAAATCACTTTCAAGGAAGTAATAAGTGTAAGTGACAGATTGCCTCCTGGAGACATAGTTCACTTCAAATGCCAGCATCTTTATTCAGGCTACCTGAATCCCAACATAGCCTAGGAGGATGGAGGAGAGGAGGTGCTCTGCACCACCACAAACAATATCCTGGAAAAGGTATTAAGAACTGCACTTGAAATCTTCAAAAGAAGTTGAGAGTTGTATATGTAGCTTCTGAATAGATTTACATTGGATGCTTTCACTTTTTTTTGAGTCCCTTGAATATTTGACCCGATCTCTAATACTGTTCTGTCACTAGAGTCGCAGGCAGAGTCATAGGCATTTTCAAGTTGTAAAGCACTGCATCTTAAAAATGAGATGGTTTGCTATTTCTTCCCAACCCTGTGTGCAATCATAATATGTGTTAGAATATGATTTCCACCATATTGGCTGACAATATTTGCCGTGTCTAGTGCTAAAATAGTTTATTATGTTACTGCAAACAGGCAGCTTTCAAAGTACTAATAAATATTTCATATCCCATAATGGTTGAGCACAGAGAATACCATAGAGCATACAGATTGAAAAGATATGAAACAAAGACTGTGAGCATGAGTTGTGAGTAGTTATGATCAAGTCACCTTTTAACTATAGCTTTGAGAAACTGAGTTCCTTTGCTATTACATTGTATGGCTGATTTTCCAAACTTTGAAATATTTGTGTAGGTGCTTTCCATTATTTGCACAAAATTGAAATGTTTAATTGTAAGAAACAAAGTTATGCAAACTTTGAAATCACCATCTAAAGCATTGAGGAGAATTCCAGTAAGAGCAGGAATCCAACAAGAAAAAAAGCACTGGTAGTGCCTAAAATCTACCTGCATGTCTTCCATGACTTTTTATCCATGCCCAAACACAGAACAGTTGAGGTTCAAAGGGACCTCTCGATATACTCTAATCCAACCCTCCTTTTCAAGCAGGGTTACCCACAGTAGGTTGCCCAGGACAGTGTCCAAGCAAATTTTGAGTATCTCCACGGATGATGACTCCACAACCAGCCTGGGCAACTGTTTCCATTATTCAACCACCCTCACAGTAAAGACGTATTTTCTTACATTCAGGTGGAATTTCTTGTATTCCAGGTTTGTGGCCACTGACACTTTTTGCTTCACTGGGCACTATAGAGAAGTGTCGGGCTGTATTGTTTCTATTTCCTCCCACCAGGTATTTATACACATTGAAAGGATCCCTCCTGAGCCCTCCCTTCTCTAGGTTAAACACTTCCAAGTTTCTCCATGTGTGGCAGATATTCCAGTTCCTTCACCAGCTTTCTGTCTTTTACTTGACTCATTCCAGTACATTTGTTTACTCACTTTTAATGGAGAGCCCACAACCAGGCTCAGCAGTCTAGCTGTGGCTTCAGCTAAGTGGAGCAGGGCTGAGTAATGGGGAAGGATCACTTCACTTGACCTGCTGGCAACAGTCTTCCTAATTTATCCCTAATGCAGCTCTAATGTAGCTGTTGGAGTGTTTTGCAATGACAGTGCACTGCTGGTTCATGGTCAAATTCTTGTCCACCAGTACCTTCTCTGTAAAGCTACTTTTCAGACAGTTATTAACTGGGGTTGTTCCTCCTCAGATGCAGGACTTTGTATTTCCTTTACGGAAATCTAAGAGTCCTCTCTGTTCGTTTATCCAGCTTGTTGAGCAACCCCTGAATTGCAACAAAATTCTCTGGTCTACCAAGCACTCCTCCCACTTTTGCGTTGTCTGAAAGGGTGGAAAATGTTGGCAATTATCCTACTACCTCTCACTACCTCTGTTTTGAAAACAGTTTTTTGTTTCCTCAGATGACTAAAGATTTTTTCTCAATTACATGTCAGAAGACTCTATGTGTTTCTATTCTGATACAATAATGTAAAAATAGTAAGAAGTGTGTATGGGTATTAATTGATTTTCAGTGTTAATAAGTGACTTTGGGAAGTGCATATTGTAACTACACTAGACAGCACATACGATAAAAAAAAGATGTTGAATGTAGTTAAAAATCCACAAAGACACTATCAAGAAATAGAAAAAAAACATAGAAGTTGCAGGCCTGCGCAAAGCATTATAATTCTAATGAGTTTTTGCACCATTTATAGAAACATCAGAAAAATTAAGCACAGCAGGGGTCTGTGTTGTCATTAGCTACATGACCAGGATACTACACAGTAGCAGCAATGCCACTAGCTTTGAAGTAACCACTCTGTTATAGCAAAATACCATCTGGTATTTTCCCCTGTTACTCCATAAATGATGTTTGTATGCTGTAGCTACTCTAATAACCTATTCTCAGAAGGTGAAAACACTAAGCAGATGTTGGGTCAAAATGAATTGTTTACATGGCATAGACTTCAGACAGGCAAATTAGAGCTTTAAAGTTATGTTCTCCTACTAATATTACTATTCTGTAAAGTATAAGAAAACCCAACAAACAAACAAAACAGACAAACAAAAAACACACAACCCCCCCGAACCAAAACGTAAGAGCTGTGTATCTTGAAACAGATATGAAATTATGTTCTCAGAATCATAACTACAAATTCTGAAGGTGCTTCTGTGGAGCACACATTTTAGACAAAAAAAAAAAGCATTCAAACTAACTTGTGGATTGACTTCAGGCAGCTGTTCATGCACACTGTTTCAACTATGTCCTTTAACTTTGTCAAGCCAGATGAAAGGCAGAGACCTGTGTTTTCTTCCTGAATAGACATATAAATATATTGCATTTACTGCAAATGCTCCTTCCCATTAGGAGAAAACTATCACCACCAGCCCAGAAATATCATTAAGATTTACCTCATGGTAAGAATTTCTGAAGAATGTGCTAAGTCTTATAAAAAACATTAGATGTGGTCTCAAGAAGCAAAATACCTCTGGTGCCAGACTTTAGGGACTCTGATTTGAACACTTTAGTATGGTTGTTGCTTTTCAAAATGTATTTCTATAAAAAAAAAATAAATTGTAAGATGCACTATGATTCAAATACTGTCACACAACCACGGCCTGTCTTAAAATGCATTCCATGTTCTTGGAGATCTGAAAACACCATACATTGCTTAGAGAATCTTCTGACCCACAGGATACATGCCACTAAACAAGATGAGGCTCCCAGAAAGGAAAGGAGAAAAAAGTATTCCTGAACAGCATTGTAAATTTTAAAACCCCACCTGGACATGCATTTTTATAATGCTAAAAACTGCAATTCTCATTTGTAATTTATATTTCTGTTGTTCCCATTATCAACAATTGCACTATTGCTTCAGGTTATATTTCTTACTTTAAAAAAAGAATTCTGCAGCTGCTCTAGCAGTCATACTGACAGGGATAGTTCTGTTAAATTTACCTAGGAGCAAATTAGTGTAGGGATACAGCACTTGGCTGACAGTTAGAAGACGTAAGTTTTGGTCATCTGTATAACAGTTAGGTAGTGAGATGGAAAAATCACTCCTATTGTTTCTTACTATCCTTCACCTTCTGCACAGTCTATTTAGGCTGCAAACTTCACAAAACCAAGACTGGTTTTCTTCACATCAGTCTTCATACCAGGGATGACAAAAAAGGAATCCTAACCTAGGGTATGATCTTTGGTTACTATGTTCATCTAAGAATCACCGATAATACAAAATACTAAAAGTAAAGTAGAAGGCTTTGATTAGTGAACTTTCTCTAAAATTTCTGGATTTGCCCCAGAAAGAGAGGAAAAATTTGGCAAATATTTCTAAGGCCTGAAATTGCTCATACGCACACAATATGATGCGATTATAAATCAGCAGTGGACACCAAAACTCTTTTGAGGGAAATAAAAGAGGATTTGGGTACAGCTGACATCTTTCACAGCAGCTGGGAAGCAGTAGGATCCCTCTGCATGTTAAGAGATATTGATTAATGTTTCCTCAATTCAGAAGACTGTTGGTGCAGATAATGTGAAGAAATGAATGGATTTCATACCCAAACAGCAATTTCAACACAAAATTAAAGCACTTTTCAAAAGCAAGCAAAAAATACAACCAGTTAAGTCCAATTTCCCTCCCTGTCCCTGCAAAAGGAAAGTTGCCATTTGGCAACAAGAACAATTCACAGCAGCATTCACTTTGCTTTTGGCTATTTTTAAGGTTTGGAACTGACACTTCAACAAGGTGATAAATAGGAAAATTAAAAGTATTCCACAATTTCCACTCTAATGGAAAAAGAAAGCAGAGTGTGGGGAAAATCTCCCACTTATATTTTTCCCAGTACCATAAAGCCATAGACAATATGATTGTCTATGTTACGCAATTTGCATGGAAACTTTGCATATATGTACAGTCAGCCAAATTTAAACACCCTACTCAACCTATACCCTATGGTTATTTATCCAAGTAAGGAGTCAATTATATGTAAGATATTAATTCCTATAAACATAACAAGATTTTTCACATGTTTTGGTTAAACAATGCATATCTGAGTTTTTCAACTGCTATGGTGTCCACTTAAGCTAAATAAATTCTCCTCTTTTAGTTTTCCCACCTAGTTCTACCCCCAGAATCTTGTGGGGATTTTTCTCCTAACTTCCACAGTTTTTCCACTTCCCTCTGGAAGCTGTATGGCTTTATAATAGTTAAAGTTTTAGAAAGGGGACATCCCCTCAGCAGGTAACATGCAATCCTTGCAGCTAAAAGTGGCAGTCATTCCCTCACCCCACTCCTTATTAGATTGGCTCAGGCACCTCATGAAATTTCACCTTTAAAGGAAAATTAGTCCTTTGACCCAATAAAGTTGAGCCCTTAATCCATATCATATAGTTTCAGAAACTCAATTACGTTGAACTGTTCAATGAACTGTGATCCTAGTCATTCTTCATCATAACTCCTTTTCAGCTAATTTATAGTGAAATATTTGGACAGATTGTTACAATTATCTACCTTCTACTGACTATCAGGAGTTTTTCCTGCTGCTCTGCTAATGATTCCTTGTATCCACAGTTTTTCTACACAGTATGTTTTATCCGTATGCTTGCAAAAGTAGTCCTTCAAATTTTTTTAATATTTTGTCTGTAATTGTAACTAAATCATTTCCCTTTTTCTTTTACAATGTTTTTATAAAATTCCATTCTGAGAATTAATTCTTGATTCAATAAACCATTAACCCTCAGGCAGCAACAAGCAAAAAAGAACAAATTTACTCCACAATAAAACTAACGTCCTCTAAGCCATATCAGAAAACAAAATGACACCTTACTGGTTTTAGAAAAAAAAAAACACAACAACAAACACCTCCCCCCTCCCCCAAAACCCATATAAAACTGAAAGAACAAATTGTTTTATCCTGTCTTAGCCCACATATGATCTTCTTGCATTAATGTTGAATTACCTTATTTACCACAATACTCTTGACTCATCTGGCCATTTAATCTCACTTTAATGACCATGACAATACCAGCATTTGTCTCAATGTTGGAGGTTTCACTTCGTTTTCAGTGGTAGCCAAAAGACAGAACAGTACATCTTTAACAAAGTCGCATTTTTTACTCAAACATCCATGAGTTATTCTTGAATATCGAAGAAGGACGAGTTCCTTAATTGGCCTAACTCACATTGTTCAGTTGAACTGTTGCTGATCCATTAACAAAATAAATTTTTGATACTGGCTAAGCCAAGAACGTTCAGTGAACATCCATTGCTATCTACTTATCTTTCCTAACTATTTTGTGATTTTTCATGTTATTGAGATTACACTAAGCAGCACTGCAGTGAAGAGGTTAATGGAAAGTTTCTTCCTGTTTCCCTATATGGTCTTGTCATGAAAATTTCATAATAGGCAAATCTGTAATAATCCTTTCTCTGGATCATCAGAAGCCAGAGTAAGTAGTTCTAATAAACTCTACTGCAGCAGTAATGGTTCCATACTACAAAGTATCTTGCTTCAGTGACTTGTATCAAACCAGTTCTCTGCTTCACGCTTGAATAAATAACTGAGGAAAAGATAGGAGATAAAAATAAGAATAATTGATGAGTTTCTCTATGGAGAGAAGTCACCTGAAGGGGTCTATGTGGTTCAGCATATTTGTTAATAAAAATTCATTAATTAACTCACTCTCAAAATGATAGTGAATAGAGTGTTCTTTGTTTTGACTACCTGGAATAACTTTGTGTCATTGGCTACTTTGTGAACATCTTCACAGTAACCACTTGTCTTGGCAACAAAGTGACCCCTAAAATTCAGTAGACAAATATAAAGTAATATACAATGCCGTGCTAATATCATAAGCGCATCATGGCCTGGATGTAAACCTACTGACCACTGAATAGACTCATTGTTTTCTGCCTCAAAGCAGCTCATGATACAAAGCCACAAAATCTGTTATCTAATATATTTTAACAACAGGAGAATTCACTTTCGGAGTTGCTTGCAATTGATTTTATTAGGTCAGAATGACACTACTATGCCTGCTTGCCTGGTGTCCTGAATTGTGCAACATAAAAAATCCACTCAAAAATTTCAGAGAGGTTTTATGTTGAAGATATGTAAGGGGTGGAGGGGAGAAGAAAAAGAACTAACTGGAACCAGTCTTTTCTACATAAGGTTGGTTGTACACAGCAACAATGTGTTATAGATACTACAACTTATTAGCAACCAGTATATGTAAGTTTTATCTATATTCAAGGAAGAAAAGTTTGAGAAGTGTAGTAAGCAGTTACCACTATCACAAGCATATTAAAATTGAAGCAAAAATAGTCCAGCTATATGTGCACTCTACACAGGTTTTCAGGATAGAGAAAAATAAAATGCTTTTCAATGTTAAATGAATGTGATCTTAGCTGAGTACACTCTAAAATAACATAATTGGAGGACTGAAAACTACACTTACCAATAAAAGAGAAATCAAATTCTATACAGTACCTTTCTAAGAACTAATTGCTAGTAACTATTCACTATATATGGTTGTATTTATTGAGAGTATACAAAATACTGGAACTACTTCTGTACAAATTACATTGTCTCTATGTTTTACATTAATTCAAGAAAAAAATTCTATAGGCTGTATTCCAGTATTTATAGGTCTTAATATATGCTGTGCACTGATATTTATCAATCAAAATCTAAACACATATGAACAGCTTTCAGCTTAAATTCAACTCATACTTTGAAATTCATGTATTCTTGCAATACGTGTTTTTGAACACGATCGAGTGATTATGCCTGTCTAGCACAATCTGACTTTCTAAACTTGGGTTATTTACTCTCTACCTTTTTTCTAAGTTCTGACATAATAAGGATAGCAGAGAAAACAATGTACACATTCTATGCAATCCTCTCCTTTCTTCTGAACGTTCCAATAATGCATAGGTTAGAACAACATTCCTCCAGTACTCTGCAGACAGCATTACTTGTGACGAAGTTAAGACCCATACAGTATAACCATTAATTTGGTTCTCAAAACTGCCATAGGAAAATAAGCTGAAATACTGATTTAAAACAAGTAAACAAACCAATTCAGATTTTAACTAGCTTTTACATCATCTTTAAAGGGTGCAAGTAAGAAGGACTTTCCTGTTCTCAACCCAGAATCTAGTCACTTCCAATAAAAGCATAATACAATCAGAATCACACATTTCTGGATTTAGACTGAAGCTACCATTTCATTTTTCCATTGCAAACTTTGACACATCTCTGAACACACACTGAAATATATCAAGAACAGAAATCCAAACTCCAGTCATTGTAGTATGTTTGATTTATTTAACCTTTTTTTATTCTTTTCTAACTGCTTCTGCTGGACATGCTTTGGCTTTCTCACAGCTGCAAAAAGCATGTTGCAGAAGGATTGAGGAACTAAAGAAAGTGGTTAAAAGAGAAGAAAACATGGATGACTAGGAAAAAGTGGCTAGCAAAGTGAAATGGTGACTAAAGCAATTAGATAACTTTATGGGACATCATCCACAAAGTTTAGGATAGAAGAAAGGATGATGATCAGTGTATGTGTGTATACACATTGCCCAAGTCACAAGGTGATGAATTGTAGGAATGCAGAAACCATAAAAACATAATGGCTGGGAGAAAAACTTTCCCTGTCTGTGTACTTCATTACTTGTCTTCTTTATCCCAATGGCTCTACTGCCTTGTGACTGTGATGCATCAAGGCAATAGAGTCAGTCATGAGCTAGGAGACTAACACTGTTTGAAGACAGGGCACAAAAACAAGCACAGGGTAACGAGCAGTGTTTTCTAATGAACCATATAAACTAGCACTAGTAACAAAACAGAACAGCTCTGCTCTGTTACTAGAAAGATCTTCTAGAGACATCCCATTGCAAAGCAGTACACAGTTTACAGTTTATTACTTCAATGTGTGTGACTCTGCTTGGATTGACAATTATTTTCTTCTGCTGTTTTATTATTCATTGTTTCTACCATAAGTTTTTCCTGGACTATTAATCAGGACAGAACTGGCTAAGAGGTTTACTATTACCTAGCTTAGCTGGGTTTATGAGGAGGCAACAGTGTGATTTGGAGATTATATGCATGGTCAGATCCTAGCGTGTTGCTCCAAATACATAGAAAAATACTCACACATAAATCTCTTTATAGATTTTAGAAGCAGACGTCAATAACTATTAAATGATGGCTGAAATGTGGCTCATTCTCAAGACTTGCAATGTCTGCTGCACAGACTCTGAAGTGTATTCCAAAATAAAGGGATGCTGCCTTCCAGTGCAATCTGTGAATGATTTGTGACACACATTGAATTTAATTATATATAAAAGATCTTGTGGTGGAGAGAGGAGTGTTTGTACTGAAGTGCCTAGACATAGATATTGTTGAAAATTTAAAATATTTAACAGCAACAAAATTGGGAGGTGTCTCCAAATAAAACAGTGGACTTACTTTCTAATGACTTTGATTTTGAAAGTTATTTGTATTATTCTATACCCTATTATTATTTTGAATTACAGTATACATTGTTAGAAATGGGCATTTCAAAAGTACGCTTTCAATACTACTAGCTTGCAGAAAAGCTCACTGGCAAAACTTTATACTTTCTGGAGTTTTACTATGACAACAGCTCTGAGAGAAACCCTGTTTCAGCCCCTCTCTTTTAAATTTCTGTCATTAGTATTGTTTCTTCATTTTTTATTTTTTGATTAAATTGAAGCATTCACTGATGAAATGTATTAATTGTATTTAGAAGTCTCATAGTTGATCAAATAAAATGATCCAGGAATTACAGCAGGTAAGAATGAAAGCATTTATTTTGTCCCTAACTGTGCCTGAAGGCAGGAATCAAACTGACAGATCTACATGCAATCACTTCTTGAAGGTTTCCAAAGTGGAAACTTCAAAGCCTGGAAGGCAATTTCTTCCAGTTCTTTATTATCTTCAACCTCAGCAAGTTTCCAATAATACATAGTAGAAAGCTTCCTCACTGCAATTCTTGCCCAATCCTACCTCACTATGATGAACAATTCCCTTCAATTTTTCTGCTGTCTTTTATGTATTTGAAAAAAATAGCATTGCCTGAGAATCTTTTCTCTTTAGGTCAAATAACTCCCATTCACTTAGTTTTTCCTTCTACAAGGAACTCAGATAATTTTGCTCCTTTTTTATTCAAACAACTTCTTCAGTTTTCAAGGTGCAGTATATTTTGTATCACTGGCCAGTTTCGAGCATTATATACCTCATCATATGAAGCTTTGAATTCATATCTCAGCATATGAAGCTGATATTTTATTTTGTGTAATAAAATTAAACTACTGTGAATACAATGGGTCTTCTCCATGTTCAAAGTAAACCTACAGGCTTTCAGTGACTGAATGGCACTGATAAAATTATAAACTAAAAGCCCTCTTTCTTCATACAAACTGAGGTGTCATACAGTTCAGAAATGCCAATTACAGTGGCTTAGATATATTGAAGATATTGGCTTCAATATTTTGAAGACTATCAAATTGATCTGCAATTTACAGGCATAGCTCCAAATCTCATGGCAATTACAAGTGCAAATACTAGTAGTTTGACATCTATATTTTACAGAGTTACCAGTAATTCTAAGTGTCCTACTTCTCTGATGCCTAAATAATTGCAGTCAACGTTAATTATATCACAGATATGGAAGGCAATCTACATCTCTACAGTGGACAATATTTTTTTTTAATATAATTCTATATATGGAATTGTTTTCAAAGGATCACCTTTTTTCCTAAAATTCCCACTTCTGAATGACACAACAATTCCACATAGATCTTAAAAGTTTTAAGTTTCTAAATCAATAACAAAATCAGAGCAAATAGCTGTGGTCAAAGTTACCTTAAAAAAAGATTATTTACCAACTATTATCAAAAGAAACAATAAACTAGCCATTGAGAAAATGGGGCAGACAAGTCCCACAAAAATAAGTGAGAAACATGACAGAAAGCACATGATTTTTCCAAACTGAAAGTTAAAACTTTCTTCGCTGTTAAATGGTCAAGATTAAATAATTCAAATATATGAAATGCTGCTTCATATTAGGATGTAATTTGGGTTCATTCACCCAAACTACTTATTACTTATACAATGTAACATGCATGTAGCATACTGGGACAGCATGAAATAACATTGAAAATGGGACCAGCACAAGACAAGTAGTTTGACTAAAGGCAACTATCAACTGTAAAGGCCAAACAGGCATACTAAAATATACAGACATAAAGGACTCTGCAGAGAGATTCCAATCATTTGTTGAGCATCTGATTTCATAATCTCAGATCCACAACTGAAGCAAGCTGGTTTATGAAAGACTTCATCTAAACCAAATAATGAGACTTGCCTGGCTAAATTAGTACTGGGAAAAATATGTCTTCAGAAAAATATATAGCAAGCAAATAAAAATGATGAATGACATGAACATAAAGCATCTAGATTTTTTTTAGAGAATAAAAAAAGAGATTATGCATAAAGCTTCAAGTTTTCTTCATTGTGATAAACACTCAAAACAACACTTAATATCACAAAAACCCTTGGAATTAATAATAAAAAATACTATATAATCAAATGCAGAATCTTAAGAAATCCAGAATTCCTGACATAAAATTTCAAGTTCCCTTCCTTCTCTTCCTTCTCATAGATGAGAAATATATAAAGAATACCTGGTGATTTTGCCAATGATATTTTAGTAATATCATAGGTCTCAAGAGAAAATTTTCCTTCCTTCCTAATCATAGTTTATGTGACCTAATAGATATTTTACAGAAAAAAAAAAAATCTATATCTAAGATTAGAAATTTTAAGTTTTATCAGATTGGTAATGACTGTAAAACTTTTCCAGTATTGGCCAGGGCCCGCACTCATGCACCTTTTATCCCTAGTAATATCCAACATCACAAGATTATTAGGAATACTTTCCAAGACCACCAATTACAAAAGTGATGGCACTCAAGTTAACAGGTCCAGTAGAGGGAAAGTAACTATGAAAAGAAAAATGAATACATGGAGGACAGGGTTTGGATTTTCCTTCTAAAATAACTTATGTACATATAAATAATAGCATTTAAAAAAAAAAACACCCAAACAAAAAACAACCCATGCCAAGAAAAAAAAACCAAACCCCAATAAAACAAAACAAAACAAAACAAAACAGTGCAGAGAGAGAAGACAGATAAATGAAAAACTAAATTAGTGGAATTTCCAGGGGGATGTCAATTTAAGATACAGTAAAATTCTTTACCATAAGTACAGATTTTTCCGATTGTAAACACTCATTGTAAAGACTAGCTCCTGCACAGTGCTGCACTCACCTAGAACAAGGCTCATCCTTGGAAAAGACACCCTTGTTCATCAACAGACCAGGGTCAGAATGTGTGTCAGTTTTTAACAGTGTGTTGTAGCTGTTGTAGCAAATATTAAATAAATTGCATGTAAAATAATAAACAAACAAGTGGTAAAAGCTTGAATCAATTAACTTAAGTTACCAGGAATTAACAATTAAAAAATAAAGGCAAGGAAACAGCAAAATATGACATAACACTTAAACAGGGGAGATACAGTGTCTGTTTCAAAAAATACACACAATAACACAATGCATAAACAGGTAAAGAGGTAAAGTGAAAAAAGAAGTTCAATTATTACCAAAATAAATTATAATTTAACAGACATATGGCCTACACTGAAAACAATTGGTTTCCTTCCTTTAATTAAAAGAAGATAATGCGATATATTTTAGAAAAAAAGTAAGTATACTTTTCATTTGTGTTCATTTCATAAAAAAAAACCCCAACTCATACCATATACTAGTTACTAGTACTGTTATTCTGTTTGTTTTCAAATTAACCACCACAGTCTTAGTCTGGATGATAACAGTATGGGTAACATTATCCTTTTTCGTGAAATTGTTGAAGCTACTAGTTCTCTGACTGGCAACCTTAATTTATTCTATCACAAACTTCCAAAGTTCTGAATGCAATAGAACAGGTAAAAACATTTTTACCACTAAGGATCCTAAGTCACTAATTCAGAAGCAGAAGACAGAAAACAAGACAGACTACAAGTATTTGGCTTAAATGTTGATGCTTGTGTTTGGGCAATCCGTTGGCAGAGGAATGGTTTGGGTTTCTATCTTTTCAGAGAGTAAGAAGAATTAAAATGAAACACATGTTGTACATCTCTTCCAAGTGAACTATTCTATATCCTTGAGGAGACTAACAATAAGTGGACGATTGGGTAGTTGGTCAAACTAAATACATTTCTGGAGTGCAAGACGTTATGCCCTGTTCCTGTGATCCTGCTGTCCACACGAAAGACCTAATTAACCACCAGTCTGTTTCTAAACTTCAATTCCTGGAAATCATGTGCCAGAATGACAGGCTGGCAATGTAGGAAACACTCTGGATACTGCAGATTAGATACACTCTTCAAGATATGCATGGCATTCATTTTATGGCTCTAGGTACTGTCTTTTTTAACTCAGTTCACTGTTTGCTGAATTTTGACTGACTTTCAAATATTCCTAGGATGATGAAAAATCACATTCTTAGGCTATTACTCAAATAAAAACCATTTACTCAAATAAATTTCTAGCTCTAATTCTGAGGCTCTCTATTGCCTCACAGCAGGAAAAAAAAAATCTTATCTGCATTTCCAAAAGTATGGGTTTTTACTTACTTTTATAAAAATTTCAAGTGGAATACTGTTCTTAAGATGTATTAAATAAGTACAAAACACAGAAATAGAAAGGAAAATTAAGCTCTGCATGCTGGTAGGTTCCTCTTCTGCTACTATGGCAACCACAGTGGTACTCAAAATAGACAAGGTACTTTATACTCCTGTCAGATAATATTTAACATTCTATTTGGTTTGTACTAGCTGGATCATGGAAACTAAACACTCAAACAAAATTAAGTTCATATGTGCAATAAAGTATATGAAATGCAAAATAAACTGACACACAGAAGAAGGATAATTTCTAAAAAGGGAATTAATAAATTTTATCTGAATGCTAAGGTCTTGCATTCATTGATTTAAATTAGTTGGAGGAAAAAAGATTATAGATATTTAATCACTGACATAACATTTTGGAATTTCTTCCTGATATATTTGTATCCATCTATTTCTTTTAGGACAGGAACTTTTCAGATTTAGTGCTTAAAATAAGCCATCCCTAGAAGATCACTCTTGTTTTGGGTCAAAAGCTTGTAGAAATATTTGGGTGGGATTCTGAAGCTGAAATGCAACTGTCCTCTGGCTTTGGATAGATTAAACTCTAAATCTCCTTCCACTATGGTAGAGGGATTCAGATTCAATGTAATTCTACACTATATAATTAACTTACCCAAAATACTTATCAGAATATACACAAAATTCTTAAAAAGCATTTAAAGATTATTGCATCCAGTTAGAATTACAGTTAGTGGACCATATATTTATTCCAAAGTAAGGGATAAAAAAATTAATAAAATCCATCAGTTCTTGGTTGCTAACAAAATAGCAATTTATGAAATATCTTTTCAAAATTAGAAGTGAGTTTTGCTAAGGAAAAAACGTGTAAATTGTGAGCCTGATTGGGATTTGATTTGTTGTAGTTATTTTTTTCATAAAGAAAGGTGAAAAATATGCAAATGACTTTAATGGAAGCAAGCACTTGATGATTGCTCAGTCACAAAATATGAAGAGTAAGAATAAAGATTAATGTCTACAGAGAGTTACCCATGTAGATAGAATATGTTAAATCAGCATAAACAGAACTCACCCCTAATAATTGATTAAATATTTAAGGTCCCTACATACCTTTAGCTGTCATAAGGATTTAATTTCTAAGGCAACAGCAAAACCTAATTAAAAATGTTTTGGTTTTATTTCTTTTTTGTACCAGTACTGAAAGCAGACTACACTGTGCACACCACTCTAATGTGCCACATTTCTTTCAACTTTATTAAATAACCACCAGCAAATCAAGATCACAAAAACCATATTCTTGCTGCTTTCTCCTCTGTATTATACCCAAATCAATCTTCAAATAACTTTCAACAGTAATTTATGTCTATCCAGCACAATCATGATGTTCCTGTATTACAGATAAACACAACATATTAATTTTAACACATGAATTGAACAGACAGTACTTGGCATAGGACATGATAATAGGAAAGACACAGCGGTGCTGGCTGCAATGCAGGGAAGTAACAGAACATGCACCAGCACGTCCTCCCTGCCTCTCTGTAGCACCACATCCTCACTGCTGCTTCAAGCCACGCAGCAGAATGAAATCAACCTCTGTAAACCTAGCTCTACTACCAGTTATACCTTCATTTTAGGGTGCGGAAGAAGTCAGAAACAGGATTTTGTAATGGCTCCTGAAGGGCTCAGTCTTTGATAATACCTGTTCCTAATGCTCTCCATGGTAAAAGTACCTCTGACTTCAGCAAGAGCAGCAGCACATCAATCTTGAGTTCTTGGGAGAATTTCATTCTGATGTACCAAGTAAACTGGATATAAGCAGAAGGCAGGCAAAATGCTTCTGGATTTTATATAGATAAAGGGCTTCAGCTTTTCTTACATATATATATATATATATATATATAGGATGAGCTTAATGCCCTAAACAGGCACAATATTCATTGTTTCCTTTTGCATAGAGAAACAAATAAAATATTTTTTAAAAGATTTTGTATTAAAAAAGATGATACAGGGAATTTTGCCCAAGGCTGGGAACTTGGACATCTGCAGTTTTATATTTAATCCTCCTAGCATGAAATAAACCTTGTAGTTGTTAAAAATTCAGCCAAAATAATAAATTTATGAGACTATCCAAATCAGTGGACGCAATTCTCAAAACCTTTCTGATACCTTAAGCTCAGTTATCTGTTTTCACAGTACACTTGTTAGTTCACATCGTAAAATGTGAATCTTACATCAAAAGGTTGAGTATTCCAGAGTATCTCAGACAAAGAAAGAAGAGAGTGTATGTTTGGCTTTGGAATCTTCATCCTACGATTTAGTCACTGGCCTTTCTGATCTTTGTCTTTATAGCCAGCCTCGATCAGTAAGAAATATTGAAACATCTCAGTGAGAATCAAGCCTATTAATTGATAATATGGGTTTGCATTTCAGTGAGATTAATTTTAGTTTACTATATATATCCATGCCTCAGGAAAAATCAGAATGAAAAAAACTGCCAAAGATACTAATTAAATATTAAGCCATAAGTTAGAAATGAAGAAAAGCTAACAGGACAGAACTAGCAAAAGGTAGATGCAAACCAAAAAGATCAGATTTTGCTAAGTTGAAGAACGCCAAAGAAGCAGCTTGGGTGAATCTGTGGAGCTCAAAAATAAAAATCAGCCACATGTAGAACTCGGAGAACAGACATTGGAATAAAATATTAGAATTCCAACATTTTTAATATGTATTTACACTTACTCTATATCATGCCTTTAATATTGAACATTTTAAAAGTACATTATAATAGCAAAAAGACATTTGTATGTGCTTATTGTGGTGCTTAAGAATCTCCTTGGATTGTTGGAATTATTTAGTCCTTAACCCTAAAATATATCAGAAAACTGTATGAAGTATAAGCTTTTAGTTTACTAAAGTATGTTCTATAGTGCTTTCTTCCTAAAGTAATTCAGGCAGGAAAGAAATATTATGTAAAACATGTAATATGACAGCTGAAGACTTTTACTTATGGGCAAGAAATGTTTGGTTTGATAAATTTTTGAAACAGAGTAGAAGCAGCAGCAATATGTGAGCCTTCAAACTCCAGTTGCTATAGCAACTGGTTGTATTTTTAGCTATCATAAGAACTTGTATATAATATCAGTGTGGGTCTCTCCCTGTTTTTCCAAATAGAAGTCCATATGCTCCTGCAGCACAGCAGATTGTAAATAGTGTTTTGCACATACAAAATATTTTGCATGTCATTATGTCAGTTTTGCCTTACAGTAGAAAAAAAAAAAAAACACAAAAACCCCAAACCAACCAACCAACCAAAAATATAATTTGGCCTTTTAATGGGATGAAAGACAAATTATGAGTAAGCCTTAAATCTTTTAATTCTGTTTTTCTCCTTCTGTAGGCATTGGTAGTCTTATTTTAGGTTGCATATGCTTCATTCCCCATTGTTCCAGATGACAATCATTTGCTAAGTCTAAATCAATTTTTACACAAATAAGTCAATAGAAGAAAGCAATCCAAGCCATGGAAGAGAATTCCCCCATTGATCTCCTTTTGGATCAGGTATAAGTAGACAAGCTATTCCTGTTATAGTGGAAATTCTTCACGCTCTACAGAAAACCTTATGAAAAACAACTTGTCTTTTAGATTGGTTTCTGTTTCCTTCCTATTTCTAGATCTCCCTATAGAGCAGATTATGATTGAAATCCTGATTCTTAACACCTGTTGCTTATATCAGTCTACTGCTTTCATATTCAAAGGTGTAGGGCTTTTTTTATGGCTTGTTCTTAAGGATATAATTCATTTGTTCTTAACCAAACGCACACAGCCATGAGAGGGTAAGAGTAAAATTTAACCAGTCTTTCTGTTGGTAATAAAAACTTCCAAATTGCACCATAATTATGTAGAAGGTAAATTTTGTGTCTTCCATAAATCCCAGGTTAAAAACAAGGCAACCATCATAAGCAGCGTGTGATTACACACCACAGCTTTAAAAAAGGCAAGATGCTGCCTTATCTGTTGCTTTTTCCTTTGAACACAAACAAACATCTAATCAAAACAATATCCTCTGAAACACAGCCTGGTTGCCCAAGCTAAATTCCAAGAACGTAAATGTCGACCAAGAGTCGAAGGGTACCTAGTACATGCAGCGGGCTGCTGTAAAAACACTGGTTGTAGCAGAAATAACAAGAACAAATAGGTGTAAAACGGATGTGCCATAAATTACTCCCTGTCTAGTTTCAACCAGAATAACTGTCCATTTTGTTGCATGGAAGTGGAAGCAGTTTTCTTTTGGGCTCGAGCCAGGAAGCAGGAGCGGGAACATTTTGTGATTCAGGGTCAGTGGGTGTTATGAACGAGAGTCAGCACAGGTGCTTTTGTTTTTTCGTATTTTACCTGTACTGACAGGAAAGCTGTTAATGAAATCTTGCCATCTCTGGCTAGCAGAAGTACCAGTGAAATATACTGTCAAATGTGTCTTACCTAACTTTATGTTGGACGATAATCTTTACACAGATGATGCCAGAGAAAGCAAAGTGAATTTTAAGACTTACATATATTTACTATGGGCACAAAGCAAAAGTTTGTTTTAAGAAAATATGGTTTATTTTCAGTATCAGTATTATTTTTAAAGATACAAAATGCTATTGAAGTACAAAATAATGTATAATTTAAATCCAATTTTATATACAGTCATAGAGATTTATCTTCTGAAATAATCCAAGTAAATCATGGGGTTTTATGTTCTGAATTAAAATGAACACTCCAAGGGTGTCTATTAATAAACTTCCAGATGAACCAAAAAGGATAATGATACTTTGGATGGCCCTCACAATTCCCGAATTATTTAAAACAAAAGATTCTAAGTAAGCAAAGCCCAGCCCAATTATGCAGATAATGCACAACCCAGACTGAGAGAGAACATGTAGTCTTATTATCCTAAGAGGCACTGCGAAGAGGGATTTATAGCCTTTAGTATCTCACAGTTTATTTTTACTTTTGTGCCCGAGAAATGCTACACACAGTGCACTCAGCAACATCTCCTTACATCTGGTCACCAGTCAAAGGTCTACTCTCATCATCCAGAAATAATAACCCATGATGTCTAAATTACCTTGGTTTTACTGTGGTGCTGAGTATAGGAATCTGATCTGTTGCAGAAACACTGGAGAAAACCCAAAGTTAGTCAGACTGTCCACACGTTCAAGATCAATTCCATAGTCAAGTACCTTGCTGCAATAAGACAGCATGCTCAGCATCTTTCAGCTTTAAGCAATACCTGCCCTGTGCCTTTCAAATGTATGGCAAATGTAGGTCTGCAATTACATTGTGCTACCCTCATAGTGCATTTTCTGACTTTTCAAAAGGATTAAATTGAACGATTAAAAAAGTTATATTTGGCACAAGAAAGTACAGCAGAAAGAGACTGTGGAGAAATATATTCAAAGACCAAGTCAGACCAACTACTTTGTTGAAGTCAGTGAACAACACAATATAACAATTACTTACTGAACTACAAGTGAATTAACTTTGGCCCTGGACGTACTTCATCTGTTTAATTTCTGAAAACAAAGTGCTCATCAAGTTTTACTTCTGGGAAACAGTTTCTAAATGCTGAAGAACAACTTAGGGATTTTGCTGCCTCCTGCACTGAGCACTGCTCCACTTCCTTAACTATAGGCACTTCTTGGGTGAATTCTTTATTCCAGAGGTATCTACATACATGAACAAGGCAGGTTTAGCAGGAAGATACTACACACACATAAGTTAGTGGGGGAAGACAGTACAACACCACACTTAAAAGCTACTGAAAGCTGTTTTTTTTAAGTCATCAGTTAGTACTATATGATTTAGGCAAGAAGTCAGAACTAACAAGCATAATGAGGATGGCAAATACTCAATATTTCATTTCCACAACAAGTTGTTTGCAGTCACATTTATGTGATGAAAGAAAATCACTTCCCAAAATAGGTGCTCAATAGACTTTATTTAGTGCATCATTCTTAAAGAAAAAATATTTCTGAAACCCAAATCTATCACTATTTGTATTTGCCAAAGGATCTGCCCAAATTATGTGGTGGGTGTTTGTTTTTTGGTTTTTGTTTTTAATGGGGCAACAAATTCCACAGGCCAGGGAACTTATTTTCCTTGGCTAGTATGTGTCCAAACCACATCATTTAAAAATATAACTAAAATGTCAGTAGCAAAGGTGCCTGCAGTTTTGCGATAGAGGTGAAGTGGACAGGTAGCAGCTCAAATTAATGCTACCATGAAAAATACACATGGATTCTAGCTTTGCTTACCACTTCTGTGCTTTTTTTTCTTTTCCACGTTTTGAAACTGTATTTGTACAAGAAGTTTATACCTTTAATCTTGATAAATAGATACCAGTCACAGAGAAACAAACACTACAGTGATTTGTATGAGTTGTTAGCTGGTATAATGACACAATAAAACTGTATCTACTGAGCCTACCAATGAGTTGTGAGATCTGATGCTCCTCGACAGAAGTATCACCATTGTTTCCAGATGGTGTTGATCTACTTCTATTTTGAAGAAAGCAAACAGAAAATGTATCTCTTCAAGGAAACATATCGTCATGGCACAAAGCCTTCTCCTGTTATGTCTCACCTTTTCAGGTCAGATATATTTGAAAACCTCTTCAACACAGATTATAAAAAGAAATAGCAGGAAGGAGTTTAAAGCCAAGACAATGATCATTTGCATTAAATAGAAGAAAAATCTATGTATGTAAAGGCTTTAAAAAATAAAAAAGAAACAAATTTCCATAAATGACCTATTTTTGTTTTCTTAAAATACGATAATAAATATATGCAAATAAAAGTCCTATCTGCTCCAGAAAAAAAAAAATCTGTAATCCACAGCTGATTGCCAAACTCACATTTATCACAGCAGCATGAATCAAAGCAGGTTGTTTTGTCTTGCTTACAGTGAATTTTGGTTAAGACTTTATTTTTCTCTTAGTTGTCATGGAAACGTGCAGAGCAAATTAAAGCAGACAAAGCACTGCTGACAAAAAATAAGTTGTTCCTATTCAGGCTGTGCTGATTAATGCTTTCTGAGGTACTTAGGAAATTGTGGCACTCATAAAATTTGGTACTATTTTAAAAGTACATTTTATGACACTAAAGCTTTATACAATCAATTGTCCAGCTACAGTCTACTGAAATGTTTATTACTATTCCCAGAATTCAACAAGCAATTTTACATTTTAGCACGTTTCAGTATTTGCAATGACTTGAAATGCACTTTCTAGAGAGGAATCAAAGAATAAGAATAATTAAAAAAAAAGGAATTCAAAGACTAATAAGGGTGAAAAAAGACAGAGAGAGAGAGGGACAAAAAGGAAAAGAGAAAGACTGGAAGAAAGAAAGAAGCACAAGCTCATTGATTCTATTTATAAATTCTAGTATCTTTGTACATAAAACTTCTTTCCTTTCCTTTACAGCTTTTTCAGAGAAGGTCAAGTAACCTCCTCACTTTCCTATTATGAAAAGACCCCAGACTCCCCTGTCTTACAGCAAGTTCTTTCTCTTTGACCTGTGAAAAACGGAAGGGAGATATATATATATATATGTGTGTGTGTGTGTGTGTGTGTGTGTGTGTGTGTATTTTTATGGCTGTCAAGAAAGATGAATGTTGGAATACCTGAAGTACTTCTCTTTAAATAGTTGTGGCACAAAAACTGTGTTCATCCTTCTGTGCCAGATCTCTCCTGAGAGCTGCCACAAGCTGGAGTATCCCACATTCATCTACAGCATTAAATTGCATTTGGGAAAGAGGTGAAATCATGAAACAAGTTACCCTGTAAGCATATACAGTACCTTTCACAAAGCCCTTGACCATTAACTGTGTATCCAGCTGTCTAACCCCAACATAAGCCTCTGAGTACCCACTCAGGTCTCCATAAAAAATAACCCTTACCACTTTCCTGCTGTGCCCATAGGGGTCACTCAGCACAAGAGCAGGCTGTGAAAGAGAGCTACTTGCAGGGCTAAGTAGGACAAAAACTGGAGACTGAGCAGTGGGTAGGTAACAGAAGAGATGTAAACCCAAACACACTTCTGAGGACAGCCATCCAGCCCATGCCCAGGGCTTTATCTCCCTCACCCCTTGACAGACACCTCTACAACACCAATCTCCATGGAAGAATCTCGTTAAGCTTTAACCCACACTGCTTTTAGCAGTTCTAGGTGTAGAGCCTCCACCCTGGGCTTGTTTGTTCTGGAAATCTGAGAACTTATATTGAGCCTGATTTATTGCCAATGAACTACCATCCAGGATATAATGGAAAATGTCACAAATTGGAGCGGGTGCAGCCTGACCAAAGGTAAAGGTGGCACAAGGATGTCAGTACATGGGCTACATGGTGCAGGATAGTGAGGGACTCAGTTGCTTCCAGATCTGAACTGTGCCAGCTGAATATGGGGCTACCCTGGATGACGAGTTAGCAAGGGGAAAGACTTCTTCAGGTTCACACTTCTAGAATATCAAATGTGACACTCACGAAGTGGACATTTTAATAGGAGATATGGCCTGAAAAGCGCTGCCCAAGAAAATCCAATGGGACAGCATAAGCAGATGGAAACAAAGGAACCCTTGTTTGGGTCCCTTAAGATCAATAGGGCCATGCCCTCTTCATTGCAGTCTCTTGTTTAAATCCAGCAAACAGGAGTTTGAAGCTGGGCTTCATGTTTGCTATTTTCAATGGTTCATTAGGCAGATGAACTGTGTAACTTTCTATACCACTAATGTGACATTTCCGTGGTCAACAGACCCTGATTGGCAACACACTATCATGCTCTACTCCACAAGAGCACCCAAACACTTGAAATCAGATAAGAAACCAACCTCAGTTGAAAATGTCAAATTCCAGAACTAGATTTTCCATACAGCAAATGCAATATTAATCAAACCCTAAATATCAACTTTCTAACAATGGGAAGGAAAAAAAAAGTGATCTTTTCAGTTTATTCTAAATATTTATTTTTACTGTAATATAGTTTGTATATGGATAAATTCAATGTACTTAACCATTTTACATTGCCTACTATATCAGTAAAACCCACCCTATCATTATCAGTATACTAATCCTCTTTTGGTACTGTATATGTACATATAAAGATGGATGGCAATTTATTGAAATTATAATCTATTACATCACATGTAATGAGATTTAAAACTAACTAAATCTATCAGCTTTATATCAGACTATTTTTCTTACTGTTTGTTTTAGAATGACAGTTTCAGAATTGAGACACGCAAACCACATCTGAAGGATAATTATTAATTTTCTATTCTTTTATAAAATAAAGAAAAAAAGAAAAATCCTGCTGGATAGTGAAGACTATAGATGCAAAGTTCTCTCCAGGTGGGTATAATCATCTACAGAAAAGAGTGGATAATGTTGGAAATGCTAAGAGTCATAATTACAGGATGCTAATAGTTTGCATTTTAATTATTTGTATTTAATCGAGGAGACAGTTTGAATTCTGAGATGCATAAGAACATCAGTGGCATAGATACTTTTAATTACACCCTCTTTCCACAATAGACTGTGCTCACAACAAATACCATCCAAAGCCTTTCAGAGTGCTAGGATAATACAGCTGGCAACACTTGCAAGTTACTACTAGTGAGATGTTGTCATCACTAATTTAATGTTTGTCTTATGCTCTTAACACTGGTTTTAAGATTCACATAGGATTCCTGAGGTATTTTGGTTTCTCAGAAGAACATAAGCAATGTAAACACTGTTTTTCAGCTGTTTGTTAACCCAGAAGTGGTGATGGGAATGCAGCCCCACTCTCTTCCTGACCTCAGTTTAAAGTGTGGCAAGGACAGACGCTAGGCATAAATAGTCCTTAAGGGAAATAAAAATCTAGCACTGCTACTGTCCTATGCACTGGCTGTCCTCCTAGCAAAGAAAGCATGCTAGCAGAGCAGACATTTGCATTTCTGTTTCTCAGGCAGAACTATTATGCCAGTAAATAGACAATATTATGTTCTAGCTCTCCAATTTCTTGGAGGACTAAAATTATGTTTAGATTTTATTATTCTTAATAATGCTTGTCTTATGTTCACATCATCCAGTAATTACTTTTGCAGTGAATGCCAGCTGCAAGTTGGATCCTATAAGCACAATTACATACTTCAGACAATGTTTCTGAAAGTAATAGAGGAAAACTGATTAGGTAATTCCTTCTGACAAAACTCTCTCAAAATTTTAAGGACATTCAGTTTTTAATCATGAAAGCTCCTCTTCTGCAATTTCCTCAAAAAGCACCTTTCATGCTCAGACTCTTTTCATGATTCCAAAATCTTGGTACCTTAGAGAGTCAGGCTTTCTTTAGCAAACCATAAGATCTGTAAGAACATTTGTAATGATTATGAATGCACTACAGTTTTTCTGTTTTTCAGAGCATAAAACCACTCAAATAGGAAAAACTTCTGAATTCTAATTAAGAATTCAAAATTCTTAATTCAAATATATCAACACAAATTACATGACAAATTTAAGTTCTTTAATACCATAAACTGCATGTGTTGCAAATCACTCCTTATTTAGCCACATTTCCTGAAAACTTTTAAAAATTCCTGTCAATAAATTCATTTTTATTCTAAGATTAAATGGACCTAGTGTTATAACATCCCTCTATGCAGAATAGTAAATATGAAAATGAAATACAAAATGCACCTCTGCTACAAAATTTTGACCAACTTGAACTGATCATAAGAAAGTATTCATTGTAACTCCAACAGGGGGAAAGATCTAACTTTGTGCTAGAATACGTATCTGTTAAAACATGACTCTATATATAAAATAGTCAGTTCTAGTTTCAACTTAATTGGCAAATGGAAAAACTATGATCATATGTATTTTGACAACCTGATATTCCTCTGCAAAGAAAAACCCTTCCCTTAAATATTTAAGGCTCAATAAAAATATTATTTGTGCATATTAACTAAAAGGAAAGACAGGGCTGCTCTTTCAGAGTTCATGTTATTTTCATTTCAAATAGTGACTTAATAACTATAGCTAATTAATCACTTCAATTTATTAAGTTTCTACTAATGTAGAAATGAAAATAAGTATAACTGAAGAGGAACCAAAAACCATAGTGTTGTAGATATATAATTTTTAATATGATTTTTATAAATGCTATGAATTAAAAACACTGCAGGTCATTTACTTTGGATTCACTAGCTCTGAAACAACACAAGAATTCTCCAAAATAGAGAATATTGGTTTATAAGTATTTAATTCATAAACTACTTAAAAAATAAAAATGCTATTGTAATTTTGGAGACGAGTCCTTCCAATAATCTTTAATGCTATCTGGAGTAAATCAATTTATGAACCCTTCAGACAGCTGCAGTAATTACCATTTAGCACCTGAATTTAGCTCCAGTAGTTACCTTACCATCAGCTCTTGATATAAATCTCAACTGATTTTTTTTTTTAAATATGCATATTCCTCTTGAGAATAAAGGAGGAAGAGGAAATACAAAGCATGAAAGCTCTTTAAGACAACTTACAAAGACACATAATCTATTTAATACAAAATATGATACTGGATTTTGAAAAAAGCATTTTTCCTACATTCTACACAAGCCAGAATACCAATTTGCTTGGCTTTTAGGATCTTTCAAATCACTTTTCAACCCACTCTGACAGATTTCTGAACCAGATGGATGTGGATCAAGAATGTGTAAACATATGGTAAAAATGGTAACCAATAACCTCCTAGAGGTGTATAATGATTCATTTAAAAAAACATATATTCCAGAGTTATTAATAGACTTTTTTGTAATTAAGTTTCATATTTTTAAAAGGTTAATATTTAGAGTAGTATAATTTTACTTCAGTTTTCTCCAGTGAAGTACTGGCACAGCAGAGTCTAACTGAACTTCCCAGAATGATTTCAGTGCTTTGCTACAGTCTTTTGGGCAGCACAACATAATGAAATCATCCTGCATCAACACATGTTCTGTCATCCTCAAGTAATTAAGAGGCTTTACTCCACCCACCCTGTCTCACTGTCAACTAGTGATGTCAACTAACAACTAGAAAGAAAGGGCTTTGGTTTGCTTTAATTTACATGTGTGTAAATGATGACGTATTTAATGTGAGTCAACATATACACTGGCTAGACTAAGTGTAAATGAAACCAGAAGTCAGTGCCCTCATACCGCTCTTGGAATCCTTAAAATACAGTATTAGACAGTGAGGTAAAGATCTTTTTTCAGCACTCTAAGACCCTTCTTAGTGAGTTTCTTTCTGTACTCACAAGTATACATATCTGGTTCTACAGCTCCGTACTTCTGAAAAAAACCCCAAGGAACAAACAGAATAAGACAGAAATTGGTATCTGTATGTTTCGCAAGCCAACTTCACACCTTCCATCTCCCTAAAAGTTCTTCATGATTTCTTTGTGATGACTCTTAAGCCACTAAATGTCAGATTTTTAAAAGGCATTTGATACCTACAGATACTACTGTAACTAAGGACAAGGTGCTACAAAAACATTCTGCTCAGTAGATGCACCAGATTGCACCAGTAGATGATAGGCTTGGCTTCTCAAATCTTATGCTACTTAAGTTAACCTAAGATCCCAAATGATCCTTCAGAAAAACTCATAGAAAAAAAAGATCCAATTTCCTTCCACAGAAGATTCCACTTCTCTCTGAAGTGCTGATGAGGAAAACCAGCATTCACCTACCCACTTCAACTGTGGTATACAAAATAGCGTAATTAGTCTGTTGTACACTGTGTGTTCCCAGTACTGACTCTCAAAAGTAAAATAAGCTGTGAAGATCTGGAGAGCTAAATCTTTACCACAGTGTTACAGAGATGGGTAGGTTTCCTCACACTACTGCACATGTGTAAACAACAACATTTACATATTCATTGTTACAGTTTTGCCCTAACTACAAATATGATCCTTTGATTTCTTTGTTTCTTGGCTCCTATACTTATTTTTATTTAGATAGAGACATTTCAGGTTGTGACTTTTGCAAGCTTTTTGATATAACTGGTGCCTTTGAAAAAATAATTCATGTGGGGATAGCATTTTGAGGAATGGAACATAACTGAATCAAGTATGGTTCTAGCATATGATTTTAATTAAATGGTGTCCTTCTGTATTTGAGTATTAGTAACGTTCATGGGGAAAACACCTTAAGCTGCTGTAACCATCTAGCTTTAACCAGCAATGTTGAAACATGAACATGTTCTGGTTTGTGCCTTATTTCCTACTAAGCAACTATGAACAGCTTTAACATTATAAAGTTTTTACAGCAATCTATAAACTAGGTAAGTTAGGGCAAAAATCTGAAGGTTCTTTCTATTATTATAATAGAGACAGCAAGTTTCAAACTTAATTACATGTTACTCAGAATTTTTCTAAATAATTTCATGAGTTTACAGTGCACAATATCATGTATGTGCTACAGATGTTCTTTTCAAAATCATAAATTAAATCCTAAGAGTTTGGATATTTATACTAAGTTCATGTGACTTAAGGAAGTGGGAGAGTTTCTTCACACAATTGCTACTACATTAAAGGAGAATCTGCATGCATAGGGAAGTGTTATATCAACCCATGGAAAAGATTTAATGGGTTGAAAGCTCTGTGTAAAGACGTCTAGACATTTTCAAACGGAATTTAGCAAAAGATGGTCATTATTTGATCACTGAACCTGTAAAAAAGATAAGTGAATTCATATATTTTTCCATGCCATGAAATTTACCATATTTTATCAAGCATTAGTTCTGATCACTTCTAATGTTGTACACACTTTGTAGGTTGTACATGCTTTTTTGCATGTATGTTAAAAAATGAATAAAAAATTTTAGAATAATGAATTCAGCAGAGTCTAGGATAGCATGGCTACAGTGTCTTCTTGTATATCTTTTCCTGAGATGGATGTATTAAATGTTGATTCTAACTCATGGCAGGAAATAGAAAATTGTGCAAGTAAGTAGGACTGAAGACATAAATGTTCCTCAAGCTTTTTGATAATTTTTTTCTTATTGACTGTAAGATCAGGGTGGTCTTAAAACTGCCAAAAGTTTCTCAGTTAGATAAAATATTAGCCTGTGATCCTTTTCAATCTACTATTTACATAGCCAGTCCTTCTAGGTCAGCAGCCTAGATCTTAATGAGCCTTATATACTATTTATGCAACATAGAGAAAAGTTATAGAAAAGTCTGTTTTAACTTCTGTTAATAGAAGACACTGAATTTTCAATATGTGTGTATAATTTTTTTGTATATATTCAATATCTAGAACCACATAATTTTACACTCCATGTCCGATTTTGTTAGTACCATTTAAAAACAAAACAAAACATAATTTTTCTTTCCTAAAGCTATATTAAGACAGTGTTAAACTGAATTTAATGTTTACAGGATACACCAAATTTGCTTTCAATTAGAAAAATTTGACTAGAGGAAACCCCATAAATTACTTAATCCAGTCTATCACATTCAGAAACAGTCTCAATTAGCTTAGGAGAAATCTGAACTCTCTCAGGACAAAGGTCACAAAAGCAACATTTGCTGACTTCTCATATCTACAGGCATAACACTGACATTACTGTACACAGGACTAAACCCACTAATACATTTTCTCACCCATCAGCTAGCCTAATAATGCAACACTAATGTAGACAGACCCCAATAATATGCCAGAACTCAGCACACTTCTGTCCCCAGTAGAGACCCAAAACCAAGTGCAGGAGCAGAACTCTGATCAGTCTAATAAAGAGGCTTCATTTCACATGGAGAAACCATCTATCAATAGCCACCTTTTCATTACATAAGAATTGCAGTATTTTTGCTTTTCTTTTTTTTTATTATATGCTTAATTATCTCTCTGTAGAAACAAAATGCAAACACTAATAGTATTAGATCCAGATAAACAATGGAGACAACTTTATTATGTATGGATATTTTCTGCTTACTTTTCAGGGCACTTAAGTTTCCATCAGCTATCAGGTTATAGTAATTATTTGCTTGTCTATAAATACCTAGTATACTTCTATTATCAACAAAAATATGGTGCAATTACAAAAATGCAAAGTGACACATATTATTCAATAGAGGGCCTTCATGTAACCGATATTAGCTTTTTTCTACTTTTGCTTGTGCCAGCAGTATTACCAGTGGTCTCCAGTATGCAGCACAGATATTCCTCTTGTACCGTGCATGGTTATTTTTCAAGTAGGTTCTCAAATCTGATGTTCAAATATTCTGTAATGTTCCCACAGTGATTGCAGGTTGAATTGCTACCCTCCATTTCATCCCATTAAGGGAAAATCCTGCTTCACAGATAACAGTTGACAGATAAAGACATTCGAACCATCTCTTCTTCTCTTCCCTCAATCAATACTTAATTAAAAATAAAAAATAAAAAAAATCACTGGTTATAAAAATACAGAAAACAACAACATAAGAACAGCTAGATAGGCTCACATTAAAAAAAGTTCCTGAAAATGTGATAAATCTTTAGTCTGGGGAAGAACTGAACATTATTTCTTTAATGAAATAGCTTGCTGAGGGAAATAATGATTTGTCAAGATCAAGAGCAGACCAGTGCTAGGCAGTAGTCAAAAAGCAAAATAAATGCTAGGAATTACTAGGAAAGAAACAGAAAAAGAAATACATCACAGTAAAAAAATATGCTTCTTGTACCTCCTGAATACTTGGATTACTCTTCTCTCCTAATCCTAAAAAGGATTAAAAAAAGGCAAAAAGTCAAGCAAAGGTAAGTAACACTTTCCATAAGAAGAACTAAGCAAACTAGGACTGTTCAACTTGAAGGAAAAAAAAAAAAAAAAAAGAGTTAGAAGCCTACAAAATCATGAATTGCATAGAGATGGTACACAGCTGACTAGACTGTTCCCTGGCTCAGTCTACACAAGTACCGAGAATGATCAACTTAAACTGAGACACAGGCTTGAAACAAACAAAAGGTTGTGATTCAGTATACAGTGCTACACTGAATTGTGCAACTCCTAGACAGAAGACATCATGGATGCAGAAAGTTTTGTGCATTTGAAGGTGAACTATTGAATGTTACTAAATAGAGAACCATACATATACTAAATACATAAATATCTAAATGATACAGAGCTCAGGAAATCCTGTGAGCCAAGCTACAGTCAAAGAGCAAGAGAATACCTCGAGGAAGTATCATAGCCGCTTACACTGTTTTTATTTCTTTTCAGGCATCAGTATACGCTCACTTTAGAGTGAGGATATCCATCGACTCCTGGTCTGAACCAGTACAACTATTTGCATGTTCTAAGATTTTCAAAAAGACAAGGATCAGGTTTGACAAAACTTGAACTGGAAAAGGTTCTCCCTACATTGTGGAATTAAAAAAACTAAACTAGACAGATAGAAATAGAACTAACTTAAAGTAGAAAAGCATACACACGGCGTCTAGTACAGTTAAGCCAAATCTCTGCCAGTCTGTCATTTGCAGCATGAGCTGCAAGTTGAAAATCAGCTATTCTGTATATTTAAACATTAATTTTGTCATGGAGAGTGATTCAGGAGCTCAGAAGTTTCTATGACAGCTTTAACTAGCTGGACAGTCAAATCTGCCTTTTATTGACAAAAATGGGTAAAACTGAACAATTATAACCAGGGATACAGCAAGGCACCAGGCAGCAGTTTGATAGTTGGAGCATCCACACAGGAACAGGAACACCACCACTCGGGCACTTAGACTGACTTCACCTGCATGGTGGTCTGTGAATAATGCAACAGCCTGGCAGACAAGCTAGTGTGATACTGCATTTGAAATGCTGTGCTGCACTGAGAGACACAAATATTAGTAGAAGCACAGGACTGCCTGGCTGCTAGATTTATGCTGGTTTGCATTCAAGCAATCAGGAGACAGGGGGAAAACTGGTATGAGTTACTCTGAATTTTTCACATTCCATATGTATTTCCAGACTATGAGGCTGTTTACAGACCTACTTATCTCCTAGCGTGAATAATTTTGACAGATCTTGGGTTATTTCAGTACAGATTTGTGCTTTCTTTTGAAGTCAAAGCTTCAAAAAGAGGCTGTTTCCTCTTAAAGAGAGTTTTGCCATACTGGTGTTAGTGTGCTACACCTAGACCTATTTTTTTAGTGTGCTACACCTAGACTGTAATACTGACGAAGAGGAGCTTGTCTCTGTTTCTGAGATGTCAAAATACACACAACAGCAGAGAAAAGAAATAAATCTGCAAACACATGCACGTGGCTATCATGTATATAATATTTTTCCTTTCTTGGTTGCAGACATATGATGCTCATCTAATACATGTGAACAGATTTGCTACTATTGAAAGCTATGAAAGGCACTCTTTCAAAAGACAAATTGATATACATGTATTTACCAAATATTTTTAATTTATTTAAACAAATGGCAAATAGTTGTCATAGTTGTCACAAAAATATTGTGCTATAGAATTCTAACAGATAACTCTATCTGCTAATTTAACAAATAGGTTCTCACACTTGCTAGCACTATGGGGTTGGATTACATATTACAGCTCATTTTGGAAGATCTTTGTTCTAGGTTCTTTTGAGGTCTGTGTTACTGTCAAGAGGCAAGAGCTTTGACAGCTGTTGCCAGCTCGATGTGGTTTGTTTAAAACAATAAGGGAGTTGCCTAGCAACATCACATCACACATTTGGTACCCTACAGTATCTCACATTCCTAACTACTCTGCACATCCTCACAACTTAAAGGGACACTGTCAAGTTAGTAACTTTACATGAAAAGTGGATTTACTTCTCTGTCCTCTTTAATTATCTATATGTGGTGAGAGAAGGAAAATAGACTTTATTATTAAAAAAATTACTTGAACTTTGTTTGCAGCAATATATTTGATTTTTATCCCAAATCAGCAGTATCTGTTATCACCGCTGGCAAAACCAAAGTTTTGCTTAAGAACAATTTTGTAAAAAGCAAACTTTCTTAAAGAGTTTTTCCTTACTAACATCGATCTTACAAAAACAAAATATTTTTCTCTGTGTACATAAAATTCCTATCAGACATGATATCCATCTCCAAACTCTTTATAAAATATTAATTTACTGTCAAAAATTCATTGGCTCTGATTGCTGTTAGGATGCATTTGTAATCAAGGCTGTCAGAAAGACTCATAGGGCCTTCAGAATTCATCTGATTACATAGACGGTTTAAGGGGCCTTTGCTTATATGATCAGCAGCCCACCTTTGGGATGAGGTCTCAACCTGATTTAATGTACCCTACGTATGAAACATTTCTGCAACAGCCACAGAGAAATAAAGATTTCTGATACTTCAGTATTGATCTACCTTTGAGAATGGTATGACAAGTAAAACTATCAATCTTCCCTATTTGAAAAGTTCTGAAAAACTTCAATTTAGATATACTGGTGGTGGGCTGTGGGGGGTGTTAATTTTTTTTTTAAGTTAAATTTTAAAATTAGGTCTGTAAACATTTTTGGCCTTGATCAAATAACTCTCACTCTATAGCATGCTACTTTGAAATGTATCATTGAAAATTCCAGAGTAAAACAACATGGCCATCTTTATTGTGCAGCTGGTCTCTAGACTGACCTTCTTTATGCTATGTCATTACATACAGTAGCACTTCTCTGGTTTCACTTGTTTACCATTCTTGCCTCTTCTTCCTCATTCATTCCCCTTCTTTTCTCCTTTTATAAATTGATCATTTTCCCCCTTTACATTATACTCTTTTGTACTTTCATTAATAAAAACTGAGGAGCACGTCTGCCTTTTAAGTTTACTAAAAGGTCGATGCTTGCCTAATTCTGATTTTATTGAAGTCAATACTGAAAGCCTACTGGTTACAGTAGCAGCAAAGCTGAGGCTAGTACTGCTTTGGAAATCTCTCAAAATAAGCAGTGCATCCTTTCTTGGAGACTGTTCACTACTATTCAGTATGTCAAGTCACAAAACATCACTGTAATCCAGATTCCTTTACTTTTGAATGCGTTGCCCAAGATATTTAAGATTTCCTTCAAAGCAGGAACTCCACTGCAACTGATGACTTCCCACAATCATATTTAATTTCAATTAATTGGAAATATGTCTTAAGAGTCCCCTATAATTGCAAGGAAATTCCCAAACAGTTCTAATACAACGACTTTGAGGAGAATCCAGAATAGAATCATGAAAGGGGAAAATTATTGAGAAAAGCAAAAAAGAATATAGAGTAAGAAATTCATTAGAAGAGGTGAGGAAGACAGGTCTAATCAATAAAGAGGTGAAATGAGATACTGTAGGTGAAAGAAAGAAAAATACAATGAGGAAAAAATGGAAAATGTCAATCATCATCAACATCACCTCTGCCTTTTTTTCTAGCACATATTTCTATACTTTTTTTTTTTTTAACTGCTGCAAAAGTACAAGAGAGGACAAAAATATAAAGGATAGCATTTAAAGACAAGAAACATGCTGCCAGGCATGTTAAAGTATTTTCTTCTCTTTTTTCCATCCACCCTCGCATGGTGAATTCTCTTAATGTATTAGAGGTAAAGTTTCATTTGCATTCAACAGAGAACTGAAATATATGCACAAGCAATGTAAAATAATGTAAATGTGTATGTGCATTGTTACAGCCCTCAGGCATCTGGAGAGCTGCCAGTACAATATTCAATCTGTTATTGTTCAAAACTTACTTAGAGACCCCCTAAAACAGAACAGAACAATTGTAAAGTATACACAGAAACACACACATAGTTGCACATTTCTGAGGCTGGGAATCAATATTCTAGTATTTCAGTGTGTAATGCTATTTTGGGAAATATTTGGTTCCAAAGGTTCATAGTCTTCGCCTATAATTTGGGACCAATTGAATCAAAGTGTATAGCTATACAAGCACACATTGTTTGTCAGCTAGCGAAGGTATGAACTTAAAATGTATCTGTTTCATGGTATGCATAAAAAATACCCTATTTTCACTATGAGATACATTGTGCCATTTTCATGGCTTTTTCATGAATTATTACCCTTTTTCCTATATTTGAAATCACATAGCTAGTAACTTTTCTTATATTTCAGTTACCTTGGATCACAACTTTTATATTAATTTTTTGTACCTTGCATGCAACCGGAGATACTGATTTTGCAATGTTAAAATATTAGCCAAAATGCAGAAAGAGTAAAAGAAACTAAGAAACTTGCCGTCACTCCTACATATCAAAGTCCCTTTCACTTGTTCAGATGATTTTATATCTTGGCTGGTAATGGGGATTTTTTGTTTGTTTGCTTGTCTCTTTTTAATGATCATTGACATGAGAACTTTAATTGGCATTTCCTAGAACCACTGGCAAATAATGAGAAGAGGTTGCTGAGGAAGAGTACTGAGAAAGCAGCCTAAAGAACTGCTTGGCTTTCTCTAAGGCTCTGGAGAGCAAGAATCAATACTACTAAGAAGGAATAGTCATAATTCCATGAAATACCTCCTGAAAATAGCTATGTTTCTCACCCTTGCCACAAAATCAGCTAGCCCAGATCATCCCTCAGGTTTACAATTTGGATCTGTCTCTCCCCTCTTCACCTCTGCTTTCTGTCAGTACTATCCAGGACCTGATCTGTTGTCCTTAGGGCAACACTGCTCAACTTTGTATTTTATTGCAGCCTTAAGCAGGCTGCTGAGGACCATATAATTACAAGGTCAATCCCTCTACAGATAAGATCAGTATGAGGAAAATGTCAAGATTTAAACTACCATCATATGGCATACATGAAGAATAAATTCTGTAGAATAAAAGATTACTATGCATTCAAACATGATTCTGTTCAGTCTCTGACTATCCACTTCTTCTATTTCCCCAATACAATCTGCAGCAGTGGGTTTTACTACATGTTTAAAGAACTACCATTTTCAAATATTAAAACTAAAGATACCACAGCATTTCTACTACAAGGAGTTAGCAGAAATCCCAGCCAAATTCCAGCTCCAAACACCAATGCTTGCCCTGCATTTTAGACCATCCCATAGTGATTATATCACAAGGTGTGTCCATGTCTAAGTTAGGTATTTTCCTTATCTTATGGCCACCCAAACAGGAAAAAAAAAAAAAAAGAATGCTTCCTTTCAGTTGTATCAGCAGACCAAGACCAAATACTTGTGAAGCTTAGAATACTTTTTGCTTGAAAAGACTTACTCCTTGCAAGTAAAACAAGGAGAAAGAAAAAACCCAAACAAAAAATTTGTTCTAGCACATCAAATTTCATTAACTATCTTCCTCTTTTTTTTTTTTCCATGAGGTGTTAACTGGATACTATTAAAGTGAAGTAGCCGTCGAACAATAAAAGTTTGCTAAAAAAATGTTGTTAACCTGTGGGGTTTTTTTTCAACCGTTATCATCTTCTGCAAAGAGTATCAAAGCTCCTTAAAGGTAACCATAGCACTATCAGATGGCTACTATGAAAAGTATTGCTACACTTGCATTCACACCATATGACACCAATTGTCTAGATCAGAACTAGCTCTGATTCAGAAAGAATTGCTACAGCAGCACCCTATGGAAAAAAACTCTGTTTAAAATTCAAAGGTATTACCTGAATTAATGAGTAGAGGCTTGTGTCATTTGTGATGTGTCATTTGAGCTATCTGATAAATGACCAATGAAAAAAGATTTTTTTTTCCACGTAGGCCAATTAAATGTACGGTTATTGGATACATTTATTGGTATATATAGGACAAGTATTTGGTTTGTATCCAGGCTCACAACCTACTGAAGGACTAGAAGAATTTGGATTTATGTATTTAGTTCCAAGCAATCTCAGTTTTGCAGACAATTATTACAGTTATAGCAATGCAGCATAATAAAGCAAAATTATTACAAGACAGTAACATGCACCTACAAATATAAGAGTAGTTAGAGCATGTCACATTTGTCATTCCCAATAATTTTGTCTCTAAATGGACACTTTCTGTAATACAACACGTACTATACCCTTTCTCCTCTTCTTACTGATCAAAAATAATACTATGAATAGTAATGCTTTGTTATAGTCTCATTAATGAGTTGTAATAATGGAAAAATCAATG
The DNA here is from genome assembly GCA_026546715.1 of Gallinago undulata. NCBI lineage: Eukaryota > Metazoa > Chordata > Aves > Charadriiformes > Scolopacidae > Gallinago > Gallinago undulata. The sequence goes on along the minus strand of JAOTQQ010000032.1, from coordinate 34,403,055 downwards.
AGATCTACTTATTTTACTTGCTGGAAAAAATGAGTTAGTTTCAAGAGGAAATACTGATATTTAATTTTGAAATAAATATTAAAAAAAAAGAAACTAAAAATGCAATCACTTTTTAAAATAGTCATTTTCTACCTTATTTATAAATATAAGGAGACACAGTCAATCCTACTACTTAATTTCCAACATCTGAGGGCAGGAATATCATCTGGAAAATAATTGCAAAACTCTGTTTTATGATAAAGTTGATATGATCTGTTCATATGATAAAGAAGCTTTGGGACTTAGGGATTATATCACACTATATCAAATTAGGTCATTAAAATTAATCCAGATGGCAGAAGATGAGGAAATGATTGAAGGTTTTGAAGTGCAACGTCATATAAAAGTGTCATGGAAGCTCAGCAAGTACATAAATATCATTGAGGATTGCAACATTTGCTACTTCAGATGATAGGAAAAAAATTATTAGCATAATTTAACTACGTATTGAAGCTAATTGCATGCCATCTGGCAGAATGATGTGAAGAAAGGAACAAAGAAAAGAGTTAAAACCAATGAAAAATGCAAGACTGATTCTGAAAGAAGGTTCACAATTGATGACAAGAAGATGAAGTAGCAATGACAAATGGGTTGATGTCACAGAAATGAAAATTTAAAGATAAACCATAAGATTAGACAGCTGCAGAGTAAGAAAATACAAGCAGCTTTTACTAGTCAACACATTCTGTAGAGCATAGCTGTATCCCTATTACTGATGCTTTTCTCAGCCTTCTCTTAAACTTTAGCAACAACAAACTCAATGACAATCTATGACTATGTTTTCCCACCTCTACTCCTGTCAGTTTCTCTTAAATCTTTATCTTCTTTAAATTTAAAGACTACGTGAGATTCTGAATAAAGGATGGCAGGTACATAACTTTTAAAAAGCACATGCTTAAGTGGATATTGGGCATCCCCCCACCCCGCTTCTCTGCCAAAAGAAACCCTGTGATCCTGTAAACTCCCCATCAGTGGCCACTTAGCCATGGAAGTGCCTGGACTTTTTAGATCATCTTATGTTTTTCACTTCAAAGCTTCCCAGAAACTGTAAGTATGCTTCTGAGCGTATGCCAAACTGCCACAAACTTGGAAGGGTTGAGTAGCTCCAAGACTGACTTCTATATAAATCCATTCAATTTGCATTTATTTCAAGTTGAACCTGTACCATTACACTGGAAAGAAATCAACATAGCTGAGTTCAAAAGAGATTCTGAGCCCTCGTGGACATTTCTGTATTCAGTAACTCTTACTCGAACAGTTCAGTTCCTCATTTGATACCTCGGTTGATTTCTATATAAGACAACAAAGGGCAGATATTACAATTTTCACCAGAAAAAAAGAATTAAGCCAAGCCTGCCATTAATCATTAGATTATTTTATTATTTTTTTAACTGAGATGGCTGCAGAATTAGGACATTTCTTTTTTCAAAAGGAAAGTAATGAATTCTGTTCAGCTTTCTGAAAAGAGGTTTGTAATAGCTAGCCTGACTAGAGTGAGAAGTTTTCCTTCACCTCTGAAGAAGGATTTAAGCAAGGATTTTTTCCTTTGTATTTCCTTTTGGTTAGCTCTAGATGTGCAAATGAAAACTTTCAATTGCTCAGTGTGCCGGCTGCTTTGCTTTCCACTGTATTTCACTTAGTCTTTCATAGCCCATACGGGAACCTCTTTGTTCCACACAGTATTCCTAATACCCACATACAATTCCAGATCGTAAGCTTCTGATCTTAACTTCTCAGTGTCAGAATAGTGTCTTATCACATTTGATCAAGATGAATGATTGTCACTATAGATGCATATACCCTTTACATAAAGAATCCTGGAAAGTCCTCAATAGCAGGGAACAACAGGGCTGCATATAATAATATGCAGTTTTCTTCCACATGGACTATAGCACCTATTATTCTTTGTTACTTCACTTATAAACCAAACTTATGACTGTGGAGAAGTAAAATTTAAGGATAGAGAAAAGGCTTACACTAGTTCTACAATCACTGAAAAGCTTGGGAGAATTGCATTTAGCAGCAAAACCTAATCTTTCCCTCTGGAGCAGATTGGTGTGAATGAAACCCATTAGGCAACTGGCAAAAAAAGTAAACTGTAGAGATTAATATTCCATGCTGTCAATGCTGGCACCTAATCAAGCTGTAAGTTTCCATAATTTATGCTTGGCAAATGTACACTTCTTTCTTTGGAAGTCCCTTTGAAATATTGGACATTTCAGAGGAAGGCCAAAAATATTTGTTACGATGGAAAGAGTGAATCAATCAAGCAGAAACATAGAGAGAGTAGCAAGCAACAAAATAAGATGCAAAGCACCACTGACTTCGGCTACTTCTGCATTGAAGTAAGAAAGATCTTGTCATGGTTTAGGCCAAATCAGCCAATGACTGACGACAGATGCTTCCCCCCACTTCTTGTTCCAAGGAGAAGAGAGGGAGACTTAAAGAGGTTTACATATATTTGAAATGTACAGACGCCAACTGGATGCTTAAGAGCTCGAAGACCTAATTAAATAATACTTTGTGTGCATCTAGGTGATGCTGGTTGAGGTTTTTGACTCTATTTATTTCATCTGTGATCAATTCCAGGGCCTACCTAAGAGCTTCCATCAACTGTGCTGTTCTAACATGTGCTCTGGTGTGGATTGTAAAGTCCCCAGTGTAGCACGGTCTGTGAGTATCCGTGTAGTTATTCTATTTAGTTACAGTGAAAACAACACAGGGACTAGTTTTAAAGGTGGTTTTGCAGGGACTAGTTATAAAGGTGGTTTCATCTGCTAATGCTTTTTAAAAGTACCAGAATTAATTGCTTTGCTTGAACTTCAGTTCATTGAAGCTCATCCTTTATTGATTAGCTTCTCTATACAATACCTGAAAACTTTTGCATAATGTGAGACAGCTGACCTAGTTTTCAGATGCACAAATCCACTCCTGACCACTAACATCTACATTTGAGTATGCACCGAGGCTGCTACAGTTTGACAGCAATCTTGGGATCAGCAGTAGCACTAATGAATTTTTCAAAACAGATACAGCAGGTAAAATGTTTTGGTTTGCAACTGACAAATTCTTCCTTTCTCTTCACAAAACTGATGGCGTATTTGGATGAATATGTTCACCTTCAAATGCTAGTTAATATAACATCAACAGTAACATCATAGGAAAGGATCTTTCAGAGATGTTAAGTTCCCTGAAGCTGGTGGCAAAATTGCAGTCGATTTCAGCAGGGGCACAGTTACACTAACCCTTGGTCTTTATGGGGAAAAAAAAAAATTCAGATCCAAAAGTCTCACAGCAGCAGAATCCAGAGCCCTTGTGTTAGTCTTTTTGTACAGCATAGAGGAATATTTCGAACACTGGGTACAGAGTCAGCTACAGTTGTTACATTAAGCACAGAGCTGCCTTCCACTTGGAAGCATGGAAAACCAGGGAATAACTCAAATTCCAGCTTTTTTCCAAGCTTCTTTTTTCTGAGGCCACTGTAAACTGCAGGGTGAACAACACTGTCACAATTTTCCATTGAAACCCCAAAACTGCATCATCTTTTCCAAACTTCAAAAGAGAGAGCATGACTCTCTAATCTAGTGTGTAACTCTTCCCATAGAAGTGGGAGTATTCCTTTAGTTTCCAAAATTTCTTATCATATCTCCCTCAACGGTTGAATCAATTGACAGGAACATCAATTGACTCTGGTTGGACCATATGCCTATATATTTTTACTTAAAACAAACAAAATATAAACCTTCATTTTATTTTTTTTATTTTTTTTCCCCAATGAAATTGCAAGCAAAAAGAATACTCAAACTTTAAGTCCCTGTTCAGCATGAATTTTTCATGCATGATTTGGAGTTTGGATCAAACATGGTAAGGACTTGAATATGGAAATCTTTGACTAAAAAACTGGCTACTATCTACCCTTCACACATTCTATTTTCAAAATAAAAACGCATCTAGCTAGTACATTTTAACAAAATGGTGTATTGTAGCAAAGCCGTATTTCCCCAAAAACCTGCATCTGGGACTCTGATAGACAAATATATCCCAAATATTGAAAACCTATTTTTTCCCTTATTTATGAAAGCAGAAGATAAGCTGATAATCTATTTTCTATCAACTCTTACTTCTTTCAGTCTTTCCGTCAAGACAAAGATAACGCTTATCTATTTTTTTTTCTATAGTACACCTAAGGGTAAAATATCTACCATGAGTCTATCTTTCTCTCAGTGACTGATACTGAATTCATAACAGTGTGGTTCAGTGCATATTTAGATTTAATCTGTCTACTATTGTCTTACTATAAACACACAATAGTTATAAACAGAAACCAGCTACCTTTTGGGACTGATTTATCTCCATAATTTACAAGGAACAATATTTACTTCTCAAAGTCAAATTAATATAAGAAGGTGTATCATCTAGACGATGGAGCGCAGGTCCTATCCAATCTTAATGATTGTATAAATTTTGTTTCTCAAATTATTTTGCTCCAACAGAGAGCTTCACAACTGTGCATTTAGTGTATTTAGTCTAGAAGAATAGATAAATTTTTGATTTAAATGTTTATATAATCCCACTTCTGCCCAACTCTTAACTTTGGTTAAAAATAAATAATTTTTAGGTGAGGTATTGGACATATATGCTTGAATGAACAAGGAATGATCAGTTATTAAAAAGACAGTCACAAGGTACCAAACATTAGCTATACCATTTTATGCTACAAAAAGGTAAAATAAACATGCAGAGAATATAGATAAGGACAGTCCTAAAGAACTCTTTGATGAGAGAATAATGAGTAAAGAGATAGTCAAAGAGACAGAAGGGCTATATGATGAACAAAATAAAAGAGAAAAAAAAAGTATATAACTTATTTGAATGCTAAATCGTGCAAGTAGAAAATTGTAAAAGGAAACAGGTCTCTGAACATATTCATTTAGAGTACATTGCTGAACATTCCTGAACAGCTCTAATGGAACAAGATTTTCAGAATCATTCAAGGTTATTGAAACAGCAAGGCCTTAAAAGGATACTACTCAGCAGTCTCTATCATAACATATTTTTATCAAAGATATCACATTATCTTTATTCTCTTCTGACAGTGTTCCTATGTATTGTTTTTCCTCAGGATGCCATTTTTTTTACTCCTTTTGAGGATCAAAAAACTAGAATTTAAATGTTAGATCAAGTAGTATAGTCCTTCCTGCTGCCAGGAAGGTTTATGTCTCACAATATACACGTGCCCTCAGATGTGTACTTGCAAAGACAGCACTTCTTAGCTGAGGAAAAAAACAAATTCTAAGACCATGACAAATGTCTCTTCAGGAGAACTCGAAAAGCAGGAACTGCACATGGTTTCATACACTATGACACTATATGCATTCTTCAAAAATTACTTATATCTATCAGAAAAGGAATATAAAACTGAATTTTTATTTCCTAGATTATTCAGAGACACAATAGAAAACAGAAGGCACAGTGAATATGAAACATCTTTCTGACATTTCCTGAGTTCTACCTGCAAAGAATAGGACCTCTAGTTTCTTAAGACAATATGATGCAGTGCCTAAGAACAGATGCTGAAATACTGTTATCATTACTGTTATTTACTTCCCTGTTCCAAGGCAGAGCTTGCTGCTGTTGCAGGCACTGGCAGAATACATGGATTTCAAACAAAAAAAAAAAATGATTTAAAATTATGCTTGCATTACCTGAATTTTGTATGTGGCTGCTGTTTAAAGTGGTTCTTGTAGCCACATTGTACCATCTTACTTCACCTTAGGGACTGAAAATTCCAACCACCCAAAACTAGCTTTTTTAACTTAAAAATGCATCCTACATATATTATGTTTGAGCACATAAATACATATGAATTTCTCCCTCATGAAGAGAAACTGATGAAATAAATTACAATTTTCTATTTTAAAACACTAAGACAGAGAAAATTAAATTTTCTAAATTCTGAATTTCTAATTTCTTAAATTTTCTAAATAAAATTGAAAGACAGGCTTCTTTCTGACTGAAATTTTTGTGGTTTTTGAGCTGAAGACTATCTTGGCTATCTTTTTATGATGAAAAAATGCTCAAAAATGCTCATTTGTTCCCAAAATGACAAGAAAGTGCTTTAACTCTGTAAAAACCATTGCCCTGGAATCTGTGGACCACAAAAGATAACACTGCTGATAGACTTCTATAATTTCAGGGGTTATACTTGAGTTTATTGTGTGTACTGGCTAGAAAACAACTGTTTTACAGCAATTTCAGTCAGTGTCAGGTAAGAATGTGTATCTCTACCAATATTTTAGGATTTTTTTCTAAAGCCCTGGAAAACTTCAGATGGATAATAATTAACGTTGCCTATGCACATGAAGCAATAAGACTTCATGAAGCAAAATAATTTTTTTTTCAAAATTATTCAGAATAAGTTAATAAAATAAAAACCTGCATACTTCTCTAAAAGATAAAATCTATAATATGCCATTCACCAGCCAAGAAATATTTCATCTTCATGCATAAACATTCATTAGGCATGAAGTCCAGTCATCCATCACAATAAACGCATTCATACATTTTATAATGGCAGCGAATAAGTTAGGAAGTGGGTTTTTTGATAGGAAAATATGGGTATGATAACTAACATCTCTAAGAGTACAAGTTCAATATAACAAAACTAAGTAAACTAACAGAGAATTAAGATTTAATTGCTAATGCAAGCAATGTCACCTTTTATTATGCAGTATACTCCTATATTGCTTTTAGAGGGATATCCTGCCAGTGTTTCACTTCTAGTTCTACCGCTAAGTTTAATTAGTTACCGTTCTGAGCAAAGCTGGCAAAGAGAATTCTAGTCTTAATTTACCACTTTAAATAACTGAGTTAATTCAAAACATTGGCCAACTCATTAGCAAAACTTCTGTCCTATAACTGACACACACTGCATGTGCAATTAAATTTAGTATGAAATAATCAAAGTATCATGGTGTGCCAGATTTAAAGCTTTAAATCCCCTTCTTTAACACTATATATAACAAAGTGCAAGTAAACATACAACAACAAAGTCACAGTTTTAATGAACTACACCAAGACCTTTCTAAAAGAAAAGGAACAGTCCATTAGCAATTAGTTTGTAATTGCATGTCTCCATGTCATCTTAATGAGAGCAGATAATTTTTTGTTCCGCCTATTAGTTTTTCAGCATGATTGATTTCGGTTTATACTACTTCAAGATAACTCAGTACTACCTCCTTCAGATTGCTTATAATTTAATTCTTTAATTACAGTACATTGCTCCAGCAAGTAGCAATCTCAAGAGAACTAATCATCATACTATAGTCATATTAAAGTACATATTGGAAGTATGCTGTGATTTTTCTGGTATTTTCACAGAATCACAGAATCTTAGTGGTTGGAAGGGACCTTTGAGATCATCGAGTCCAACCACATTAAAAAA
>JAOTQQ010000032.1:34351115-34395472 GCA_026546715.1 Gallinago undulata | reverse complement strand
AGTTGGTCAGGCAGGACCTCCCTTTCATAAACCCATGCTGGCTGGCCCTGATCCCTCGGCTGCCCTGCACTTGCCTTTGAATATTACAACAGTTCCCATTAAATAACTAACTACAGAGAATGGATATTGAACAGAGAAACAACAACTAAAGATGGATGGCATAATTATGACTAAACTTTTACTTGCTTTTGGTTTGCTCACATACCATACACTGTAGAATGGTCAGGCTGCCTTTAAAAATTAAGCTATAGAAAGCTGTGGGTAAGTAAAGAATTCTCTAAAAATTAGAAGTTCCTGAAGACAATTTAATTAAGTGAATGACTTAAATTTTAGATGCTAGAAGCAGTAACGGTGATACAGGATGAATATAGATAAGGATTCTACAACCAAATTTTTTGTTTTAATAAAATTAACCTGGCAGATTACCACTACTCACTTATAAGAGACCACCCCTCCTACATATTTGTGTACTTTAATTGGAGCTCCACCAAATACTGCTTACCAGAAAATTCTATAGTTTATCTTTGTTCAGCAATGAGTGTATTGTATAATATTATACAAAATGAGCATCCAAGCTCAGGACAGCACCAAAGCAGTTCAAAAAGCTCAGGGGAGTCAAATGGAGAGCAGAAACAAGGCACCACCAAACCGTAAGCGTTCAACCAGTGAACGCAAGTTCAGCAGAAATGATGCTGAGAATATGGGATATAGTATACAGTAAGCATAACAATTCCGTGCAGCCTCAGAAGGGTGAATACTGCATGTGCATGTATCTCTCTGTGCCCACATGGGGAAAAAAAAGTTGCGGTTTTGAAAGGTATGAAATTTACTTCTTCAGCCCCTTGCAGAAGTTATTAATTGCAGCTTGTAGGACAGTTTTCATCCACATAAAATACTGAGTAGTTCTACCAAAAGTGGGTGACATGAGTAGAGGAACCAGTTTGGCTACTTGAGGTCTCCCCTTGACAATATCACTTAAGCAGCAAAAGATAATGCAGGTGGGAACAAGTTATAGGACTTCTCTGCACAGTAAATGCTAAGGGAGAGTGTTGAAAGATGCACTCACAAGGGAAGCCTACAGAACCGCAGTTCCCACAGGCCTGAGCAAGAGCTAGTTAAGTCAGTTAACACAAGCAAATCTGTATTTTGATAATGCTAACACAGATCATGGGAGGCTATTTCCATCACCCTGTGTCTTCCTCCTAAAACCCAGGTCAAAGGAGGAATAGGAAATTCCTGGAATTCAATCTAAACTCTGTCAAAACAAAACAATAATTTTTTGATGCAGTGGAGCTAGTATTTAACCTTATGAATTGAAAAAATGTAGTGTTTACTTTCCTCTACATTTCCTTCCCTCTGGATGGGCAAAATAATGTCCAAGGAGAACACCCTTGATTTCTGTTACATCTGTTTACCATAGTCCTAGCAGTTAGGTGTGATTTAGCCCACTGTAAACAATATTATAAGATTAGATCTCACTTCTAAAAACAGCAATTAAACTCTCTGTGCACTTTAGTGATAAGATCTGTACTGGAGAACTGCATGTATTACATCTAAGCAGATAAATTAGAAATGATTTAGAACAAAGCACTGCTGAACTACCTGTGAAAAACAGAACCTGGAGCAGGGTCAGCATTCTGATGTAAAGGAAGAAAAGCAACCACATACACTCCAGTGACGACCTAAATATACGCCTAAGTGACGTTATATATGAATGAGAGTTCAATTAGAACAAAATGTTCTTATAGACAGACTTACTGGTAATACTGAAGAGTTTTGTAATGCAGTAGCATAAAACTTCAGTGGCCCACAAAGAATTGAAACCTGTGCAAATTAGCTTCATGAATGGCACTGAAGAGTTATCTTGGCATTCATCAAAAAAGGGAAAGGGTAAGAAATCTGTCCTGCTGGTAGAGAGAAGGAAAATTATCTGCTAGACATTCCTTTCAATTCCCAATTACATTCTGCTCCAAACTTCATTGCTATGTAATAGAGTCCACGTTTGAAATTCTCACCTCTTACAAACAGCAATAACAATGACTTAGCTCTAAGTGTGCTCTTCATCACAGCTCTTTTTATAAAGACTTCTGAGTAACACGATCCTTTTGTTATAATTATTGAAACTGACACACAAATGCAGTGACTTGCCCAAGGTCACACAGCACTTTGATGTCAAAGATAGAGACAGAGATACAGATAGCAGTAATTTTTTCGATTCTTCTCACCCAACAGGAATATCAGACTGTTTCAGATTAAGTTTAGTTATGACAAACACATATTGACGTGCCACAAACAAATTGTTTTATTGCTCAGTGCATATATCTGTGTATTTGTATCCAGCAAGTCTAACTCTTTAATGGCAGTTTATGTTGTTTTAACACATCTGATGGCACCTTATCCAGTGTGTAGCAGCAATGCCATTTTTTTCTGTACACACAAAACCAGCGTATTTTCCTGAAAGGATGTGACAACCAAAAATAACTTTTGCTTGTCAAGTAAAACATTTGATATTATTACTATGACTTTATTATTAGACAGCCTGCTGTATCATTCAACAAAGGATATGGTTTTTTGTAGAAAAACTAATAGCGAATTATGCTTTCATGTTAACCAATCTCCAGTAATTCTATTCAGTATATAATGAATTTACATTCTAGGAGATTAAACACTCAGAGCAAATGGACAAGGCTCAGAAAACTAATTTAGAAGCCGCTTTTATTGTGGTCAGCGGAAAGGACAGATATAAGAAGACAATGCTGACTTTCTTAGCTAAGAGACTTAAAGACAAGCAGGCTTCACTGACAGCTGAGGAAAGTGTTCTTCACTGCACTGCATGTTTCAAACCATTAGAAAACAATGCTGTGTGCTTTTAAGCTCATTTCTTGTTTCACTGAGCTCCAGGAACACATGCAATTGTGATACACTATGAAATTACAAATCTATGTGTGGAACAGGTAACAGGCTGAGATCCTTTGTACTTGGTTCAGTAGAAACAAGACACCAAGGTTGTCTCGTCCCCAAAGAGTGCACAATCTAAGCATAAAAATCTAAGCACAACAGACAGACCGGAAATTATGAGAATAATTTCCAGCAGTACTAAGTAAAATAAGAGTGCTCAAATTATGTATCTCCTAGTAAATTGCTGTAAGATATTTTCTGCATTTGCCTGACTACAGTTGGGAAATCAATCTCTGGTGATGTTTCTCTCTCATGCCAATTTTATGAGGCTTGACATGTCCAGCAAGACAAAGCATGACACCCATGGCACCCAAAACTGCCTGCTGATTCTGTCTTGTTATAAGATTTGGCCTGTTGCTCTAGCAAAAATCCTCTTTCCCACAAGGCACTCACTGCTCCTTACAGCACAGGCTTCCATGGGTGTCTGTGATACGCTGAATGTAACATATTGCCCACTTTTTCCCAGCTTCTGAGGACTCGACTGAACCAGGCACAATTACCAGTGTATAGAAAGAGCAAAGTGACAAGCCTTCCCATGCTTCTTCATGTGAAGGGCCTAGTTAAAGTGGGTAATAACCACTGAGAACCTTCTCTATAAGCTAAGAATCATGCTGACCCCACACATGGACAGTAAAACTTCTAAAGTATTTGGAGATTTCTGGAGCTGAAAAGTACTAAATGTCAAGTCTTATACCCTTCACCCAGCCACAACTGCCATTAGTGACAGCTTGGAGAAGACATTTTCTCAAATAAACAGAAAAAAAATATTTTTTCATAATAAATGCATATAATTTTCATTTATTTTCAGCTCAATAGGTACTTGCAAATATCCCTAAAAAAGAAAAATCTGTCCAGAGTCTAAGATAAAATAGCAGTATCACAAGGTAAAACAACTATTTGCTTTCATAAAATGAATAAAGTTAGATATTTTGGAAGACTCACTCAAATTAATCAAATTCAAGTGCCACAGAATTTGTGGTAAGCATAGTGTGGAGATTGGCTCAGTTGTCTATAGGACACCCAACATCAGTATTTAGGTTGGAATGTAATACTAACATAGATTTAAAAGCAAACAATAAAGACAACAGCATATTTCACCACCAGCTCAATCCTTAAATATCTCAGTACATGAAAAAAAATGAGGGCCATGCATGACATAGATTATGATTCTATAATTGAATATATTCTTAGAGTATTGGTCTCTACATAGAATGAGACCTATGTCTCATATTTTTTCACTGATGAAGCTACCTGTACTATTGCCTTACTTAAAAATGGTATGCAAGATCTCACACTGTTTGCATTGCAAAACAGTTCATAAATCAAAGCCCTTTGTTCTACTACCTTTCTTCACAAAGGTAAACATGCCCACCATCCATTAAAATAATTCTCCATCCAGCATTAATAATTATATAATTTATAACAATAGAAAGAAAATTTTAGTTACTGAAATACTGGACTCAAAATAAGTAGGAATTTATAACTATTGCACTAAAACATTGAACTGTCAGTGAGCGGGACATGACTCGGCTAACAGCTGAACAAAAACCACAGTAGAATATCCAGGGCCCATCTTTTTCTTTTTGCTACAAAAGCATGAGCAAAGATTAATGCTGAAGCAAATGGACTGATGAGGAAAGAGAGAATGAGTTCCTGATCCAGAGTAACTGTATGGGAAGCATTCTGCCAGCAACCTCCTGTCAAAGGACTTCAACTAAACAGCATCCTCCAGTTTTTACTGAATAAGCAATGGAAAGGCTACTGACAGAAGAGCCAACTTAGTTTTAAGGTATTGAAAATTTTTTTACATGGGCTCTAAACAAAACATGTACAACAAATACAAAGCCATAGAAAAAACCTGCTTGGTTTAACATTTCATTACAAACTGGAACTTAGCCCACATCCACTGAAAGGTTCACAAACTTTTTGTACATAACTTGGGCCAAGCTACTTTACGGTTTCACATCAAAACCAGTCAGAATTTGTGGGTTTTCCATGGCTTGCAGTGTGAAATTGGGTGAAACCAGGATTTTGCTTGGAGTTCTGGGATCCAGCTGAATCCAAATACAAAGTAAAATTCAATGAGCATAAAGGGAAGTAGATTAAAGATTTTGGTTTTTTTTTTTAAATGTATTAAACCACTAAATTTTGCACAGCTATGAAGAGCACCTCTTTTTCAGATCATTCAACATTAATCAAATATCAAGGACAGTGTTCAAAAGTCTTGTGGTCTTTGAAAGTCTGCATTCATTAAGCTCTGAAACAGCTTAATTGAAACTGGTGCAAGCAAATTTTGTGGAAACAATATTTAAGTTGTAGTCTAACTTCCACAGGCTTTGCTTAAATTGCTTGGAAAAGAACCAAAGCTGAATAATCTAAGGATTTTTTATAGATAACTGGGAAAATGTCTTAAGCCCCCTGCCCTGATCAAAATAGAAGATTCTAAAGTTAGCTAAGATAATATAACAACTTCTTATAGGCAAGACATGAGTACAAGAACATTATGACTAAAACATGATTAAAAGGAAGTGACAGACTCTGATTCTTGAGTGCTTAGTACCTTGCATAAACACTTACACCCATTAAGAAAGGGCTGTAAAATGGAAGTCCAATTTTAAAAAAACCAAAGGGGCAGAACGTTTTATAATTTTACCAGCAGAGAACATTGATGCAAGATTCAGGATAGGAGAGACTCTGTTTCATGTTCACAAGCTCATGTTTCAAATTTTGGTACGCTACAAAGAAGTATTCTAAAATCATTTCACAGATACAGGAAGAGGAATAGTAGTTTACAGAATTAAAAATGTAACAGATTTGATCCAACTAATTGGGGAAAAAAAATAATCCACACCAGCATTACTACAGAGACTGCAGAAAAAAAATAGCTCTCAGACTGAGTTTACATGTGAAAGCTGAGTATGTACCAAAGAGCAGTACATAACTCCTCTGTCAAGTTAAAAGAATTGTGGTATAAAGGGAAAAAACCTGATATGATCTAGGTTAATTAATAAATCCAGGTTTTCACTCTAAGAAATATCTTCTGAATTAACTGAGGTTAAATTTAGGCGTTAATACATCTTAAATCCAAACTCCTAACCCACATAAAAAATTTAATGCGTTTATTTTCTCACGTTTTTCAATCTGCATTAAAAAGTCAACTATGATTTGGTTGCTATCAGTGTATACCCCTGTATTTAAGGGGTAAGTACTAGATAAGGAGAGAACAGTCTGAAGCATATCTAGACAAATTAGATGTTTTCAGAGTGACTGGGCATGACATTTAATTTTAAAGTTCTGTAGCAAACTGCCAATGAAATCTCAGAGCCATTAGTTGTTCTCTTTTAAAAGTCATGGCAAACAGGAAAGGTCACAGGAAAGGTCAGAGAAAAGGAGGACACAAATGTAGATCAATTGGCTTAAGTTCAATATTGAGAAAAACACTGGAATAATTTAAACAAACTATTGATAAACAATAAAACAGTGAGAGCTAACATTCAGAACAGATCTGTCAATAATAAATTATATGTTTCTACTCTAGTTTTCTTCTAAAATTAGGCAACATGGATAAAGAAGTCACTAAAAATATTAAAGTTTAACCTTCTGTTTATTTTGACTGATTCTCATTGCATTCTCACAAGCAGGTTATAGAAAAAATGGTTTAAATTTCTGTAAAAACTCTGCAGAGCTGTCTGAAAAACTAAACTCAGATAATGATTATTGGGGACCTTCTCCAAAATGGAAGGGTGCACACACCTGCTCCAATGCAGCAAGTGTTTTCTACATATTGAGGCGGGGTAAAAAAAAAAAAAAAAAAAAAGAGCTTGACAGTGACACTGGAAGTCACTAAGGCAAGTGAAAATTCCATTAGGCAGAAATAAACTATACAAAGAATAGGCATCTCCAAGTAGGTGGTACTTCCATATGAAATGGAACAGGCTTATAATTTGTCACAAAACCTGAACATAAAAACTGTATTGTAGCATTCGGAATAAGTATAAATGTAACATCCATATCCAAGAACGGTACTATAGCCTGACAGACTTCTGAGGCAATCAATCCTTCTTTCTCTGCCTAGAACTAGTAAAAATTCAGTTGATGGACTGTGTCCAGCTTGAGACAGAAAATTAGTGCCTAACTGGAAAGACTTATCAGTAAAGATTAAGTAGATGGAAAAATTTGGAATGTTTGAGTGGAGATTGTACGATCTCTGCCACTGAAAGTCTTTGCATTCAAGACAAATTCTTCCGCCCTAAGAATTGCAGAGAGCGCTGCTCTGTACTGGAACAGTTAGATAAGAAGTCTGGCATCTGGAGTTAAGAGTGCAACTCTCACTCTTCGCTGCAGTGAACACTATGCAACATCCTCTCCTCTCTCTCCACTTTAAACATACCACAGTCAGCCCAGCCAATACTTGGCCAATCTTGAGTGAAGAAGATAGGCAAGAAAATAATGTTTTTCACTGAAAACTACTATAATTAGATATAATCATAGCTGCCTTGGAACTAGAATTGTATAGATTCATTTTCTTGTCTTTGATCGAGATACATAGCATAACATTACTAATTCCTCAAGACTTGTGAGGTTAGGTACTTCGTACTACTAGCCAATAATTAATTACAATCACTAGTGCACTTGATGACAATGGGATTGCTCAAATTTGCAAGTTAACTAATCAAAATATTGCTGTGTCTTCCTTTAAGTTAATTGTAGGCGAGTTACCAAGAGAGGCAAAAAATATCACTCTGTTTGCCTGGAAAGCAGAGGGAGACAGTGAGAAATGGGGATAAGACAAAAAGGAATTAAAAAATATCCTTAAGATTACTTGAAACTATATTTTTTATACCTGACTAAGAAAACAGGAATTGGCACAAGATTGATGGCATGCCAACTAATTAATTTACATTGAGGTTAGATTAATGGCCCTTCTTGAACAATTGGACCTGGCAGGCATTCTTGAAAAGTCAATACAGGATCAAGCAAAACACTTAGAGAACCATAGGAGTGCAATGTCTGTCCAATAATGGTACCTGTGGCTTAAAAGCATGATGTCTGCTAATGCCATCGTGCACAAGAAATTTCCAAGTTCAAGAGTTTACTAGCAAGCTTTGCAAGACATGGTAACTGTTAATTAAAATAGTAACTGTTAAAAAAAGATACAGTTTAATCTACTATAGAAAAGAGTAGATTTAATGGTGAAAGGTGCATAAATTACAAGAACAAGATATAATATGTGTTTAAGGAGAGACTCTCATATTATAAGGCCAGGCACTATTGAAATACATGGATGGGTGGATGATTGTGCATTAGCAAAGGCTGTTGTATCTGAAGAGATTTATGTAGAAAATATGTTGTATCACAGACTGTACTTCAACCAGTCCAAAAATCTCTAACTTGTCCACTGTGGCTCCTAAAAAGAGTCACTCATTTTACCAACAACACTTTTCACTACTTAAAGGGGTAGACATTACCAGCTGGAGAATAAAAAAAATAAAATTACAACAATAACAAAAAAGAACTGGCTTATGAATCCTCCCAATATAGTTATTTTCAACAGCATTTTATTCTTTCATTCAGAAAGAAGCACTTCTTAAATCTTCTGCCTATATAGTCTGGCACAAGAATATAGTTTTCTTTATCTGCAGTGGTTAAAAGAAAAAAAGAGAGAGTCTGATTAGTGTAGCATTCATTGGAAATTAAAGGATCAATAAATGTAATTTTCTACTGTATATGAAACCGGCTTTCACTAACTTACTAGTGTACACCAGTTCCTCTGTTTGAACATTGGAATACATAAATATTATCATAAGTGCTCAAAACCACAAAATTAACCCTTTTTCTACTAAACCACAGACCATCAACTCTGCCCCTGACTGGGCAGAGTACAAAGCCTTCTTTCCTGTCAGGATCCATCTTGAAAACAACAAAAAAAACCAACCCTGAAACTTATCTTTAAATGTGTGCATGCAGATAAACTTTTCTAAATTGCTTATTTCTGAAATGCAGCTGTCATTCCCTTAAAATGTCTACAATTTTCCCTTTAGTAATTG
This sequence comes from Gallinago undulata, assembly GCA_026546715.1. Taxonomy (NCBI): domain Eukaryota; kingdom Metazoa; phylum Chordata; class Aves; order Charadriiformes; family Scolopacidae; genus Gallinago; species Gallinago undulata. The sequence goes on along the minus strand of JAOTQQ010000032.1, from coordinate 34,386,467 downwards.
AATAAAACGTTTAATTATTTCTGCACTTTTAAAGCTCAATATATAATGCAGTGGAAAAAAAAACAGCATGATTGGTTCCCGGGCCTTTTACTGCCGGCTTAAACATGAGAGTGATACGTATTCTGGATGAGATAAATCAATATAACTCATTTTATTTCTCTTTGGTAAGCTTACGTGGAACATAAAGATTCCCAAGCACTTTTTTAACAAGAACAAAGAAGAGACTCTGTCCACCCTTCCACCTCCTAATAAAGTTTACTAAAGGTCCCAAGGTATATATACAAGTATCTATAACATGATATACATGTCCCGGCTTAGGGCTTATCTCCTGGCAATATATGTGAAAAGACTATAATTTTATGAAAGTATCTGTTGTTCTGACATGGAGTCACTACAGAAAAATAAAAAGTTTTTTTACAATGTACTCTGCTACTCTGCTTCTGTCCTACACTGCTTCTTGGAGAGATACTTACTGTACTTTGCTAAGTTACCACAAACAAGAGATGACAAGTAAAATGAAACTTATCATTTTCCTGACAGGGAACCTTAGTCTTCTTCTTAGAACTTCATTTTCAGTTCACACCCTTCATCTTAATAGATATTACTCCTAATAACAACATGTACATATTGTTTTGTTCTGAGACTGATCAGCATTAATGTTAGTCAAAAACAATGAAAGCCAAAATGAAATAAACTCTATCCAGGCCAGGCCTAATTTACCCCAAATGATATACTAAAAATATATGACCATTGATTCTAGTGTGTATTAACTAATACTTAAAAATAGCTATTGGAATACATCTGCCATTTTGCCTATATAGTGCTTCCATTACTTGTATAACTGAAGTTTGCAACCATTTGTCAGACATACTGGTATTACAGCAAAAAGAGTGAAATCCTAAGAGCTAAGTTTTTTCCACCACAAGTGTCTAATAGACAATGCAAAAGGGGCTTTTACTGTTTTAATCAGGATGTCATAATGCACAGATTTTCTGTACCTCCCTCTTAATTTCTGGAAGTCTTGTGGCTCTTGAAGCCAAGGCCATCTCAGATCTCCTGGTGGAACAAATCACCAGTGACAGGACTAGGCCCAAAGGTACATCAATTAACTAAACCAATTAAGACTTGTAAGTTAGTAGGTATAAATATTTTGTAAAGATAAATCTGGTCTCAACCTGACACCTACAATTAAAACAAGAACTCAACAAATAGAAAAAGCCAGAGTCAACACCACCTCTTACCCCCTGGTTTTCAACTTTTCAGTTAGCTAGTTGTCCTAGTTTCAGCTATGAAAGAGTAAATTTTCTTTCTAGTGATTGCTGGGAAAAGAATATCAATAATACCCGTTGGTTTTAGTTGTTGCTAAGTGATACAATATTCAAGGACTTTTTCAGCTGTCATTTCCACAGACAGAATGACGGAATGGCCAATGAAATATTCTGTGCCATAGACATCATGGTTAGTGTATACATGGGGTTTGGCCAGAGGGGCAAGAATCCATGATCACTGCTCGGGATGGTGCCAATTCACTGGGTAGTGAGCGTGACCTTTTTCATCATTATTAATATTGTTATTTGTCTTTTCTGTCATTGTTTCTATTAAACTGTCTTTATCTCAGCCCACACGGGTTTTTTTCCTCCCTTCCTCTCTTTTTTTTTTTTCTCCTCTCTTCCTTCCCATCCTTCTTGGGGGAAGGGGACTGGGTGAAGGGAGAGGCGAGAGAGAGGCTGCATGGTTCTAGTTGCTGGCGAGGGTTAAATCATGACACTAGTATTTTTGTAGACTTGCTACCATTTTAAGGATTTACAGATGAGACAGAATCAGAACCAAGATCTAGTTTAAATTTGTACGCAGTCTTATATAATAACATAACAATATTCAAATCCTGAAAATAGAATGGATGTATTTGAAGTTGCTCACAAAACTACCTCGTAATCTAAATTCACCTTTCCAAATGACTTTGCATAAGTAGTCTTGAAGTTCTCTGAACAAAATAACAGCACATTGACAAGATAGACCTGACTGACAGAGTCATTTTGGTCATCTAAATGGGTTTTGACAAGTTCCCTTAACAACAGATGTCAAGGAATCTAAGTATCCATGAAATAACAGAGAAGGTCCATGCATTGACAATTACTTGGCTAAAACTCAGAGAACACGGAGTAAATTAGCCATAGTGGACAAAAGAAGAAAAGCTATACTTTTCATAAATGACTTGGGATGGGGAAGAGGCTGAAGAGCAAGATGTCAGTTAGCAAGGATATTAAGTTATTTTGAGTACCAAATATAGTGTGAAAAGTTGCAGAAAAGCCTTACAGGATGCAGTGTCTAGGCAGCTAAATTCAATGCTAGCAACTGTATATTGGATACACTGTATATAAAGCTATCCTAATCCTACTCATAAAATAATGGGATCTAAGATAAGTGTTGCCCCTAAGGAAATTAAATATTAAGGTTATAATTGACTGTTCTCTGAAAAATTCAGCTTCCTGTTTAATAGCAATCAACAGCAAGCTAAAGATACAAATTACGGTTACAAACAGAGAAATAAAATGTGACTTCCATTCTGCAATTCATGTTTTGCCCAGCTTAAATACACTGCACAAGTCAGTGGCTACATTTCTTGGAAAAAAGATACAGGACAATTGAAAAGGGACAATAACATATGGAGCTTTTTTAATGCCTAAGGATACAAAAAGCCATATTAATAACATGCGGACAAGTGGATTGGATCTGATTTTTCACTACCTCTCCAAATGCAAGACTAAAAGGCATCAAAAAATCCCAAGCTGGTGCAAGATTCAGAGCTGCAGAACAGAAGGTAGTTCATCACACAGTGCTTAAGTTAAACTGAAGTCTTCCTAATTGGGAACAATTACTATATTATATAGTATACATAAAAGGGATCTACTAGCTTTAGATATTTCCTTTAATACTGGTTTGTGTGCCATGCACTTCTGTGTCCCATGAGGTACCTTTCACCCCTGCCTAAGCTTTGTTCCCCATTTAGATGGCATCCTCCCTCTACAATGCTAGCAAGCATCAGAATCAAGCTCTTTTAGTCAGGGCTTACACAAGCTTGCTATAGACTAGCTCTCTGTGCCCTGGATACGTCACAAGCACTTTTCTGTATATCAATTGGATGGTATTCTGAGAGAACATTTCCATGGCACTTTGCCTATGAACAGTTTGGCCCATTGATTTTTGCTTACAGGAACATCCATATTCCAATGAATATGGCTATGATGAAAATCATATTCCATCTGTTTTCTCATCAAAACAAAAAAAGAGGGAGGGGGATACGAACACATGTCTTGTTGACCACCCCTTGCTGCCATCCATGCACTGAGAGGATGTACTCAGCAACCTCTTCAGGATGAAATAAAGGTATTTCTGGTGAAATAATGTGATCAATTTGCTAAGTACTGTATACTCTGAAAAATCAAAACTCACTTCTAAACTCTATAGATTGAGAGACATTCTGACTGATATATATTACGGGAAGATTGGCTTGTTCAGAAAAATGTTTCTGACGACAAAAATGAGAACCTAAGTCATGTTGCGCTATTGTGCAGCTCTGTTTTTACAATTTCACTTCAAGGCTGTCAGACAAGGAAAACAAGAAAAGCTCTCAGATTTCTTCAATTCCTTGTATCAGCCCAAAGAACCAAAGGCTGCAGAAGTCTGTGGAGAGAAAAAGCCAGTTCTCAGCTCTTTCCTCCTCCAGTGGAGAGAAGAATATTGCAGCTTCTTCCATAAAATGTAAAGACATTGAAATGCTTTACTGGGACATGGTTACAAACCTCTGCAGAACCAGAAATTTAGCCTGTCCTTAAACACCTCCATAGCCAGTTTTGCACATTTCAAACTTGAAGAGTGCACAGAACTAGCCTACATGCAGTGGTTGAAGAGCTTCTACAAATGCCATTTCTACAGAACAGAATGTGAGCAAAGATGAAAATAGTGAGTTTGTTTCTCTCTCCATCCATTAAAGCATGTCATCAATATAAGGAGTTAAGATCTCTTCCCTTTGTTTGCTTCTACAATAGGTTCTAAACATTTTTTGTTTTTTGGCTAAGTAACCGACGGCTGTAAGAATTTTCATGCAACAAACCACAACTTCCACAATGCTTGATGTGCCTCACTGCCAAACCCAATAAACTGATAAATGGGGGGCAGGAAATGACATTCAATCTCTCCACTACACTTATTCCAGCAAGGGACTTTTCAGATCTGCACCTACAAGACAATTTTACTTCACAACTCTGAGTGGTCAAAGAATAGGAAGAGCAAGAGCCCCTCTGAGAGCTAAAACAGGCACAGATGCATGTCGGTATATTCTTATAATCATTTCACAAGCAGGAAGTACTCCAGAGATATGCAATCTGAAAGTTCTGTGCAATTGTTGCTGAGTTACTCCTTGTAAACACAGTTGTGAAAGAACTTGGTCCTACTGCACGTTTGCCTTGAGTGTTTCAGTATCATGAAATCCCTCACATATTATCTTCCTTAAAGTGCAAGCAACTGTTATGAATTTGGGACCTTTGTTTTTTAGAGTGCAGCAAGGTTTCCACTTACTTTTTTTTTTTTGGTTGTGTTTTTTTTTTTTTAATTGTATCATTTCAAGCAATTATCCAAAATCAGAGACTGTACCATCTGGAAGGCAGTTTGCTTACCTGGTGCTCTCTTGCCTGTGGCACTCATGTTTTGTGATAAGTGTTCACAATTGGATTTTATGTGCATGATACCTAGGAGAATTGTTTTACCTTGTATCATTTAAGTTTCTAAGGTCTATGGAACAAAGGCCAGTCTGAAGAATTCCAAATTCCTTATGCAACACTGTTTAGTCTTAATGCCCCAACTTCTGCAAAGACTTCCATGTCCAAAAGGTTCTTCCTTCTTGCTTGTCTGTGTTGCAATCTAAAGGTAGAATAGGTAGGTATAATAAAAAGATTTACAGTAGTTTTTAATATCTTCATTTAAATCAAGGAAGTTCCTCCTATGCTATGGATCTATACTTCTAACTATATCTAATAGATCTAAATAGATCCCTAGATTCCTATCTACTATGTATTTAGTCACAAAACAGATAACCTTGCACCTTTGGGCTCTAGTTATTGGTATTATTAGTTCACTCAAATATTTTAAGCCTCAGTATCCAGGGCACTGGAGTGAATTCATCCCAGGTGAGCTGGTACCACCTGAAGACGGTTCTGGATTTTGAGGAAAAAGGACACACTTCCTCCTGCATGTCAGTGTTATGCTTGACAAAATCTGCAGACAAAAAAAAAAAATCCAGAAAAGAAAATTACAATGATCCTTTCCACAGAGTTCAAACAACCAGCCTTGGTTCTAATATGTAAACTGTTGGCCATTTATCTTCCTTGAGCTCTTGTTACCAAAACAATTATTAAGTAACGCAACATTACTAGAAGTATAAGTCTGGTTTGTAAAGTCAGTTGGAAAATTTGGAAGTATGATTTCACTGGTGTTTTCCAGTTCAATATTTTATTAAGATGGTTTGATTTTGATGAGGATCCTCAGGAAAAGAAAAAGTCAGCAGAATCCTGCTTTGCTTTTTTTCGCTTGCTTGCTTGCTGGGTTCCTTAGCAGCTGCATCTCTACAGCCTGCAGCTCCATGCCAAAGGCTATCACAGGGTTGGCCTTCCAGTATCCAACACTGCACAGGCAGCTGGCTCAGTCACGCTGGGGTTTCAGTCCTTATGTTCCAGCATTTTTTGCTTTCATTACCGACACATGCCGCGGTGCATGTGCAGCCTTAAGGCACAATTGTTACTCTTTGAACATTTTCACAAAAGTGGGTGAAAGGAAATGTGATCTAGTCACATGGCAGCCAGCAGGCAGAAAAGCATATTCTGTAACAACAAAAACTGAGAATTTAAAAAACATTGACTGTTGTCCTATCTCATGATTCAGTAATATTTTTTTCCAGGCATAGTGAATCATTGTATAGATTCCTCCTGGAACAAGGGAGAGCCATATGCCATACTGATACTCTCTAAGATGGTCAGACCCCAAATACGCTCCAGAAACATCTCAGCTCTACCTTAGCCTTTAGGTCTTGGGAGGAAATAAAAAACAACATCACAGAAACAAGCAACACCAACCACAAAAAAAACCCAAAACAAAACAAAACCCACACAACACAAAAAAAATGACAAACCAACCCAAAACTAACCAACCAAAAGGGCCCTATAACCCAAATACTACACTGAATGGTTGGGAAGGACCTCTGAGATCACTGAGTCCAACCATACACACACAAAAAATCCCTCTTACAATCTCATGCCCTGAAGTGCCATGTCTACACGTTTCTTAAATACCTCCAGGGATGGTGACTCCACCACCTCCCTGAGCAGGCTGTTCCAGTGCCTGACCACTCTCTTAGTAAAGTAATTCTTCCTAATAGCTAATCTAAACCTCCCCTGCTGCAACTTCAGATCATTTCCTCTGGTCCTGTTATTATTCACTTGGGAGAAGAGGTCAATACCCACCACCTCTCTACAACCTCTTTTCAGGTAGTTGTAGAGGGCAATGAGGTCTCCAAATTAAATATACCCAGTTCCCTCAACCTCTCCTCATATGACTTGTTCTCTAGACTTCAAGTTGCCAGCAAACCAAACTCAAACTTCATTTTTATGCAACAGCCTCCCCTGTTACAGTAATCTTTCCTTTATTGCTATGCTCTCTGTCAGTTTCTCCTTTACATCCATGACACTGCCTACACACATTTTCTTGCATTCTTCTATGCCTTTCCTTATGCACAGATCATTTCTTCGGGAACATCACAGTTGCTTCTTCGCTGTTCTTTTGCCTCAGTTCTCCTATCTGGTCCATCTCTTGTCCTCAGAGATTGTCTCTGTCATTCCAGCTCTCTAGCTGAGAGTTGTTTTTCTAGACAAAGAGCTAAGAAAGTTAAAGAAGTTTCCAATACATGATCCACAAGTGTACTTTGGTACTGTGCTGCTAAATTCTGGGAGGCACACAGGATCCACTAGGCAGTCTTTGCCAACTCACACAAGGTTGTGGTGCTGGCACAGCAAAGCTCCATCCTATGAAAATTTAGGACACTTAAGCATATTGAAACACACTCACACATTCCATTTAAGTCCTTCAAAATCATCATGTTAATAAGGCATTCTTTGTTTTTCTTAGACATCCAATCCCAACTGCTCAGAATATAAAAGGTGCCCCTTACAGTCTTTAGGGAACTGCTACCAATACTTTGCCAATGACTCACCTTCTTCCCTGCAAACACGCACAAGTACATAAAATATAAAGACTAACACTTGAGTAAAAATGGATTTTTCATTGATAGTACTACAATTCTATGTTCTCTGATCCACATATCTATCTATTGATCTCACTCAAAATCTCTTTAAGATAATACTTTATCTGCTGATTTCTCTACCAAATATGTTTTACTATTTGGGTACTAAAGTAATAAGAGAAATAGCTTGCTCACTTTATACTACAAAGCTTGGACTTCACACTACTTGTAAGCATTTCTTCAGTTCGTCTACTTCCAATGTAGCAAAGGCGAAGTTAAAAATCAACTGTATCATGATTTTTCAGTTTTTCTGCTCTATTCTCATAAGTGCTTGGTGTTCCCATAAATGTATTGGTCCTTTAAGTATTCTACTCTATAACTTGACAATTACAAAACTAATGTACTTCAGAGGTCTTTCTCACAACATCTTTACTCAACATTCCCATCCCTTCATAAAACTTCTTTTAAACTTTAAGCATCTATGAAGGACCTAATAAATCCCTTTCAACTTAAAAGCACAAAGGTCAACATTTTCAAAAAGCCATGGTGTCCAGTTCTGTCAGTGTGATGATGACTGTGGAGTTTGACTAAAACTGGAACTTAAGCACTAAACCACTTTTTTTTTTTCTTTCTGTAATTCTCCAAACTCTGATGGCTAAATGACTATTTCAATATGCTTTTGTCTTTTTCCATTTAGGGAGACCAAGACAAACATGTACCTGGACCTGCAATGCACTTTGATGAAATCAGGTAACCCTGGTCTTCAGACAACAACTATGAATAGCTGACAATAGAATTCTTTTCCCTGTGCACATCTTATCAGTGTATTTCCTAGCACTGACATCTTAGAAACAGATTATTCAATTCCAGGGAAGAGAATCCAAGTGGATTAGTATTAGCAATATGGGTCCCATAAAAACTCAGAAAATTCACTTTGTCTCCAGCATAACATGCATTATTCATATCAACACCATCTAGTTCAATATTATTTTAGAAAACTCTTGTAACACTTGAACCCCAAACTCTACAGATAAGAAGCATCCTACTGTGAATATGTTGAAACATATCCACTGCTCAAACAAGTCTCTAACATTATAAAAATAGCACAGCTGTATCTGTAAGGTCTGTCTTACCGTTTCTACAGTCTTAAAGGGCCATTCACTGCATTTTTCTTTTCCCTGCAGTAACTTGCATAACTCAGGACTACTAATCCAGTGCTCTGAAAAGATACCTCAAACCAGGACACTCTGTCAACTGACTGTCTAGACATATACAAATGACATATACAAAAGAGAGTGAGGAATTCGACTTTGACTCATGCCTTTGGCTCAGAAGGTGTTCTATTAGAAACAGGTATGAAAACACTGCAGGCAATAGATGTATTAATGCAATAATACATTTATACACAAATAGGTTTAGGATGTTTTAGCAATTGCAGTTCAAAATGAAGTTTAGATTCTAATATTCATGGAGGTAAAGTTGGGAAAAAGACAATATGCTTTTTCTATAGTTACTTTCCTTCAACATAATTTTTTTAATTAAAAATTACTTTAAATTATGCCATTGCTCTTAGGCTTATGTGCCCACTGCTTTTTAGATTTTGTTTGTTTCTTCTTTGCAAAACTTTTACTTCCAGTATTCTTTTGTTAAGGGAGGGGTTTTGTTCATAAAATCTGAAACAAGTTTTCACATAAGTGTCAAAGAACTGGTCTTGTGCTTTTAGAAAGGTTTGTTTTATTTTAAAGTCCTGAATTCTTATTTCATAGGGGAAGGTTTACAGCAACTCACTCAGAAACATTACCACTCAAAAGCTAGAATCCTATACACGGGATAGAAATAAGGAGATAACCTTAAAATACCAAAATTCTAATGAAAGGAAGTCTAAAGAAAGGATCTTAGACATCGGCAGATTAAACTCAAAAATGCAGTTAGGAAGGGCAAAAAAAGAATTTGAGGAGCAACTAGATACAGGGATCAAAACTAGTTCTAAATCCTTTTTCAAACACCTCAGAAAGAAAGAGCCTGCTTAACTGTCTGTAATGCCAATTGATATTCATGGTATAAAGACAGTACTGTGGAAGTCAAGATTACTTCAAAGAAGCTAAGTGAATTCTTTGAATTGGTTCTCTCATGAAGAAACTGTGGCGGTCCTAACTTGGGAACTCTTCTATAGAGGAGAGTACACACAGACCAAATAAAGTGTAGCACACTACCAGAGCCAGTGGTAGCACACCACCAGACATTACTCGCTGGGGGAGCTTTAACAGAACTGACAAAATACCAAAACTAGTTACATAGCATGAGCTTATATGTATATAAACCTATTAGTATAGAAATACAGACAACAGCAGGGATGGAGGGGTTGCTAAGCTCATAATTAACCTGAATTTTGGCTAGGTAGACTTCCGTGTACATTCCATTTTAGGGGAATCTCACTGGCAACTTTTTCTAGGATCCTCACACAGCAGGAATAGCACATCTCAGCTTTTCTTTCCAGCCAGCTTCCATGGATTGCCCTAATCTTTCCCGTTTACTCAGCTCTCCACAACTTCTTTCTCCTGGAAAAGCAGCAGAATGGTGCCAGAGCTGCTCACTCCTTGTTCCCTGACTATTACTCCTCATCACATTGCACACTTTGATAGCTGCACCCACACACAGGAACATAGTACAAGGGGCTTCTGCACCAAACATTAATATTGCAGAAAACTGTAATCCCTTACTCTTTTTATTCCTGTCTTGACATTCCTCCAAAGCTATGTTAAAAGGCATTTTGTTATGTTAGAAATCCCTTATCTCTGTTTTCTTTCAGCTGTCCTGTGCATATACTATATGCCAGGCAACATTTAAATTATTAACTAAGCACTAATTGATTTATTTCTTCTTAAATGAGTAGTAGAATGTATCCCTGCTAAAACTTTAGGAACGATGTATGAATTGCAAGCACACTTCTCAGTGTATAGTCATAGTTACTAGATTATTGATTGAAAAAAATACATGAATACATAGCACAAAACATAGAGAGTGTCAGTGCAAAATTGTCCTTTAAATCATATATATGATTTTAAGCAACAAATTTTGAGAAAACTTTTTGGTGTTCAGTAGCCTTCTAAGTGTAAAGTTTTCTAAGAATTTTGAATTATGAATAATATAACCCTAATAGTAAATATTTCTCATTAGGAGGAAATAAAGCAATTTTCTTCCTTCTTCAACAGTTATTAAAAAAATACTTTCACTCAGTAGAGGAAGTAAAAAATCAAATCCTAGGATAAGTGGCCTTTGAAATAATTACAGCATCTGCATAGTCTGTACTTTGAGATTCGGCAGCAAGGAGATACTCAAGGACAGTTACTTGTTGCACAAAAAATTGCAATGTTAAGGTCCCCAACTAGAACAAAGCATCCTGAAATTGCACAATCATAAATATGAGAAGAAAACAACTAGGGCAAGGTAAATACAAGTTTTATGCACACACAAATTATTAGCCTCTTCTGTCCCACACTTTACAAATATTGCAGAATGCTATAATGCATTAACCTTCAGATTGCAGCCTTGGTATTCTTCCAACGGTCAACAAAAATTCTTTTATTACTTTTTTACATTTCTGTAGCTTTCTTTGCTTTCAGTTATCCTTTGCTTAATCTATATTGCCAGCCACTGATGCTTTAACCCCAGTTGGCAGCCAGCACCATGCAGCCCCTTGCACACTTCTCCCTTGTTCCCCAGTATGGCAGGAAGAAGAGGGGGATAAGGAGGGGAAAGGGAAAACAAAAAAAACCTTGTGGGTTGAGATAAAGACAGTTTAATAGAAACAATAATAGAAAAGGAAAATAACAACAATAGTAATGATGACACAAGTCACTCTCCCCTCCTGGTGAGTTGGCACTGTCCCGAGCAGTGATCGCAGATTCCCGTCCCTCAGCCAACCCCCATTTGTATACTAAGCATGACATCTATGGTATGGGACAGGCCATTGGCCATTCTGTTGTTCTGTCTAGGCTCCTCCTCAGGTTCCATGGGAAGCTGAAAAAAAGTCCTTGAAAAATATAAACATCACCAGGCAATAACTATACCAATATGCTACTTTCATACCAAACCTGAAACACAACAACTACCAGAAAGAAAATCAATTCTGTCCCAGCTAAAACCAGAACAACCACTTAAATTAATTACAGTTTTCTTGCATGTCTCTTAGTGGAAAACAAAACCAAAGCAAACCACAACCACCTATTGGCATTACACTACACACAGTTGCATATTAAACAGGGACGGTCAATACATTGTCTGGCCGTGTCTTGCACCTGATCAGCACAGCCTGTCCTGCCTTCTTATTAAATTGCATTTCTAAATTTACCAGGATGAGGGGCTCTGTTCTGTGGGCCTGTGTGTGTGTCTGTGCATAGCAGGAATACATGCACAGCTTTGCTGTTGGCTCAAACTGGAGACAAACTGACGTAGGAGCCTTGCCTGTGAAAAGCTATGAGGTTCTGCAACCCCTGAGAGAATCACGTCAGGCCATGAAACTACCACTAAAAGTCCAGCTATTTATTTATATAGTTATATATAAAGACCTGTACTTATTTTTGTTGTATTTATTTTTACTGACAGACAATGGTCACAGTTCCTGGAAAAGGCTGTATTCCAGACATTAATTTAAATATTGCTATATTATATAAAAAACTTTAAGGATCCTTCATTAAAAAGGCATCATACACGCGTAAATCTCACAATTGCTACTCTGAATTAGGTACGGATGCCCCAGGAAATGCTATGCTGGAAGAAATATACTAATTTTCTCTTTGCTGTGGAATTTGGATTTCACTGGAGGCAGGGCAAGGGAAGTATTTCAGTAAGGAGAAAGGACTTACAACATCCATGAAATATACCTAATATGTATATGGTTATAGTTTGCATTTTTTTCAAATCAGCTCTGTATCAGGAGTACATTTGAAGTAGAACTTTAGTAACAACCCTCACTGCTCTGCACACACACTACTCAGTTTAAAATGTTGCCTTCATTGATAGCTGCTTTCCAAGCAGCTGGAGTCCACATCAGAGTCCATGAAGAGTAGAAAAATATACTTCCTAATTTATTATCTTTAGCTTCACTGAAAGATTGTAAAACAAATTAGATTTTCCAATTACCTTCAGGGAAAGCAGTGACATTTTCTGTTATCCTTTAAGCACTTAGAGTAGATGAAGAAGAGAGAAGTCAGTAATCAGTAGTAGCCATGTCATCTGATATTTAATTATCAGTGCAGTATTTAGTAGTATTTACTACTCTCTTTTCTAATTTTTCTCTGTAATGGAAGATTTTATGGGCTTTTAAATTTTAGGGGCTTGCTGTTAAGAAGAAGAATACTTCCTGAAAATACATAAAATTTTCTGTATTTTAAAGTACATTCTGAGACACAGATCTAGAACACTGATTATTTTCCTAAGAATTGGATGAGACCTCCTGAACCATCTACCCTCCTGTTTTCTACAGAATTTACTAATTCTGTTTTGAACATGGTAGAACAACTCTGCCCCAAAATTCCTTTTTGATGTTTCCTTAGAGTGAATTAAGGGGAAAAAGCCACCAAAACAAAACAAACCAAAAAAAAAAGCCAAACCCACCCAACAAGCACCCAAACAATAAACAAACAGAAAATCCAACCCCAGATCATTGTTCAGGAACACTAGAAAAGTAGGACTGTGTAATATGCTCATCAGGACAGCTCCTGAAACAGTAACAACACAGAATTACACAGGCTCAACAGTTTTATGCAGAACAGGGAGGGCATGTTAATTTGACCTCTCCCTTTCTACCACCCCAAAATGCCAGGTCAATGAAAGCTAAGCTAGAAAACTCATGAGCAGAACAGAATCATGCATCAATCATGCATCAACTCTTGACTGTTTGCTAGAAAGGAGCAATGGTCTTATCTCCTGATACTCTAAAAGTTATTTAATTTTTGTTTTGGTTACCATGTGCTAAATATCTTGTTTATATTTCAATTTACAGATTGAACGTCTTTTTTATATTAGACTTGAGACATTATTGTCAGTAGCAACAGCAGGAAAAACAAAACAGAGTACTTAGAATGGCAGAGGCTGAGACAAAAATGCTTCACAATAATTTTGAAATGTACTGATATTATAATCATATATTAGAGTTACATTGTAACATTCAGTTGTGAGAGCATCAGCTTCACAGTGATTTTGTGTAATTAGGAAGCTTTAGGAAGTTAATTACCTAGGGATATAGTCACCCAGTAACATCTTGACTTCTCAGTACATACCTGTAAAAGGTAAAACAATAATAACCTCTGATTTTCACATAGCACCTTTTAATACCTTACAAACACTGATTTAGTAGTCTTTTAAACACTGTAAAAAAGTTACATTCTCAGTAACAAGTGGAAATGCTTCCCCATCCTGAGTTGTACACAGAATTGCTTTAGGATAAATTTTGTCATTCTCTCAGAGTTGAGTGTAGCTATCAGAACTCAAAAAATCACTTATCAAACTGATAATCTACCTTCCATGACAATGTTTTTTTTCCTCAGCTCGTACACAATGCCACGTTCGAATTATGAAAAAATGTTTAAATTGAAGAGGAATTTCTAAGGGGACCAAAAATTATAGCATCTTCCTTGCATTAGCAAGTAGTATCACAGTTAATAAATGACAATCACCCGCAATAAGGATTTTAACCTGCCAATAATAACACCCAATATTTAAGTGTGGTTTTAAGAAACTAAATACATGATTGCCATCTTTTTACTTGCTTGTCACAGATAAACTCTATCAACTTATTCTACAGCAGGTGAGGAAACTATTGGTCCCCCCTAGTCCACCTGCCTGACATCTCCTCACAGTAGAAAACAATTTGCTCAGAGGAACCTGCTGCACAAAGGCAGGCTGCTCTTAGCTGTGGCAGAAAATCCAGAGGTTCCAACACTCAATATAAGGAGGAATATGCCCAAGAAATAAGTTAATGAAGTATTTCTGTTTCTAATCCATCCAAGACCTGAAGGGACTGTGACACTTTTTCCAATCCTGGGTTGCACCAGACACATTCAGAAAGGGAGCCCCTCATTACCTCAGGGACTATCCATGGTCAAAATATTAATGTGAAGGAGCGATAATTTTTTCTGAGATCACTTAGTGCCATTTACAGTGACGTTTAATGACAAGTGTGTTTTAACTTGATTCAATTTGAATACTCATTAGGAGGTATTTACACTGTTCATAACTTGACTATTTATTCCATTTCTACTTTGTAATGATCATATCATGAACTCTGGTTAGATGCCTAACAAAGTGAATGATACAGCTGTCAGAGGCAAATCTGTCTGTTTCCAGCTCTGTGAAGCACATATTAGAACCTGGAAGGGGAGATCAATTTAGTTTAAGCAATCTGTATGCAGTGCACATCAGCAGCAAGATCAGAGTGCCACATCCAGTTTTGTTGGCTAAGGATTATCAGACTGCACATCCTGTATCAGGAAACATACCAAATAAATCCTCATGCTGATTAAAGGAATATGCCATCAGGCTCAGAATTCCGTTTCTAGCTGCTGACTCTTCCACAGAGTCAGTCTTAAAGATGTATGTAGCAGCTTTTTGATCTGCCTAAACTTGTTTGCATCTCAGAATGGCTAATTTGCATGAGAATAGGAAGCAAAGAGTAGCCATTCTTCAACAACTACATCTTAGAGCATTAAGCTCATCTTCTAAATCACACTACAAACTGTTCAGCCTACTTGCACAAAGAATTACAATAAAAGTATGAGAAAATAAGAAGAACAGTGTTCCATAAATGGACGCTTTGTATCTTCACTATTTAGCTGGTATTATTGTAGCTTTATTATTAATTACCTATTAAAAATATACCGGGACTATGTGATTTTGCAGAAGTCATTAAGTAAACTACAAGGATTAAAAAAAAGATGATTATTGCTTTCAATTGATGGCCTGTCAGCTATAGACTATTACACCCCTGGCATTCAGAAGTATGCTGGGTCTGTTACCAAGTTCTATAGCAGTCTGAGTCCAAAGAGAAATCCTGGACTGGATCAGAAGATGTTCTTTCTAGGCACTAGACTTTACGTATTTATAGCATATAAGTAGGTTTTTTCTGAAAGTGCAGACGGTTCCTTCAAATAAACTCACTTAATACTAAGATAAAACAATGTCTTGGACACTTACCCTTCACTTCTTGGGAAATTAGTGCCCATGTAGAAGAATAGCTGCTTCTGGTAAAACAAATTAAACAGGAAAAAAAAGTATTTCTCTTCCTATGTATGTGCAGAATTCAGATGTAAGAAATAGTCTGACCAAGTCTGAGGTCTGACACTCTGAAAATGGGGTCGTGACAATCAAAAGCATGAGTTTTCTTCATCTTTGTAGCTGAAAGCTACACTGTTTATATTCAGCATGCCTTTATTTGACACTTTCTTTTTGCTGCTAATGGAGGTGGTTATACTGCAGACTACAGTTCTAGAACCAAAATTAATATATTTATGCTCTACATTTTAAATTTTCCTCATCAGAATCAGGGCATTCTGGCACAAAACGTCTAACATTCAGTTACCACATGGGCACTCTTTACCATAAACTTTGTCCAGAGAACAATGCAGGGAATAGGGGTGCAAGACACGAGGCAGAGTGCCTGCACCTTTTGTTTTCTTGTTTTAATATACAGGATGACAAATTTCAGAGTCCTTTCCTTACCATGCCTAAACAGTAATGCTTATAGGCATTTATTATTAATAGTTGTGAATAACACCAATAGCAATATGCATGCAGCATAGAGATATAAACAGAATGCAGCCAAAGTCATCTGCAAACTATGTTAAGACTGCAAATCATATGAATAATTTAAAAGCTGAAGTGAGCTGACAGAGAGGATATTAAGAGAGTTATGTTATCTTGTTCTAAAAACACGAAAAAAAAAAAGTTTCCCTGGTAATACCTATATTACAGGTTTCTATCACTAGCCACTTTACAACCTTCTTCATGTGATATACTTTTATTTTTAATCTGGATCATTTTTTCTGATTTTTTTTTTTTACAGTGATTTTATGTTATCCCCAAGTCATTAGTATCTCTTCAAACAAAACACAAAATAAAACTTCAAATGCAAATGGTTATACATTTGAAAAGGGAGACACACAAAAAAAGCATTAAAACAATTTGTATCTCTGCCACTGCATCAGTTTTCCATGGAAGGCTTTCTGACACAGAGATGATCAGCAACCCTGTGTTAGGGCTTAGGACAGACTAACGAGCCCACAAAACTGAAGTCCTCCCTTTCATGAAGAAATGCTTGTCTGCAATGATGAAGATATTGACAGAGATATAAGAACTCCCTCCATAATGTATCATGTGTACTTGTCATTAAAGTACCACATGTTTGACATATACATTTGAAAACCGTTTTATCTTGCTCTCATCGCTGCACTATAGAGGTTTTATGTTACAGAGCTCTAGTAAAATTATTCATTGGGTTTTCATGAAACTATTTGCATTTTCTAGAAGTGGTGTAGAAGTCACCACCTTAAAGCACCTGAAAACATTTCTAATTATACCTAGTGTCAACAATAAAAATATCACCTATGAAATTTTGTTTAGTTCTGAAATTAAGATCTATTTCTCACCAGTTAAGAATGAGAAGTGAAACTGCAGTTGTTAGCCAAGTTATGTGTGGGAGGAGGAACTGTCTCAATTCACAAACCATATTATCTGGTGGTTCTGAGAGAGACACTGCATTTTCAATAACAGTAAACATAATCTTATCATCTTAAGTTGCACAAAATCAATCCTTTCCTCATATATCAACTTTCATTCTCCTGTGGAACAGTACTGAAATGGAAGGCAGCATGACAAAATAAAACCATAGAATTTTTCCCATAGCACTAACACTTTCTAAAGTCTGTTAAAAAGACAAATAGCAAAAATCTTTTCTCTCTGCCTCACTGGCTTCATAATTGGGGTCCATGAGGGAACCCATTATAATTCTGATTCTCCAGGCTGGCTCCTTTCCTGATAAAACCTAAGGCAGCTCTTTTGATGCCTTTGCACTGGCCTTTGTGTTCTTAGATTGCTATGAATCAGCTTAATTAAGAAGAATTACATTTACATCACTAGAGAAATATTACACATTTTTATGTGGTAGCCCTTAACAAAAATACAGCTGTCATTCCTCTACCCCAATTACTCTCTAATACAGCACTCAACAATTAAACTAATGAAAATTGCTAATTAAGAAATGCTTATATTTAGCTAAGATTATATCGATTCTGTAAGATCTGATCTTTTTATTGTCTTGCCTATTTTCAATACTCACACTGTATCCTCACCAGGTCCATTCAGAAACAGGAGGTCTGATAACAACATTAGAAGGAGATCTACGTTGGTATTAAATGTAGAGCAAGAAGTTTTCACCTTGCATACCATGTTTTCAATATTATATTTAGATAGCATGTTTTCTATCCAGCATATGACTTTATTCATTCTAGACATTTTTCACCCAGTCAGTAGTATCTGATTTTGTACAGTAAGCATATCTATCCATGGTAGTGATATTACCCATTTTAATATAACAACATGGTTTGAAATTAAAAGAAGCTGCCACCTGATAAAGGTAAAAAATGCTGATAGGAAAACATGTCCTCTGCACTATGAAGACACAAAACATCTAACCTTTTGTTCGTGATCAACAAAATAGTAAAAAAGAAACAAAACAGTTTCATGAAGGAAATTTAAAAAAAGAAAATTGGCAAAGGTAGTAAAGGAAGTTTGGTGAGGTCCATTTCCCTCTTACCTGTACCCTGAATAGGTATGCTAGATATGCTGGATATGTCATATCATACCTATATCATTTTATTACAAAAAATGATACAATGAAGAATCACATCATTATAGGAGACTGACTTTCCAGAGACAGGCTGTAGAATGATCCTGAATACAATAGCTAACACATTTATCAAATAGACATTGAGAAAGGAAGATAAAACTTGAGAAAACAGCTATGAAAGTTATCCATAAACATGTTCAGAGCAGGAATAGTTATATCGAACAACACTAGGGCTAGAAAGAGTGGATGTAAACTGCCTATCAAAAGAAGATTTCTAACCATCAAAAAGGTTTAGGAACAGGCTTCCATTCACAGTACTGGGTGCAGGGGGTGGGTGAGAGGAGACACAAACATCTACCATTTAAAGTAAAAACAGACGGGAAAGGGTGCAACTGTGGTCTGGAGACCATGATCTCCTGCAGCTCTTACACCATTTCTGTGTACTCCAATAGTATTGAAGTGTATGACTAGTTTTCTACTCTTTTCTGAAGCACTCACTGACCTGGCAAGCATTTAATAATAGAAATTAAATCTTATCCCTATTTTGTAGTTGCCCTGTATCTGAAAAAGTATTACTATTGTATTATCAATTCAATCTTTTCAGTGCATCATTACTTCCTTCTTCTAATAGTATTCTAACAGGCTAACTTGATGAAACAGAAATGGTTAGACTAGGCATTTTCACTTATAAAAGCTATTCCATGAAACTGAAAGAGAAGAAGTTGAGGCAGTGAATGGTATAAGGAATACAAGGCATTATATGCAAGGAAATATATACAAGGAATGTCCTACCAATTTCTTTTTGTTCATATGCACTTCTTATTAGAAGGCCAGCACTGAAATTTACTTCCTAACACACATTTTTTTCCTCTCTAGAGCACTGTTTTCTTTGTCTTTTTGTAAAAAACAGTTCAATTTCAAAAACATAGTTGGAAACATTAGATATTTTCAGCAAAATTACTCACAAGATGTTTCCCTCATTTGAAATTCTATTTAATATTATATGAAAGATATCTAACGGACAATAAGCATTATGTTTCCTTCATAATCCACTGCTACTCTGCTTCAAGCATGCACAGGGAAAACAGCTGTATTAAGAGAACACTTTGGTTTATATATTCACTATAGTTAGGATCAAAAAGATGTTAATTATTAATATAAGGTAAAATATAGGCCCATTGTGATAACTACAAGGGTAACAGGTATTTATATTATTTATAAGATACTAAGAAAAACTTCATACCTGAAATGCAAAAAAATACCTGACAATAGTAATTAGTCCCCCTTTTTTCAAATCTACAAATTCTGGTCAATAAAACCAAACTTTTTTCATTTTTTTTCTTGAAATTTAGACTAAATATAGTTTGAAATTAAATCTTAAAGAATACGAATCACAGAAACACCTAGGTTGGAAGGGACCTTTTAAGATCATGTCATCCAACCAACGGGGAAAAAGATAAAAGACAAAAACCCACACCACACCCAAAACACCACCAACCAACACTAAACCATATCTCCAAGCACCATGTCAACTCGTCTCTTGAATACCTCCAGGGATGGTGCCTCAGCCACCTCCCTGGGCAACCCATTCCAATGCCTGACAACCCTTTCAGTAAAGAATATTTCCTAATATCTAACCTGAACCTCCCCTGGCGCAGCTTGAGGCCTTGTCCTATCTCCTGTGACTTGGGAAAAGAGACTGATCCCCACCTCTCTACACCCTCTTTTCAGGTAGTTGTAGAGAGCAATAAGGTCTCCCCTCAGTCTCCTCTTCCCCAGACTGAACAACCTCAGCTACCTCAGCCACTCCTTATAATACTCCAGATCCCTCACCAGCTTCACCAGCCTCACCAGATGAGAAACCCAGTTAACTCACAAGTGGTCTTTAGACAAAAACAACTTTCGTATCAGAGCCTACATCATGACTAGTTAAGAAGTAAAATATTTTCATGTACGGATGGATCATATCTCACAGCAAACACTTTGATATGTTCTGTTCGTATAAAAGCACATATAGATTAAATTCCTTTGACCAGAGGTACCCGTTGCAGCTGTTCCTATGGGCATATAGCATTTCAACAGCCACTGCAATTGTCAGGAAGTTCTCCCTTCACCATAGTGCTTATCCACATGGTTTCAACTACTAACTAAGAAACAACTGTTGAGATAATTTGTGGAAGTCCAATTTAAGCAAAGACTACAAAGCAACTCATTAAAACCAGATGCTGAACCTGGATATCTACCCTCCTCATTAATTTCTTTAAAACAAAATAGATCAAATATAGATGCTTCACAATTTTTGGAAATAGCAACATTTTTATCAACAGTCCCAGAGGCCACCCAAGTCAAAGAACACAATTGTACTACAGGTTAACTACATTAAATTAAACAGTCTAACTCACAACTATGCACTTTCCTTCCATTATGAAAAAAAGGGTGAAGGCATCTTTCACCTGGTATTGACTAATATGTAAAGAAGAAAACAAAAATACTAAAAGCAGACTTACACAGGAACATGTTTTGACAGACATTTAAAGAATGCCTTCAAATAATTATTCTTATTAACTTCTGTAGGAGGAATCTTTGTCACTAAGATCAAAATCTTTTCTGTCCTTTGAAATGATGGAGTGACTGCTCAATACTCTTCAATAGAAAACCATTGAGATATCATCTGCCTTGTTAATACTTTCCCTTTGCACTGATATAACATCTATAGGACTGGAACAGAGCCACAAGTAATCCTTAAAAGCTCTAAAGGAATTTATTATACCTAGTTTCATATGTGTTTGGACCTCTGTACTCTTCAGCCCTCCCATTAACACACTTCCAGACCTCTCCTTTGCTCTTTTCCACTGGTATTGCATCTGTGAGAAACCCTGGAGAAAATCCAAGAGCAGTGATCAAGGTGAAGTAACATCCTGAAATCTAGGACATAGAGATACTAACCCAATATTGTATAAAAATGCAGCTTTCATGATTCTCATCAGCATTTGTATTTCAACGTTAACAAATTCTATTTTCCTCTCTAGTTAGCAAAGTAGCTTTCATGTTCATCTCTCAAATGTGTCGTTTACTAATCCAATGTATGAGCATTCTGACAATGAAAGTTCAGATAACGTATCGAAAACTCCATAAGAAATCTAAAACACCTTTCATAACCAACATCATACACTGTTTATTACTGGATGATTGAACCTGAAATGTGCATGAAACAGATATAAGGTTCAGATCCCTTATTCTTAGAGACTGTCTGATGTGAGGTGATCTAGGATGAAAAACTTTAAATCAGAGATTTGAACCACATTGTTCTATACCACAGGGCAGCACTCATAACTATGTATAATAAAACCTCAGAAGTATTGTTTGTGTTGCTCTCTGTGACAATGCAGAATGAAAAACTTCTAAGTCATGAAGACTTCTGAGTTACACTTGTCAATGATGAGTCAGCCCTAAGCATAAGTGAAACATATGTTTCAATAACTAGCAAAACAAACAGAGTAGATAGCTACAAAGTTGCTCTAACCCATTGATTTATTAAATAATGAAAATGAAATGGCGCATACTTAGGTTCTGTTTTTCAAGCCAAAGAAAAATAAGCACCTAAGATCCCAAATAAGTCTAGTGTAATGATGTGTATTTAACTGCAGCATTTAATACCCTTCCCAAAATAATTAAAATTGTAACTACACCCCACTAAGATGGCTCCAACAAAACAGTTTCTCTCATCTTCTATAGAAGTTTCTAAATGAGCTATGTCCTAATATGCTGCATAGAAATTTCTGACAACTGTCATGATGCAGAGTAATTAGAATAACTTAGGTTCCAAGATTTATGAATTTAACTTATTATTAAAGAAAAATTATTCTGCTGCCGGGAAGGGAAAGAGTACTTCATGGAAGAAAAAAGATACAAACCCCCGCTCTCTCTTTCATTTTCTGTTTCCATTTATGAGACTACTTTTCAAAAGTGCAGCCATGATACCGCAGGTTATTGGATTTCAAATGACCTTCACCACAGGCTTTCTGAAAGGTTTGAGCTCTTCAAGCTTCAAGCTCAATTAACTTCACTTAATTGGTTATTTTAAATAGGCCAAGATAGCTGGAATTGCTTTTCATTCATTTTCAGCAAGCACGGGGATCTCCCATCTTCCTGCTTTTAAGTATTTTTTTACATCTCTGAAAGCATGGCTAGTGAATGAAACAGTAACAGGTCATCTCTTGGTAACAGACCAAGCCTGCAGCTGAGCAAACCTTACCGCATTCATCGCACTCTTGCAAGTTCAGGCTAAGGCCCAAAAACACAGACTGGAGTTCAAGGAAGGTTGTGAATGAGTTGGGTTATTAATCCCATACTGCTGCAGTACCTGCATAATCTAGAATAAATGTCACCTCCAGCTTGCACTGACTAACAGAAATTTTGGTTTATTTGTTCCCGTTTTGCCTTATTTCCTGTGGTTCATAACATAAACAAGTCCTTAAAAAAAAAAATCAGGAAAAAAAAAATCAGGAAAAAAAAAATCTATTGAAATAATGTTGCTCACTACAGACTGAAAGGAAATCAGATGAAATAAGATTAGTTGTATCAGCAGGAGGTTTTTGTGCTGAGAACTATTTTGAATCACCCTGGTCTACTAAGGAACTCAAGTTTCAGTATTTAATCTTTTATATAACACAAATATTTTCCCCCTTTCTGTGGAAAAGCTGAAACATTTTTTTTTAAAAAAGTTTTTGATATCTCACAACAATCAAGCCTCTAAATCCTGATTCTCAGTTCTTCTTTGACAGGGTAAGAAGGCCTTAAAATGGGCACAAATCAATTTATCAAAATATCTGGATATAAAGCCTCAGTGCAGTTTATTGTTACAGTATCAAGTACAAATGTTGATAGGCTTACCAGCTTCTGTGGGGCACCCAGAGATATTTAATCTTAGTAAGTTCATATAATATGACATTTTGGGACTTTCAAAACTTGACAGTAACTGAGAAAGTGCTTTGGAGACAGATTTTTGACTTGGTGAGTCTGTTCCACATAAACCCTTATGTAGAATAAACTGTATCAGGAGCAAAGTAATGCAAAAAATACAGCAAAATCATCCACATAAGTTTTCTTCCTATATTGTAAAACTGGAAGGAAATATTCTGCTTTGTTTTTGCAGAGCCGAGAATCCTTTTCTAACTTCCTGCTCCTCTCATTCAATCCTAATTTTATTCTTTCCTTTATGCTCAACTATCAACAAAACCCTCTTATTATTTACTAGCTCTAAGAAATGTAATTTTAAAAATTAATTTTGGTTTAGCAAATTCTCAGTTTTCAGAAAGATACTATTGGTTTTAATATAATGGAAGTTTTGCTCATTACCTATATTGCAATCTGAATTGGTATTATTTGCAACAGAAAACAATATTATGTTTGACTAGTATTCCTGGTGGTTAGATATTTCCAATAATTGCCATACATCAGTTTGGATTTCCAACATTTTGCCCCCTCACTTAATTGTGACCAGAAATGTGAGGGCTCTATTCTGCTTCTGGTGTAATTCAGGAGATAATGCTGGTACACCACTGCATGCTTACTCACCACAAGGAGAAATAAATGAGAGGTGGAATCCTAGTAGGAAGAAGTAGGGGATAGAACAGTTGCAGGCTTCATTCACAGTCCTGAAGGTGTAACTACTTGCACCTTGTGCTCTTCTTTGATTTACAATTTTAACTTGCTCCCAGCAGTAAGTCACTGCAACTGCTGTTTCACATATGCACCTGCAATATAAAACATTTCATCTGTTGACTCAAAAATTTCTACATTCTTCCAGAAATAACACATAAATTATGTTCTTTACTAGCATGTGTTCACAGGACCTGACACTTAATAAAGCCTTCTATATTTTCCCCTCTCACATTGAGCTGTACTTCCTTCTAAGCAAAACAAGTATGAAAGGAACAAAACAAAACAAAATCCCACCAAAAACTAAGACTGCTCTCTTTGTTAAAGTTCTTGCAATTAGATTATTTTTTTTTTACCAAGAATAAAATGTGGACTAGGAATAGAACCTTCCTATATAAATCTTTCTTGTGCAATCTGTATTTTCTCAATAAAACAGTCTGTTTCACACTTTTGACAAATTTTAAATGCCTGTTAAAAAAAAACCCACCACACCCAGGCATCCCTTAGCAGTAGCAAGATCTTTCAGATCTGAATCTAATGCTTTGAACATAATATATTTTACAGTGCTTTTTAGTTTAAGAACAGTACAAACGAGGTGCACATTGCTGGGAATTGATTTTAAATATGAAATCAACTTGTTTCAGTTAGTAATTTTAGTCCTTAATGTTATATGGTAGAAAAACAAATAGTGATTGCTTTTTTTCCTTCAAAACTTCCACCATTAAATATTCTTAACAGAGTTTAGGGACTGCTGGTTCAGCTGCCAGTGTCATAATACACATTTTTGTGTTCTGCAATTCTTGGTATTCTGTAATTTCCAGGAGTAAAATTACTGTGAAAGCTTCTACATTGAGAAGCAACGTTGCAGTGTCCCAAAATACAGTGGTGTATTTATCAATTGGCTTGCAAATCAACACAAACATCTCATTATGACCAGTTGCTAGGTTCCACCCCTCCCCAGTTCTTTTCCTTTTAAAATAGTTTTAAAAATTAAATTAAAAAAAAATTACAAGCTGCTGTACAAATGTTGAAATACCTTAGAAAAGCAAAAAGCTAACATACTTTGACAAACAGCTCTTTCTGCTCTCAGTCTGCTTATTTTCTCTGATCATCAGGAAAAGTAAAAAATGGGTTTTGACATTTTAGCAGTGCAAATGTTACGGGAAAATTTAAAAGGGTGAGATATTTTAGATCAACGCAAAAAAAGAGTTAGCATATGGTTATATTTCTACTAAACATGTTTTACTTCATTCCTCTGTATTCTCCTTCAGTCACTTATTAAGGATTTGGATTTTAATTCTAAGTGATACAATTCTTTTTTGATATTATACTTCTTTTTCTAATTTAAGGATGAACAGCAGTATTCATGGGGTCTCTTGATCAGTTATTCTGAGAGAGCTGATATTGGCACCATGGCAGGAAGAGTAAGACAATGCATCAGTTGTTTTAAAGACAAGTATGTTTTCCAAGACATGAATCACAGAGAAGGAAAAATTATTTTTGCCAAGTGCAGAACCAACAGCTCAAAACTTAAGTGTCAATAAACTCAAAGCAATTTAAATGGCATGCACTCAGGTGTTTTAGGGGTTTTAATTTCTTAGAAATTTTTTATCTTTTCCTCACTAGTACCTCTCTCCCAGAAACGCAATCAAATGTCATGTGTTCACCTGTAACCAAACAAACTACAAAAACTACTTTTTCCAAGCTCTTTCTGTTCTAAGAGAAGACTACTGCCAATTCACATTTTGGGCAACTTGCGTGACACTGTTCACTCTCAACAGTGTGGATTCAGGAGCAAAACTTAAAATTTCTAACAGTAATTCATTAGATCTGGCCTGAAGTCAAGCATCAGGAAGAAAAGCTCTCTCTGACCACAGCAAAAATCTGCTGCACATAATGAGATAGTACTCAGTTTTAACACTGATATTTTGAAGATTATAAAAGGCTTTGTAGTACACAGTATAACTAATGAGTCTTACTTTTAACATATTTAGTTAAGAAACAGTCCCATGGTCCCTTAAAAAAACCCAAAAACGTTCTTCAGCTTTTTCATCCTTGTTAAAACACTGAAAAAGCCCTCTGATCTTACGGGATCTCTGCAGGGTATCATGGGAAAATCTGAATTGAGAACTCAGCCTTTAGGGATAAGTGTACAGGATATGAGGCATCTGAAGTAATTCACATGAGATACTTGGTAGTAATTTCTGTTTCCTTTTGAGTGGTAGGAGCAGAAGGAGGAAAGGGAGAGAAGCACAAGAAAAAATTCTGTACCTGTACCCGTTTTTTCAAAAATTTTCAAGTGGGAAATAGTGACATTAAAAACCTATTTAGTTCAGTTAAAAGTCCAACTTTCTATTGCAAAGCATTCTGGCAAAATAATACACAGCCATTTCTGAATGTGTTTGAAGCTGCTTTCTATTTAGTACTTGATATTTACTTCATTACAGTAAACTGTTATATTAAACTGTAATCTTACATTACATTAAAACCACATCTGTTAAGCAGCTGTTTTTATAGATGTAATTCTGAAGATGCATAAATGAAAAAATAAGAAAATGCAGTAAAAAAAAGAACGAAGTAATGTAAGGCTACTCTTGTAGTCAAATTGATAATCAGCTTTCCTGAAATGAGAACAACTTTTATCTCTGGCAGCAAGGGGCAGTTGGACTAGATGTCTTACCCACAGCCATATAATCAAGTGGTCTAGCCAAAAGCATATTCATATATCATGACACACAGGAAATAAAGTAAGATTAAAATAAAATAAAGATTGAAGTTTTATTTCTCTTAGAGAAGGCAAGTACTGCTTCCAGGCTCATGCCAGTGAAGTCCAGAAGTCATACATCAGGAGTACCAGTTGCATACACCAAAAATATCCAACAAACATTTCCTTTCCACCTCATCACTGGTGCAACCCTCAAGAACCAGACCTCACCTAGCAGACAAATGAAAGTTGCCAAAAAGTTACTTCAGCGGTGTTCTTTTATCTGCTGTTTGAAGCATCTATGTTAAGGTTTCTATAGTCAATCATACATACATGGTGTTAAAGATATGATTAACAACAAAGCCTCGATAGCTAATGACTTAGAGCATTTTTTTCCACTGTATTAACAGAAAGTTAATATTGGCTGTAGTTTTCTAAAAACATCCTAATCCAAACAGAACAAGGAACATATGTGCTCACATCTGATTTTAAGCTGTGTTATGTATTAAGTCTCCTAGAGCTTATGTGACAAATAGAACCAGGTAAACCAGCAAATATGGGAGAGTCTGCTAAACAGACAAAACCAAAACAGAAAAAAACCTAAACAAACAGGCTATTGTGCAATACTTTGACGTATTATTGAGTCATACTGCTTACTCAGGTAGACCAAGTACAAATTTATCCCTTCCAATTGGCTCATATCATTAGGCAAAGTGATTTGAGCTTCCTTCAGGTTTAGAAATTCAGTAACCTCTTCAGCAACAGTGCCAAAGTACCAGTACTAAAGCCCTGGGCTTACTTCCCACAGAGCCAGGAGCAATAACAGCAGCCTAGCCTCTCACTGAACTGTTTGAGAAGAGCTGCCAGCGAGATGAGGAGGACTTTTTAAGTCGAGCATTTCGTCACCTCCTCACTACAATTGCCAGGAAAAGGTGACAAATTACAAGACTGGATGGCTAGTCTAGCTAGAAGCCACACTAGACCACCCACAGCCCTGCCTGAGCCAACCCAGCAGCTGTCCATGTCACAATGCTGGATCACACCTACAAGAAGAAAGCAGCATGTGCCAGCCAGTAAATTAATGGAAACAACGTAGTGTTATTGAGGGGCGGCAGCAGGGAACTGCTTTACTTAACTACACATTGGGGAAGAGCAATCAGCATCCAATTGACATTTTATGGGCCAGATTTCCAGTTTGGTTTTGACAGGACTCCCCCCTACTTTTTTTTTTTATTGTTATTCTCATGTACATATTTGAAATCTTGCAGTTATGACAAAGTAACTGGGCAGCCACAGCCAAGGCCAAAGCAGTAGTGAAACACCTTGGAATTTCAAGGTCTCGCATGTGTGTATAAGCACTCAAGACCCCACACACATTGGAGATTTCGGAATTCTTTTTACGCATTTAAAAATCTACCCATGCATTAATACCTTGTACAACGCTTCTTTGGTGGATCTGGTAGCTACTCTTTTCTGCCCAAACCCATTTGGTATCCAGAAACTTGGAAATCCTTACCTACATCTTCTGAAGGGCCTAATTATCTAGCCATGCTCTGAGATTATCCAGCATAAAAAGTTTAAACCAAAACATGTTGGAAAATGAGGTAGTGACCACCTTCTGATAATCTAGGCAAAAAGTACAAGTCTGAAATTCTAGACTTCTTCAGCATGTGGAGATAAACTATCTTTTCCCATAATCCCAAAGAATGACCCAACTGTGAAACTATGGAGTATTTCCTTCATTGAAATACTGGTCGGCCAAGCATTCAGCAGTATAAATCTCAGGAGGCCAGAATGGCAGGTAAGAGGGATCCTCATACCACTGCCTGGCAGCCAGCAGGAAGAAGAAAGCCCATGTTCCACATTCTCAGGCAATGTCATTCTCAATGCATGACATTTCATGGTAGGTAGAAATAGAAAAAAATAGAAGTATATACAGATGAAAATACAAATAATCTACAGAACATTAACGTGAACCACAGGGCTCTGCCTTTTTTGTCACACAGATGAAAGAAAAACATACCTTAGTTTGTGAAGCTGTGGCCATAAGCTAGCTAAGTGGGAGAGCAAATGTGATTCCAGGGAACAGAGATAAAAAGGACAACTACTGCCTCTGCAACTGGGCAGCAGATGAGCAAGGCAGATTTAGCACCTTATACCTGGCTGTTAATTTTCTTCTGGCTTAAGTTTTTAGCATCTTCATTCCATGAAAAAGACTGACCTGAACAGGATTTGAACATTTTTTGTTAACACGGAACACATTATTGTAGCAATATGACTGCTTAAAAATGGTTATTTCCATAAGACAGTACAAAACATAGTATTAGCCCTTTAACAAAATTTTTCACCCAACAATCCCAAAACACTTTACAAATAATAAAAAAATTAAAAAAAATAAAAATTAAAATAAAAATTAAAAATCATATAGAAAGACCATTATGTAAATTTACTCTTTTGTACCTCTGAACTAACTATAATTCATATAATGAAATTTATGAGGGAGGTGAGAAATTTGATGGCTACAAGCATAGTTTTCACTAATTGTCACGGAAATGAATTTTGACTTGAAGACTTTTACTTTCTGGCATAACTAAAACTTATTGTTTTGTTTTTTCAATAAGAGAATAGAAAGATACCTATAAAGAATTTTTACATAGTAGAAGTTTGCTTTATGCTTTTCTGGAAAACAATGGTCATGCTTAAAAAGCCATAACTTTTCTTAAATAAGAAGCTCAGAATTGCTTATTTTTGTGAAAATAATAATAAACAAACCCATAGCTTTTATTAAGTCCTGTCAAACTGAGAAGATCTTAACAGTTTAATTATGAAGTCCAGCTGTACAAACTAAGAGAGAAAATGTTTCCAGACAAGATCCAAAGTGCAGCACCATATCCCAAACCACAGCTATTTCTTGTCCTTTGTCAGTGTAGGATGGGGTGCTCCAGTTTCTTAGATTAAGGCATAAAATTCTAGATCTCCTATTCACAGCAAATGAGATCCTGAAAGCATCATTTTCATGATATTTTAGTATTCACTAGTCAGTAAGATTGTCACTTCATAGCTAGGTGATTCAGGAAATATTTTAAGACTGTCCACCTTTCCACAGCTATTGCTAGTATATAAGAGGCAAGCCCCAGAAACATCAGCCTACTCCCTGGTGTTTTGTCAGGTAAGTTTGTTCTGAGTGAACCCGTAGTGTACCTGCAGGCACAAAGGCATTTTCCTTGTGATACTTATTAGAGCTTAAGATTCAAGCAACAACTGTCAAAACTGGTTTGTGATGGGTTTTGCCTACACCCAGCAGAAAAAGCAAAAACAAAAGGCACACCTAAGAAATCCCAAAGCCAACCATTACACCTTGACTTAAAGGAAGGTGTGTGCTGTGGGACATCCCCTAGCCTTGCTCCCCTAATTCCCAGGGCAGCAAGCTGCCTGGGACGAGTCACGCTTCCTTCCAGCCAAATCCTCACATTGTTCATGTGGTATCAGAATTTGGAGGGGAAGGGGCTGTAAGAGACAGAATGATGTACATTTATGATCCTTCCTCACATGGAAGAGGGATGCAAAGTGTAATGTACTTGTGTCAGCAGGGAAATGCTTCCAGGTACTGCTGTTGAGAGACAATCACAGTAGCCAGAGATGTAAGTGACTTCACCTTAAAGAGAAGAAGATGGGAGGAACGAGGATCACCTTTGTAAAGGCAAGAACTCAAAGTTGGACTTAGAAACTCCTCTACTCCTAAGTATGCTGGCCATGTAAGTACACAGACTCCATGCTGTGAAACAAAGAAAAAAAAAAAATCTGTTTCTTTGCAGATAAGCAGGACTAGGACCATTATGATGACTTACATTTCTTTGTATAGTATTTGAAAAGGTGATTGTATGAAATGCTTTTCTTTCCCTCTCTATCCTTTAAACCTTGGTTTGCGCGTTTCCAAGTAACCACTTAAAAGATGTCTTTTCTTTTTATGTGTAGATTTTAAAGTACCCATATAGAAAAATTACTTCCCCAAAAGCCCCTATGAAAATAAAAACCATAAGAAGATGAGTTCTTATAGCTTCCCTTCAACTCCAGCATCTCAGCAATGAAATCAAATTTTTAAGAAAACAGACAAAGCAAAACTATTTGGGTGCCTTGAAAGGATGACTATAAGGTAGATCTAGAACACATTTAATCACTATGGTATGATTTCTGACAAGTTGTTTCTAGTCTGAAATTTGAAAAAAAATAATAAATCATCTAATTCTGCCATGATAATTGTGGTTCCATTTCTGAATGCAGATCAGATGCTGAATATTTCCAGCCAAAAATATAGATGTCTTCCAAAGCAGTTTCATCTACAGCACTGATATTCATTACAGGTTAAGTAATCTTCAATTCCTTTATTCCCGCTCTAAGTTTTTTGCCACAATTATTTTGAGTGATTACTGCTGAAATCCACAATTCTTTTTCATCCCCACATAGGACAGACTTATTTTCATCAACTGACCTTAAGCTCTTATACCAAATACTATGAATTAAAATCCAAACTTCAAATCTTAACATACATCCAGTCCAATTGGTAAGAAAACAATATTCTTTACTTTCTGCTTCTACCACTGCAGGCGTTTCTTAGAAATGCTGAAGGGATGAATTTGCACATATGTATTACTTAAACACCTGGAGAATTCCTAATATTGGTGAAAAGTGTGTAAAACTCTCCCTCTCTGCCTGAGCCAATCCCAGGCAGGGACTTGGGAGTAAAGGCAAAAAAAAGGAAGCGTTATCTGCAAAGGGTTTAATTCACTGAAGTACCATTATCTTGTTCTTGATTATTGCTACAATAAATTGTAACCATCAGAGATCAATCAGATAATTCAGGATTTAAGAGTAAGAAACATTTGCATAAGACAAAAAGCAAATAAAATACTCTGGAAGTGTGACAGCAGCCCAAAGTCCCCCACACACAGAGCTTTCAAAGAATATGCAGCGCTGCAGAAAATGCCTATTTAATTAACTTGATTTTGAAGAAAAAAATTTATACTTGAAATAAAGCATACGCTACACAGATTCAGAACAGTAAGAATCTTAACACGGGATCGTTTCGCTTTTTATCTACCCTTTTCTTTCGTTTCCTTAGCCATCAGTCCACCATCTGATAATTCTACTTCTGCTCTTACATGAATTTTGCATCTGTGAATATAAAAAAAAATATCTAGAGAACATTGTCAGAAAACCTCAAAATAATCTATTTATTTTTTGTAACCTATTATTCCTTACATTTTCATGTCCTGTCTCTTCTATTTCCACTGATACACAGTCACATTCAATCAGATTTAACGTGAAGAAATGATAGATAAAAATTTTTTAGTGGCCTGAATGGCAAAAATTTATTTAAGCTACACAGAGAATTTGAAAATAAA
The DNA here is from genome assembly GCA_026546715.1 of Gallinago undulata. Taxonomy (NCBI): domain Eukaryota; kingdom Metazoa; phylum Chordata; class Aves; order Charadriiformes; family Scolopacidae; genus Gallinago; species Gallinago undulata. The sequence goes on along the minus strand of JAOTQQ010000032.1, from coordinate 34,354,566 downwards.
ACTTCTGTCAGATTGGATTCTGAACATGGACAAAAAAAACCCCAACCCTAGTAATATAGATTTTAATTAGTAATAAAAGTTCCCACGAAATCTAATGTCATGGATTCTGAATTTGCCCACAGCAGAGCTTTGCATTGAAAACTTGCATTTTCTGCTTCAAAAATAAACTTTTCCAAGCAATTTACTAAAATAATTAATGGTGCTAATGCAGGAATCGCATGCATTACATTTAGAAGCTTTAGAGGTTTACTGCAGGTGGCTGTGTTGGCATATTGAGATTTTGATGGAGTTGCTTCACATTTCAACAGCAAAACGCATCTCTTAGAATATTCTCTCATTAAAAGCCACATCAACTTTTCTGTACGCTTTCCATAAAGTGAATCAATGTATGATCTCATGGGAGCTTTTCTGATGGTTGTCATTTTGGCCCTTTCAAAAATGGCATAAGGGAACACAATACTAAGATAGGCAGACAAGACAAAACTCTCTGCTATAAATGTAACATAACATTTATATGCATATCATATATGTACAGACATACATACACACACATATATACGCATATGGGATTATAGTATTTCTAACCAAGTGTTACTTGAAATTGTGAAATGAAGAAATGACTGTAGGACTTTTCTTTAGCAATAACAGAATTTAAAGGTTAATCTAAAACACTAAAAGGGTCAAACTTCTCTCACAAAAACTTTGTAACTAAAACATCCATTCCTTAAGTAGCTACCTAGTACTAGCAAGGGTAAGAATTTAAGTCCAATATGTGACAGGAGAACATTGTGTTTATTCCCATGATGAAATAAAATAAAAGTAATAATCAAGCCAAACCAGAAAACATTGAATCTGCAAAAACTTCCTAATACCTAAAAATTCATAAACTTAAGAGTACAGAAGCTGGATATTTTGGAGACAGAAATGGTTAGTAAAGAATCCAGAGAACAAAGTAGAAGTTCTATCCGCATTAAAACAGAAATGAAAACTAAAACAAGATTAATTGACCTGGATGGCATTCAAACTGCTGGAATTATTTCTACATGCAAGTAAAAAGCAATTGTCCTAATTATACAACAACGCAACCTATAAAAACCCAAACAAACAAAACCAACCACACAAAAAAAACCCAAATTTTCTATGTCTTTAGAAAACAAGAGCTGAAGGTTCAAAGATCCATCAGTATAATTAGTTTCAGAGGAATTCAGAACTCCTTGAGCAAGTTGCTTCTTTTGCTAGTGCCTTTCCTTTCCTTTGTTGCTTTTCTTAGGACTAAACAAAAACTGTATTTACAAGATATGCTCAAGCAATACAATCCTGAGTTTGGATTAACTGGGTACAACCCTACCACCATCAGGAAAGAGTAAAGGGTATAAACGCATAACCAAATCTATTGTACTGGGAGTAACACGAATGTGACTACCGTAGAAAAATAACCAATTAGAATGCTCCTGATTAAAAAAAAAAGCAATACCAAAACTAATATAGATCACCATATCTAATAATTATACAGTGAAAAAGGTTCACTCAGGGTTTGCAATTAAAAAATAAAAAAGCAGCTGTAATAAGGTAGCAATGAACAAGTTAAACATCTTTTCCTTGATGTATTTTTATCAGATGTGTGATGAAAAGAAGTTACTTTGTTTCTGACAAGTCTGATAGTTTGCATCTTGCACTTTACAGATTCTGTAGTTTGTTCAATTCATTTGTGTGAATGCTGTCCTCAAGTAAGTCATCAAAAATTTTTACTCTCATACACTAAGATATTCCTTAGAGAAAAGTTAAAATGGACTTAAAATAGCAATCCAAATAAAATACATATAAAGTGTTAAGCATTACTCCAAAGGAAGGTTACATTCTGAGTGGAAATACAGAATTAAATACAGCAAATACTTGAGCAATGATGTCATTAAACTATTAAGGCAGCTGTTCAATTGCTTTAGGCAATGAGACAGTAACACAGTAAAATGACACGATCCAGAAAGAAATATTTTTTACTGTGTGAACAACGCTGCATTTAAAGTTGATTTTAAAAAGTGAAATTAAAATAAACAAAATTATAAGCACGGAACTGCTTTGTACAACAGACTGTTACAACAGGTTTGCAATGTTTTGAAAAATCTTCCAGAAAAAAAAATTACAAACCTATCAAAACCCAAATGCAATTCGCAAAAAAAAAAGGCAAATGACGCAAAACCACACAAAAAGACCTAGCGTAAAAGACTATTTCAGATTAAGTTTGTGCTGACATTACTTATTGCAGAGGGTGGATGCAAACTTACGGTATTCAAGCCATTAGAAGACACTTCGCTCTACTTACAAATGTTCAAAAACAATGAAAGAGGCAGAGGAATGCTATTCCCATAAACACACATATATTAATTATATTAAAAATAAGGTTATTCTCTGGTTCATGTTGCCATACTGAAATTAATTACATCAGGAAAGGAAAAGGAAAGTTGCCAGTCATGAATAAAAGTAGCCTACTTTTTCTTATTCTATGTCTTGTATTAGAAAATAACGTCTAAAAGTCCAGTCCAAGCTTCATGATTCAGCAGAAAAGCCCTCTTAGAGGCTCCTATAACACCACGCAACACAAACGGCTGCCGTTGGCCTTACTCTGAAAGGTGAGTGACAGGGATTTGGGATACTGCAGTTACTTATCTTTAAACATTCTCTTTTTGAATGTGATTCAAAATACAAACTAGCAGCAGGGGTATTATTTTCCGTACATTTTGAGTAGCAAAGATAAGGTTAAAAGAGAAATTAGTTCTCTTCATAACACACGCATAGGCAAAACCAATTTCTATAATAACGTAAGATTAGAAAAAGAACATTACAATTGTTGTCCTGAAACTGTTAGGTCAAATTTGGCTATTTCTTACTCTGAAATTCAACAAAGAGTTTCAGAATACTCTAATGTATAACACATGCATACGCGTGCATAAATGTGTATAAATAAATTATAAGTCTGGTTTTAGAGATTCTGAACATCCTTGGTTACAACTGAATTCAGTGAAGTCTAGGATTACACAATACCAGAAAATAATGATTAACTCCTGTAACTGCAGTTGCAAATACTCGACAAATGCATGTCAATTAAAAAGCAGTTAAACTGACTTTGTAGAGCAAGTGTGTGTATGAAAGCCACGGGCTTACATTATTTGTTTGGTTCCCTAAAGCACTACAATTATAAAACAGTCCCACTTTATTAATACAAAACTTTCATTTCTAAAGAGATATACTTTAATAAAAGATCAGTAACACAAAGAAATCAAATGTGACAGCACAGAAATCGATGTAAAAAGAAAGAAGAGAAAAAAAAGAAAGAAGAGAAAAAAAAGAAAGAAGAGAAAAAAAAGAAAGAAGAGAAAAAAAAGAAAGAAGAGAAAAAAAAGAAAGAAGAGAAAAAAAAGAAAGAAGAGAAAAAAAAGAAAGAAGAGAAAAAAAA
>JAOTQQ010000032.1:34308672-34350672 GCA_026546715.1 Gallinago undulata | reverse complement strand
AGAAAGAAGAGAAAAAAAAGAAAGAAGAGAAAAAAAAGAAAGAAGAGAAAAAAAAGAAAGAAGAGAAAAAAAAAGAAAGAAGAGAAAAAAAAAGAAAGAAGAGGAAAAAAAAGAAAGAAGAGGAAAAAAAAAAGAAAGAAGAGGAAAAAAAAAGAAAGAAGAGGAAAAAAAGAAGAAAAAGGGAAAAAAAGGAAAAAAAAGAGGAAAAAAAGGCTTGGAATTCATTTCAGAACCTGCAGTAATTTACAAAATTTACTCAGCAGATTACCCTTCACAGAGTCCTGTCAATATAAGGAGAAATAGTCCAGAAATTATATCAACTTTCACCTTAATATACTGTGTTGTACCTTGAAAGTTATTCATCACTACAAGGCTCAGACAAGTTCCATTAAGGATTTCAGGTTCCATAGGCTTTAATGTTTTTCTCAGACAGTGCATTCCAGAATAATGCTGGTCATAACTATTTTTTCCAAGCACTGCACTCACAGAACACTACCCATGGCAGCGTACGTGACTAAAACCATGCAAGAAACACCTGGGCAAAAAATATAGAACAAATAAAAAGCCCCAAAATACCACTCTAATGGAAATTAGGGAAAGTATCATCATTAGTTTATCCTCTGACAATATTTTTGTGCCAACTGAAAAATACTTCTTTTTTTTCATTGCAGGAATGGAATGACATTATGCAATCTTATCAAAGCAAAAAGATAATCCCGCATTATAACATGTAATTAAAACCACATTGTTCCCATAGGAACAGGTCAGGCAAACAAATAATTTGGTGATGGGCAAAGCAAAAGAGCATGAACAGAACTGGGTAACTCAATGCTCAAGAAATGTTATCTTGGTTGTAAGGGCAAGGTTTCCAGAACTTTTAAAAAGCACAAAGATATTATGAGGACAGCCTGCCTGAAACAGGAACTTATGAGTTTAATTTTCTTTTTTTTCAGAACTACTTAAAAAAAAAACAAACACCTCATTATTTGTTTTGCACAAATAAACCTTTACAGATCTATTAAAACACTTTTACTAGAGTATTCATTTTACATGTGTTGTTTTTTTTTTTCCCCCACAGACTGTCCTTTCTTCAGAACACTATGGCAAAAACATTATTCTGGAAAATCAGTTCATAGAACAGTATTCTGCATAGGATCTCTTGTTCTATACAGGTGGTATCTGTTCAGCATGTGCCAGATTGTGTATCCATTCTATGGGCACAGGTACTTTCAGATATTGTACTTTCTGCAAACTTCATGATTACTCATCCAGCACAGATTCACCTAAATAAGTACAGATATTTGTAGGCTGTCACAACATGCCAAAATACCAAGGAAATGTTCCAAGTTCATTCTGTCTGAAAATGATTTGTAGGAGTCTGGGGACTGAAACCATGGGATCAAAAGAGAGGAAGGATAGGGCAAGCCTCAGAAAAGTTCGCTGTTATTTATATTTCACTGGATTTCTAATCCAGTTAGTCTCTTAACTAATTTTTATTGAGATTTCTTTAGACCACCATACAACAGTACTGCAAACTAGTGCTGCTCCAATAAACTGTGACACACAGATTAATAAAAAAATGGGGGTATGCTTTGAATATTCTATTCATTACTTTATCTGTACTTATAAAATACCAGTAAAGACTGAAAATTGCAAACGAGTCTGCAGTTCATAAATTTTAGGGATTTTTTTTCCTGATGACATATCTTTGCCTGACAGAAAAGGAACAGTATCTTTGTGAAATGGGTTATCCACCTACATAGTTCTGGCAGAAAGATTGAACAGTACAGCAAGCCCTTCTCAGGAAATGTGAACATTAGTATGCTTTTCAGATATTCAAACACTGCTGGATTTATGAACTTACCCTTATTAGCCTGTTAGAAGCTTATTCAGCTCATCTTCCTTCTGCTCTGGTTGTCTGATAACTTTTGCTGAGAGGATAATAAAAGTTGCTTCTGATGACATCGGCCACTACGATCTAAGCTGAGCTGAAGCTGCCAAGTAGGACTGGTGTAGAGAAGCAACAGTGTGGACCGAAACTGGCAGTTTAATTTTTAAATGCTGCTATCTGCAGTACTTACAAAAAGCTGAGTAGAAAGCCAGAGAATTCAGTTTTACAGCACAAACCGAGAAGAAAGATGGGACAGGGATAGACAGTTTATATTGTACCTATTTTAATTCTTTTGAACTCAAGCCCTGAAATTTAGAAACTCACTCAGAAAACAAAGAGGAACCATACAGGCATCCTAAATGGTCCTGCAATAAAGCCCCATGCAGCCCAGTACTGATAAGCTCAAGGTCATCAATTTAGGATGAACTGCCAAAACTGTGCTGTGAGTTCCAGCTCACCTGCTACCAGTTTCAGATAATTTAGCATACTGCTATCAGGAGTTATCTTCCTCTTTCTCAGAACAGAGCTGAACCATTCAACAGCATGCAAGACTAGAACGAAAACTACTCCTCAAAAACTAGGCTCAGAATGCCTAAAAGTCATAGAAAACTTGGGATTAAACAGGGCCACAACTGCAGTACTGACGGCACAGCTGAAGAATAGAAAACACCTGGGACTCCAATTAGCAGACAATTTCAACATCTGTTTTCATCAAGTATATTAAACATGCCCCAAAATACTCTGGAAAACACTAGGTAAGATAACCAACACTCTAAGGTAAACAGTCTAATTCTACAATCCAAGATAAAAAAACGTCTTTTTTATTAAGCAGTAATGTAAGATTGTGAAATTCACTTCACCATTCAAGAAGCTGGACGCAAATGGACAAGTTTTACATCAGAGGAATAATAATAACATAAACCTTCCAGTGTAAAGCACATTTAACTTGGATTTTCTTCAACTTGTTGATAAACCTCTAACGCTCTATCAAGCAATCAAGTTATTTCTTCTAAATGTTGAGAAAGCAGAAGTTAGAAATAATTTTTGTGATATTTATGATATTTCTTTTTTTACAATAAAGAGAATAGAGAGTACAGAATTCCCATTTTTTATTTTCTTTTTATGGATAAGATCTTTTAAATTAGCAAAGCATTGGGTATTTTTAACTAGCATTCAGCCCGGGAATAACCTGGGAAGCGGGAGAATAAAGTTTCTGTGAACAAACAGAATAAGAAAATTTATCTTTTTTTCAAAAGAATTATGTCAGAACTGTTCCATTTTTTGAAAGAAAGTAAAATAATATAGCCTTAGGGAAAATTAAGTGATTTCATCCAGCTGGAAATACTTTTATTCCAGTGATTTTTAATAATAAAGACTAGATTTAGAATTAAAGGGGATTTACCATTTACATCACTGAGATATGAATCTGCATTGTTGGTGGTTTTGACCAATATATTTCAGTGGCTAAGGGTACTTACCTGAAGTGAATTTCTTCCTGCCTGAATCAATATATATATAGGAAGCATCTCCCACAAAAAATTTCAAAGAGGTAAAAAAAAATATAATACTTTGGAGGCAATGGGATTATAGGGACCAGTCCTCCCTAGTAAAGTTATTCATTTTTAACTTGTAACTAAAAAATCCATTGATTGCCCTTCAAAAGGGAGTATACGTCTTCAGTTCTGTACATAATCTCCAAGTCCACCTGTCCCCAGTCTAGCCCCAAATGATCAAAATGTTGTTTTAGAACCCTGAAATGAACTACAAACAGGTCATTTGTTACACCTGTTAAGAGAGAGGCTTGGGCAGATCTCTCTCTCATAGAGAGAAAGCTTCTGAAGAGAGAATCTTTTGAAATGTGTGATATAGTTAACTTTTAAAGTGACCAGAATAAAGATAGACTCTAAATCAAAGAGAAAAATCAAGAAGGAAATGTCATTTTCACAAATCCAGCTACAACAGCTGTTCACAAAATTTAAACTGAGAGGTGAAAGATGACTAGAATAAGTGAGCACTTGTAGGTTCCCCTAATTTTTCTTAAATTTGCCACCAATGTTTACTTTGGAGTATTCCTGTTTAACTAAACTTCACAACAAACTGACTTTATTCATCTAAGAGATGTATGCATTTCATCGTGCTGAAATGACCTCATGTCACTATTGTGTATTTAGTGATAAGAAGGTCTCATTCCAGCAATAAAGCCATGTGGAATGCATTACTCAAAGGCTTATTAAGTATAAAACATTCAGAGTTTATTTACCACATTGAGAGAACAGAGTCCTTAAAAGGTTATTTAGGCTATAGCATGGAGACTAAAATATACCCAGCATCCCATTGATTTGACAGCCTGCCATAACTGTCTCTTATAGTCTTAATTAGAACACAATACACACACACACATATACTCTCTTCTGGGAAAACGTTCCCAATTACCAAAAACCCACAACAAGAATAGCACTGCTTTTGACAGCTGGTATGCACATATTGTCATAATCCTGCCGGATATCTACTGTAAGTGAAAGGTATGCATCTTCCTGAAGCTCTGAAAGGTAATGTCAGATTGAATAAAAATCAGTCAGTGTCATAGGCCCATCCACCTGTGTGACACATTGCTGACTCTTGCTTTTGCTGAGGGGGAAGAAGATTGCTTGCCATTTTTCTTTACCACCACAACCCATACATCTATTCAAATCAGAAACAGGATTTGGGGGAAGAAAAGAGAATGCTTTTCAAGTCTTTGTCTCCATTGAAAATATAACAGCTCCACCTTGAGGCAGGACCCAGTGAATGTTAGTAACAGGCGCAGTTCAGCTGAAGGCACATTACGGCATAAGCAGTCAGTCACAACCATCCAAAACATAAATTGACATCCTCCCAGTGACCCTTTCTGCTTACCTTCTTGGCACAAAAGAAGGCACGTGTGTACATTTGTGCACGTTTGGACAAATTTACAGCCAAAAATTAAATAATTATCAAATAAACGCCAATTTTAAAGTGCAGTTTCCAAGGATGGTATAACATAACAGGGCCTGACAGGAGTACTCCTTCAGGTACAGGAAGTATTAAAGTTTCTCTCTGAGTAATGCACACAATCAAATTTCAGAAAATTAATTTCTCCATTGTTGTAGCCTTCCTAAATGAGAAATAAAAAGACAAATATATTTCCATGTTTCATTTGAATCAATATTCAATATTTTGAGCTAATCGACTATTTCAATATGCTGCTAAGCACTGCCAGTAAGCAACCTACTCTTCAGTACTAATGAAATTGCTTGTTTTCAAACAGGTTATTTCAAAAACTTACGTGCAAAATATAAACTTGCGTATTCTTCCGTCTACTTCAGCACTTTTATTTTTATATTACAATGTAACAGCATTGAGAACCTTTCTAATAAGCCTAAAATATGTCATTTAGATCATCAAGACAGACATTAAAAAAAAAAAAAAAAACTAGGTCACATTTAAACGAATGGTCATTAGGATACCAAGATAGATTTGTTATGGCCCTTGTAATAGATCTGGTTGCAGACTACCAATAAGCGTAAACAGTATTTGCAGCAGGAAAGCAGAATGAGCTATACCTGTAAAGGAAAATGATGGTAGAAAAATTGGAAAGATTCATCATCAGTGCAGTTTACAGCTATAAAGGAAAGAGGGCACTTAAGTAGTCAACTTGAGTAAAGAGTTGAATTAACCATTCTGGGAAAACATGAAAAAAAATTACTGGGGACTGACAGCAGGATAACTCTGAAAACACATTAAGAAAGTTACTTAGCAGGTAAGAAACAAAAGAGATCCTTATTTAACTGAATGAGAGTTCTGCCACCGAGACTGAAGGAAACAATCTTACACTCGTGATATGCATATGACTCATTCTCTATACTCTCATTTGTATAGAAATTGTTGTCATGACCTTACTGTAAGACTGTAAGTAAGTATTGTAAAATCATTGACCCAATTTATAAATTAATTGCATCTAATAAATATTGAAGCCAATGAGGAGCTTTGTTAAAAAGCCATTTGGCTAGTTCCAAGATGCAGAAATATGAAAGAAACTTTCAACTTGGATAAACAGGAGATTGTTCACTAATATATATATTTTTTTTAGTGAAAATTAATATACAAAATGTATTCCAAATCTCTTAATCATTGATAGCTCAAACTATGACTCTTCACAAAAGCTGCAAGGTAAGCTATTAAGTTCTTTGCCAAATTACTTAATTTCTAATTTTAAGGGAGAGACAACGTTATCGTGATGTGAAAATGCTGTACAAAAATAAGCATTTAGCTTGATTTTAAAATTCATTCAGCATCCATAATTTGCAATGCAATCCCTTTTATGGTTTATTAAAATAAGTGTTAGTGAAACATAATTTTAATTCTATACAGCTGAACAGCCTCATATAAATTTATGAGTGCAACAGATGTTCCTACTGGCTCATTTAGATCACTTCTCCTTACATTTCCCTCAGCTGATGAGGTGCCCTTCTATGTTACAAGGAATTCCTTTTACATCACAGTGGTACAGCTGGTTAAAAACACCATCTGCACTCATAAATGCCTGGATTGTATTTAGCCACACTATACAGAACTTGAGAATGGCTACTGAAAGCTAGAGATGAAGTTTACATTATGCTGGATGACATTTGCACACATCCAATGGTTAAGTCCCTAAGTGCTGTTTATGCTGTCAAAATAAGCCAAAGTAGGATTTTACCAGCGTTTGTTTTGTGGTGGCCATTTGGACCAGCACATATTCAATCTGTGATTAGCCATTTTTTCTAACCACTGTAGCTTTGCTTCTTCTAAAGGGCACATCACTGTAACACTCGTAAACAAAAGGAAAAAGTCTATCCTCTTAAAATCCAATTATTTTTTTTTTCCAAAACAATTACATCAATAAATCCTCATGTTAATACAAGCGTAGTAATTCACACAAAGCCAATAATGTTATTTCTATTGCCACAGTGCAGTGAAGCCCTAGCCCGCACATTGGGTTCCTGTTCCCTGTCAAACAGCATTCAGAACTTATTCCTAGAAATAGGAATTTCTAGAATTAGGAGCTCTGATTCTCACAAGACTCAGTTAACTCCACCCTTAAACATGCAACTATTTCAGTAGTATAGCCAGTTAGGCAAAACATGCTAAAATCCATTTCAACTTACTTGCCCAGTCACAGGACTCACTTCTGTTAACTACTTCAGCTCTTCTAACTAAAATAGATTAAATGATAAATTCCTACTTCTTGACTGCATGAGCCCAAGCACTTGCTTTCTCACAAATATTCAGCTTTTTCCTCCCCTCAAAACTAGTTTACTTTGTCAAACATTATAGCCAGTAAAATTGCTTCTGTATCATTTAAATTTGGAAAAAAGTGCTTACAGGAGGAGTTGCACTGAAACACCTTTGCAGTAATAGTCAGTTTTGAAGGAAACACATGTGAAACTTAGTGTTTCTAGGAGCTGTATTACACCTCTAGTGGAGGTGCAGAGAAATGCAACTTTAGGAGGATCTACATACCCAGAGTTTTCTTGGTTGTTTTTTGGTTGTGGTTTTTTTTGTGTTTTGGGTTTTTTTTTTTAAAAAAAAAAACAAACAATTAACTTTACTGAAGTCAGAACCTGCAAGGCTAGACGATTAATTGGTTTATACTGAAGAGGCAGTTTTACATTACTGAAATAACCAGGAGTACCACTTTGTCAGTTTAAAAGGACTCTATTTTCCATCCTACTTTACTAACGGAAGACTTTATTAATCAAAAGCATGATACGTAGAAGCAGAGGGAGTAAATATGTATGAAGAAGGCATTTTCTTTCTATTGTTCAGAAATTACTAGCATCTAAAGTGACATTCACTTTGTTTGGTTTTGTTCAATAGCAGACTTTAATTTGGAAATCACTGTAGGAACAGAAATTTATTGCAATAATTAAACACGAAAAAATAATTTTTTAAAAAGCTTCTTGAGAGGTCTCGTAGAGGTTTATTTCTTACCAGATGATGCACTTCATGTAACTTCTAAGTTGATCCAGAATGTTAGAGCTGTGCTCTGGTCACTGCTAGTCATTCACTTGAGCTACATGGTTTAGTGCTGAGTCACAAAAGGGAGAAGAAAACAACTATCACATCTGTTTGGGGTTGCACACCTCTATTAAATAAATGGGCCCTCAGACAGGGAATTACAGTAGTTTTGTTAATTTTAGGAGTCTGATCTACTTAAATAAGTACTATTGATGAATAAGTGTCTGACAAGGCTATCAAAACAAAGGCAGAGTTAACATTAACATTTACAATAGCGTCAAGATGTTGAGTCTACCTGTCAGATGGTAGTCTTGGCTAAGATTGATGCTTAAAACAAATCTATATGTTCCCCAACCATTTTCTTGGGGGCGAAACAATCTACTTCTGAGCCAAGAAAGGCCTATCCCACACAACATCATAGTTTGCATTTTATTTCAGTAACCAAGAGAAAGCAGACTACACTTATGTTACAAAGCAGTTCCACTGTCAGCTTTGAAAGATTTGTTTCCACCACCAATCCTTCCTTTCAGAAATCAAGTGTTCAGAAAAAAAAACACAAAAACTACAGAAAATAAATACATACAAAATTTCCAGCAAATCTTTCAGTGTCATCACTGTTAGCTTATAGAATAATTCCACTGAAAATATGGATTTGATTCTCAGGTGGAATAGCTTTGACCCAGTCTTGTCCATCTTTTCATAATATATGGCTGAAGTTTTTATTTAGCAATGTTGCCCAGGTACCGCAAACTTACTTGTGATGTCATTTTGGGGTTGTTGATATTATTCATAACATTAACAGAATTAGGAAGAAAGATTCCTTTTCCTTTAAGAAATGCTATTTCACATACAGAGCTAAATTTCAGAGACTATGAGAAAAGAATTGCTCAATTCTGAGTATTTTAACAACTAGAATTCAGGCCAGAGATATATCAGGTGCTCAGAGGCTTGTATGGTCAACTTTATACACAGGTGAAACCTTTAAATCATATTCAGATTTTCCCACATTTAAGTTTTTCTTCACAGAAAACTAATGAAATTCACATTCTGATTATGTTTATATAATAAGCTAACAAACTGGGGACTAAATGATGCAACAGATTCTCCTTCTGGGTCTGCTGCTAGACTGACTAAAGCTATAAACCTTATTACTACATTAAATATAAAATTCAATTATGATACACTGAAGATTTACATTCTAATCCCTGAAAATTTTACTCTAAATGTGCAATATAAAGTCAGCACAATACAGTAAAAGACAAGATGCAGAACCAGTTATATCTTCCAAATTGGAATATTTAATTATACAGATGGAATTCAGACCAACAACAACATAAAAAACCCACATGCCTGAGGTCAAAATGGGTTGCCTGACTACAGTTACATGTCTGACTATATATAATAGTCACATGCCTGACTATTTTGTCACATTTCATGAGAAACCTTCCATGCATTCCATGAATAAAATCTGAACACCTCTTTGCTAAGTGTATTTTATTTTAAATCCAGTAAATGTTGCAGCAGAACTAGAATGGGAGATCAATTTTATTTTCAAACATTTTACCAATTTCTCTAAAAGACAGTATGATAAAAACAAACTAGAAATTCTGCTTGCAGCTTTTGCCTGACTAGTCCAAGATTTAAATGTGGAGTTACTTAGACAAGTTTTTGAAAGAACAGTAAACTAAGCTTAAAAGAAAAATAATAAGAATTTTTTTTTCTGAAAAGAAGCATAATGTAATAAAACTTTGATCTAATATTCTGCATTTAAAATCTTAATAAAATACTAATAATACATATCTACAGGAATCATAATCATTGAATTGTATTGAATATTTTAATAATTAACATGTATCTTAGGATTTTAGTCAAAGAGAAAAACAAGCCTAAAGAAAAATGTGTGTATCCTTACTGAATTACTAGAGCCCCAGCAAATTACTGTGGATATCCAGGCAATCATTCACCTGCTGCTATCAAACTAAAAAAGAACAGTTACCTTGGCAACTGCCATATCTCATATTACGCTGTGTTACTTCCAAGACAAAAAAATGGTCTTGGGAGAGAGTTGTGGAGGCCATGTAGGTTTTACGTTTTCATTGGCAATGTCATCACAGTCACCACAGCAGTCTTATAAAGCTATTCAAATTCTCAATTAGATAGAAAATAATGCATTTTCATTATATGAAATGATTATTTCATTATATGAAATGTCTACCTATAGTCTCCATCTTAGTTAATACATGGACCATAAAATTTGTAGGGAGAATTTTATCTTAGTATTAAAAACACACAACTAAACTATAAACCATATAGCAAAAACAATTCATAGAAAGAAGGGAAGGTGTTCAGTGACTTTAGGATCTCTGCCTTCCACACTCTGCAATGTCGCAAGGACTTACTTGTACATAGGCAGAAATACATGCTTGAGCTGCACTGTGGCTACAGGAACTTCCACCACATTAGACAGGCTGCAAACTAAAATTTAACCAGCTCTGCCCTTCCTGTAGCCAGCACTTTTCTGACACACTCCAGGGTGTCCACAGGGAACCTCGGCCAGCCTCAGTTCTTCCTACCGCCTTGTTCCTTCCATTGCCTGCATCCCAATTACCTACAGCACCCACGGAGATTTCCAAACACTTTAGATATTCTAGCCATTTTCACAACAAATGTTCTGCAGGAAGGTAAGGTCTCTGCGCTTATCAGAGATTTACATTTGTAGGCACTACATGGAAAGTTCAACTATAAGCACTGTTTTTGACAGCTCTCACTTTAGCACATGCACTTGAAATCCAGAAATCGAAGTACTGATGCTTCTAAAATGAGGAAATAAACCAGGCTGATCTGAACTCGAACTTCATGGCTCACTAATATTTTCTTTTGCTGATGTATTTACGGATGTTCTTCAAACACCTCCCACATGCTTGAATGTGAATGGTGAAACATCATATCAACTACAGTTAGCTTGAATCACCTAAGCTTCTTTTGCCTGATTACAGCAAAGTAATGCCTCTCAAATTTAATTTACTCAGGAAAACCTGTGTAATACAGATTCCTCTGAAGATTAATGTAATACTAGCAATCTTTTATCATAAACGTAGATGGTTACTATGTAAAGAATTGTATAGAATCTTGTGAAATATATTACAGGATACTAACTGAGAGTATCACACACACACCACATATGAGCTAGAACTGCTGAGATTTGAAGGAGTTCTACAAAACATATTTCTTTTGATACTGAGTTACGCAGGACTTTTCCCAAAGCAGAACACTCTTCTTTTATACAGTCTGATATAAAATGTAGAAACTATAAAGTTCATTTTAAATAGGTCTAAAAAGGTGACAGTTATTATGAAAAAAATATTTAACGTTTTTGGCATGGGATTTATATAACAGTTCTAAAAAGTATGAACAGTGGGTGCTTTTATTTCTACACAAATAAGAGTGCTTATATATTGACCTTTTTCAAAGCAAAAAGAAGGAAAAAAACCCACCCCAATACCTAATAATGGAAGGTACAGGATATTTAAAGCAGAACTGTTAAGATAATAAGGATGTGGAATAGCGAGAATCATACTACAGAACAAAAAAATCATATAGTCAAACTCTTGGGTTACTTTCTTCCACTTAATGACCAATGATTTCTGTTGATGACATAGAAAATAGCTTTTGTACCTGCAACCTGTCAATGCTGTCAACTGAGTCTTTATCAGATGGACACAATTTGACATAATTTCTGTTTAAAATGCATGAAAGCATTTTGGTAATTGTGTTTGTGGATCTATTCATTTGATAGGTTACATTGGTGCTATTCAAGTTATTTCATTCTAATGTTTTCCTAGTTAATGAGCTCAGCCTGAAAGTATTTAAACTCAAGAAAAAAAAACAAAACAACACAAACAAACAAAAAATGCAAAAAAAAAAAGAAATCCCCTCAAGTCCCTCAACCCTTTCACCATATGAATATAGCAAAAACTAGACAGAGTGCATGAATCTGAATGTTTTTGTTCTGTTTTAGACATCATCTTGTATATATACAATCCAGAAGCCTCTAGATATCTTAACTACTATTTTCCATTTATACAGTATAACATAATCATCTAAGCCTCTCTGAAGACATATGTAACCTAAAGTAAGGCTTCTCTTGCCTTCCTAATTGACCATTGCACATTTTCATTACCTGACCTCCACACAGGACCTTAAAAAAAGAGAGTCAGAAATAAAATTTTCCAGGAAACTGTAACAAGTCAGTATAACATCATCTTTTAAGATCTTGCCAAGGTGTGAGAAATTCTGTTTATTTGATTCCCGCTGATCTGAAATAAGGATAGAGTTCTTCCACATCCCAAGTTATGGACCTATAGTTTGGACATTTGTAAGTAAACCTTTCTTCCTTCCATGTCTAGACTTGTTCTGCTTTGTATAAATAGCATAGCTCAAGATATTGTGCTTTTATTCAGGAAAAATACTCATTTTATTATATTTGCTATGATTTAGTGTTGTTTTTCTGGTTTTATTTTAATCTGTGGATAAAGCACCACAGAAATTTATGATTCATGCAACTCCTTGAATGGGAAGGTAATTTTCAGTGTTATTACATACTACTTTTATTATTACTTTTACACTGACTTTAGTCTTCTGTTTATACTAGACTAGTCACTGGAAATAGGAGCAACTCTGTTTTACAGTACTGCTACCCAGTAATGTAGTTGGAGACAGTTGGTGAGACAAGAAACAGAAAATCAAAGATTTTATGGCCTGTGAATAGAAATAATTTCCAGTTTCTCATTACAGTAAAATTTATCATCATATAGCCTTGTGTTTTGGTGTAGTTAGAGAGTTTAATATCTGTTTTACTGTCCTGTCATTCTTTGCTGGAGCCTTGGCGTGCTGGCAGCTACTGCAGGAGGCCAAGTCATCGTGAAGTAAGGTCAAATACAGACTTTTTTTGAACTCTTCTTTCCAACAAATACTTATTTCATACTAGAATTTTGGGTAGACATTCTTCATGCGACAAACTAGAAGGATGAAGGAATAACTTTGCACTATTTGTAACAGAAGAGCTATATATTTGAGAGTACCATTAACAATAGATTAATTTCATATTACTACTACTTACTAGGAGAATATTAAAGTTTTTATTAATGTTTTTACTCAAAACTGGATATTATCAGTATTTCACTAATTTCTAGTTGTACAACTCTCCCAACTCCGTAAGTGAACTCCTACTATACAGACAGAATTTTAGAGAAAGGGGATTACCTTCACAAAGGATTAAAAATTAGGGATGTGAGTTAACATCTGTACAATTTATCTTTCTATACTTTTAAATTAAAGAGGGCTGTTTATTTCCATACCAAATTTATACTACTGATCTGGCACGTTTTGTTACCTTTTCTTTATATTATTATTATTATATTACGTGCTGTGGCTTTCTTTGGAAGAAACATCTACTTCTTGATTTTGAAATAAATCAGGACTCGCACAAAAAACAATGTATCAATAATTTAGATTAGTCAAAATACTGTAGTTGTCTAATGGTCAGATTAGGATTTCCCAAACTAGATTGAAGAGAGATAATACAGGATTCATACCTTTAATAGTACCTTTTCTCCTACAGTGGTCTAAAAGTCTAATGCATGCACTTCACATACATCACCATAGTTATGCCTATTTTACAGGCAGGTTAACTACAGCACACAGAGATGAAGCACCTGTCTCATCACTGCTGTGTCGCTAGATTAAGAATAAAGAGAACCTAGATGCCCTATATTCCGATCTCATACTTCACCATGCTTCCTCTGATTGCAATATTATTAGATGCTCCGTTTCACACAATCATTGACGCCAGAGGATTCAAAATCAAATCTGAAGTCATTACATACAAATGATACCACAAAACTCAATTTTAATTTCATTAAAGTAAGAAAATAGCTGACAACTGGAGCCATCCAGTCGATGTGCCTCTTAACCTCAGAAAATGCCTGAAATAATCAGAAATTCAGCCTTAGGACTGCTGCTATGTTAATGTACTCAGTGAAGGATACAGATATCTCTGGTACTGACAAGAGCTAAGAACACTGAAATGCTAAACTGCAGAACTAAAAAGTAAACAATAACTCACAAAATTAAGTAAAATATAAGTGTTGAAGGCTGAAAGAACATTATTAAGAGTACATGGAATGATAAGCATGATAAACATTTGAAAGAGAAAAATGTAGTCCTTTTAAACCACAGCATAGAGCAAGGACAGCATGATATTACTAGTGCAATTGTAAGTTCCTGCATACTTTCAAGAAGTACTGAAATAATTCTAGCAACCAAAGAAACATATGGCACTTGTATATAGTCAGTTAAGATCAACTGGCAAACTGTAACAGTTTATGTTTCTTATAAGTCTTGTTTTGGTTTTAACAAGAATTCATTAACCACTAATTTTGTAATATACGATTTGGTTAATTGCAAGTCATTCAACTTTCTCTTAGTTATTTCATGCTGTATGTTTCCCAGTCATCCTCAGTATTACCCCAATATCAAGCTAGTCTTCCTACCAATTTATATATTTTATAGAACTTATCAACCCCTTTTCACAGCTTGCATGTCCCAAATCCTACAATAAGCCTCTGCCATGGTGCATATTTCTATTTCCATATCCTTTCTCTTTGAAACTTCTATCTAAATATCTCAAGTCAACAGCTTCAGAATGAGACTTTCACAATTCAAAATGATGCTTATTAAGCACAAAGTGTTACCACGTTCAGGTGTTCCTATTTTCCTTTCCCATGCCTGATCTCCTAAAATAATCACATTCTTTACAAGCTTCAGATAAACTATGTTTGTTATCGGTCACCTCTAGTTAAAAGTCAAATGTGTGTCCTTTCTTTGTGTATTTCCTTTGATAGCTTTTTTGTGTGCTCTTTAAATAGACTGTTTAACAGTGCTGTTTAAATAGTTCTGGCCTACCAAGTAAGTAGTCCGGCCTTGGTGAAAACAGTACTTCAAAATAATCAACAGAAAAAAAGCTCCTTTTCTTTACAAAACAAAATAGTTGTTTCTGGATAAACCTATTAATTAAAACAGTTTTGAACTACCATCAGTTTTACAGCGTTCTCCAATTTCCTTGTCTCTTACCTAGATATCTGTGTGACCACTCTCTGATGTCACAATTCAATTAAAAATACACTTCAAAGCCAAAGAAAAGTGTACTTCTAAACCTGAAGCAAGCTTACGAATATTTTTGGTTGATTTAAAGTAAGTTCATTATTTTCAGGCTATTTGCAGCTTTAAAACATACCATTGTTCAAACTCCATATTAATCTAATTTATGCTAATACTTCTGATATTTGGTGCAGGATATTTTCTTTTCAAATACTTTTTATTCCTCTGTCCCACAGGCTCTTCCAAAAATCTATACTTGTACAGCATATATTCTGCATAAAACCACGTGACATGCTTTAAAGGCATCTCTTAGCAAGAATGAAAGGCTTACTCCAACAACTTTCAAAACCTAGAGAACATTACTTTAGGAAGAACTCAATATAGTTCTGTCTTCCTGAGACAGAATTCTCTTCGCAATTTCTGTCTTCCTGAGATTGTTCATAAATTGCTCAAGAATTAATTAATCTCTTCTCTTACTTGACACTTAACGTCAAAATTCTGTTTGGGACACTGTAATCATTTCCATAGTAGCCCATTATAAGGTGTAACTCTTTAGTGAATAATGAAGCAGTCTGTTTGAGCTCATGTAGTCCTGTGCTCATTCTAATCCAGTAATTACAAACGAAAAATAGTCAGAATGCCAACGCCTACTTTGTAGGGCATTTTCCAGGTTTCTGACACAAACACTGTTAGTTGAATTGCACTCAGCCTCAGTGTAGAGCAACTGAGAGTTATTTTACCTGTGCTTACAAAGCCCATGTTCAGCACAGTGCTAGGATACAAAGGAACGCTGCCAGCAGTTCTGATTTATGCTGATTGTGCACTGGCCTGCTGGGATTCTCACTCAGATTTAAAACAAAACAAAAAAACCCAGAACTGATGCCACTGAGAACAAAATATAATAGCCATAAATGTCATTTAATATTTTAAGCAAGGAAAAATAAAATATATATGAAGGCAAATACTACACAAGGTTCAAAGCTGACATGTCATGGGGGAAAAAAAATTAAGCTTTCAATTGGCATCTTATTTCTTTTCCTTTGATACCCAAGTCTCGTGCAGTGTTAGGATCATTGTGTAAGAAATCTGAAGTGTGGCTTGTTTTCCAATACCACTTCCACTTATGGATCCAGGATGTTTATCAGATAGATCATGATTCTCACATGTGAATAATTACTTGGGATTTTATCAAAATCTGAGCAGATTTCATCCTAAATTGTGCTGGAATAGTCATTTAATGTTCTAAATGAAAACAGCAGCAGTGCAATTACTTTGCAGTAATTACTTCTCTCAACCCTAAACCTAAAACCAAGCTGTTCGATATGAAATCCCTCCATTACTACCTGGAAAAACACTTGAGCTATTACACCAGATTCTGTAGGTCATTATTACAGCTCTGCATCTTGGAAACATTAACCTGTAGTAGAAAAAAGATGGCTAGCAATATTAAAATCTGCCATTTTGAGAATAATGTTTCAAAATAGACTGCTGGGCTCCCATTATGCCTGATAGTTCTAACAGCTTTCAGTAACTGATTCATAATGCCACCAACATTTTCACTGCACAGGAACTGAAAACGGACAGATTGTCCTGTTATCTATTTGGGCTCAGTGAAGAATTGTTGCTGATCAGAATGTTGAATCCAGCCCATTGTTTTAATTGCTTAACTGTGAGAAAAAGAAGAATCCCTACTAAATTACTCCGCCTGGCTCCATATATTTCAGCTGTGCACCTGTAACACTGAAATCTCAACCTATTCCCTTCTATCTAAAGCAAAAATACAACACTAAGTATTTTCTGCATGTTTTTCACAACACAAGGACTTTCAGGCCACAGTTGAAGCAAGGGGTTCTCAAAAGCAAATTTACAAAACAAAGTGCTGTTCCTCCACTATCTCCTTACATCTTTCTACATTGTCTTAAATTATGGTGCAATATAGAAAGGACACCAAGATGTTGACAACACCTGGACAGGGCATAACGTTGTGTACCTAGGCAGCACTAAGAAGAATATTCTAGGAAGTTTCCTGAATCCAGAGAATCTAGTGTCAGTGAATCCCCAAAACCCCCAAAAATCCAAGTTTGCAAGTTACCATACTGCTTCTGCAATGTTTTGTAAGGACTTCCACTGTGCCTTTTTCACTGCTTACATGCTTATATAAAAGTCTTAAGCCTATACTGAAGTCTTAGAACTGTGACAGTAAGCTGTATACAACACATAACACAAAAGTTCCCCAGCACCACGAAGAGAAGGAGCAGTACTAAAAAATTCTAAAACAAAACTGTTATTGCAGCAATGAACTTAAAGTCTTTGAGACCATGCAGGCAAGCCATTAACCCTAGCATTGCTACACAATACTTACTGTACAATAAAAGACCTAACTAAACCATTGAAAAAACTCTGCCAATTAAGCAGAACCACCTCAACTTATTAAGATATTTTTCAGATTTCTTTTTAAATAAAAAAAAAAAGAGAGAAGAAGAAAAGCTATGTTGGGCTAGGTTTCAACCACTTTGTCCGTCTCCCTTTCCAACAACTACTTCTATTCTAAACACATTTTTCACATTACAAGGTTAACAGAAGTGAAGTCCACACAAAGCATGCAATTGTCACCTTTCCAAAGAACAGTAGGTGTATCCATGATGTACAAAAATGAAGAGCCCAGCCCAGGTCCATGGATGCTGCACCAGACACCAAAAGTTCTATGCACCAAATCAGCAAAACTCTTATGGAACTGAAAAGTTGTTGTTTCTTTCACTTTAACTCTTTATGAAGTTCAACTCAGAATTCAGTGAAACTTAAGAACTTATAATACCACCAATACACAGAAAATAGTGACAGCAAAGAAATGGAATCTAGTGCATTAGATTCCAAACAAAGCAGAAAGTTTCAGAAAGAAATACACAACTAGGAATAGCGCTGTACTTTAGAACTCTGCAAGCCTATTTTTATTATAATCAATTCTTCTTGAAAAGAATGCTCAGGGTTAAAATGCATACTTGCAACCTTTTCTGCAATATGGCACTATTTGTTTAAGTGCCATAGGTAGAATCCATCTGCAGTCTTAGTATTTAACTGTAAGTGGATGATATTTATTCAGCTAGTACATTTTTTCCTGACATTTATATTACCTCAAAGGACAACACTGCCTTTGGAAATTCTATTTCAGATTGAGCTAATTGAACTTTCGAAGGCATGGTAATCTTGTCATGAATCAGCAGCCTTGGTTATGACTTTGAAGGGGCAACGTATCATAGAAATTGATTATTTTTTTTCTAGCCTCAGTGGAAAGGAATCAAGTTGCATAAGAAAATAAATTAACTTCAACTGAACCAGATCGCTATAGGCATAATCTCCAAATGCCCCACTCCCACAATGCATGTACATACATACACTTAAAAGACAGGTTGTCTTCATGAATAAAACTAAAACTATTCTAAACTTAAGTTTACTGATTTTATTGAATAGGTCAAGCTAATAGAGTATTTGAAGAACTAGGACAATATATTACAATGTATACATTGTATACTCAAGGTAAATCATTTACCCTGGAGTAATCACTAGCTCTGGAGATTCTCTGGTGAAAAGAACTGCGGGATTTAAACCTAATTACTTGTCATTGATAAATTTTATTATTTAGAGGTCATTATTCTAAACCTAGGTCACGTGAAGCAGCAAACAGTTTTCTATCTGAAAAGAATTGGTATTCTTGGACAGGAACCACGGAGATGCAGCAAATCGGCTTCTTCTGTAAACAATACAATCCATCCCCTTAACTGCCTCTAAAAGAGTCCACAGTACATAAAGAAAAGCCAGTTCTTATATGCTGCACGACACTACTAATGTGTTTTCTAAAGAGGTCCACACACTAAAGAAAAAGTTGAAAACAACTAATCTAGAATAAGAACCATCTATTGGGTATTCATACAAGCTTTTGGCAGGCAGGAAGAACACTGGTCTCTGCAGCAGCCCAAAATCTCCCAACCACGTGGGAGGCAATCTGAGCAGGGGAAGCATGGCAGGTATATGGTAAAAAAATTAATAAATTCAAAAGGATTCCTGCTCTGAAGACTTAGTTTTTGCTTTCAATCAAACATCTGTCTATTCTAAACGGACTTTGTCTTGAAGTACAAGTTGAAGAACAGGACTCTTCAGAATTCCCAATTCCCTTCATACAGTTTTGCTCACATTTTGTGATCCAACAATTATTTGGTTGCTCATGGCACAGTAGAACATTTTCAAAAAAAGGATGGGAAGTGCCTCTAAACAAATCAGCCAAAGCCTTCAGCTCTGACATTCACCTATGTAGAAGACATAAGGGAAAATCCTTCACACTCAGAAATAGAGTTGATATTAGATTACCATGCCTTAACAAAATGGAGCTACATTATTGAACAACATATAATCAAGCACACGCCTGTGCTGGATCCAAGAACAGGCTTATTGAATGTAGCCTCTGTCAACTGTTGGAGTAACCTTTTCAGAGGATGTGAAGCAGGCTTGAGCACAGAATAGATGCCGAGTCATTTAACTGTGATATAACAAAGAAAAACTTTCTATATGGTCTTAGATGATTAGAAAACTTTAACTGAAGGCAAGTTATGCACCCCCAATGTCAGGGAGTACTTACAGTTGGGCACTCCACACCACAGCTGGGACCCAAGTCCTCTGGAGGCTCTGGATCTAAGGAAGTATGCTATTCCACTGCATACTAAGTTGATAAACAAGGTCAAACTTTCCATAGCATGTAATAATAATATACTAAATCATATATTCTACCTGTTCTACAGGAAAAGACTACTTTAGAGCTATTTGGAATCACATAAAAATATCTACTGGGACCAAGCCTTGATTCCAAGTATTTTAGGGAGAACTGGCCAAAGCCCAAATAATTAGAAATTAAAATTCTCATTTTATGATTGAATCTGGCATATAAATTTGTCTTCTACATTTTCCTAAAAAGGTAAACATTATTAGAAAGAAATGATGTATTTTAATGCAAAGATAGACATTTTGTATAAAAAGGATCTGAAAGTTATCATCAGGGTCAAAATGTAAGGACAATCTGAAAGCAACTGCTATATAAGCAATGGAAGAACCTTAAAAATGTACCTCAGTTTGAGAAAACAAATTTATATTACGCCCTGCTTACTAGGATGTAAAACTAGTAATGCTCAATTATGTCTAATAATTCACAATTAAATAACAAGTATGACCTTTTCTGAAACAAATATTTAATCTAAGCCTACAAAAAGAAACAAATCAATGTGATCTCACCACATGGCGTCACCACTCAGCAATTAGCATGCTTCTAGAAGATATATACGTGTCTCAGTCTAAATTAATCTCTCTCCACAATAATAGTTTTCTTTCGAAAGTTAATATTAATGAAGGAAAGATATTGAGAAATAGTTTAATTACTTGTCTTAAAGCTTATTTACTGCAGTACACATTTTCTAAATGAAGCATCAGTGTCTCCTTCCATTACAGTGACACCACGTCATGCCTAAGCAAAATTCTGCTTGCTGTAGCAGCAGGGCACAGTAACGGTGAACACACAGGACAATTCCATACACCTTGTACAAGGGCAAGATGTTGTTAACAGATGTTCCTGGAAATGAAGGAGGGGAAGAACTTGAATGAAGTAAAAAAATGACTGATGCCAAGCAAAGAAAATTAGCCATCCAGAAAAGTCTATCAGCTTATGCCGAACACTAAACAGGAGGAGATACATAAGATAATAGTGGCATAAGCCATTAAATTGTCTCATGACAGCTCTCAGCAAAAGTACCCATAAGTCTTCCAGGACTAAATTATTTGATGCAAAGACAATGCCAGCATCTCTGCATCCTGCATAGTTAATTAGGCATAGTTAGCATAGACAATCGGCCCATGAAGAAACAAGTTTTGAAAGTATGCCATTTCCTTTAATTTTTCCTTTTTCTCCTTTCTGATTTCATTAAGTATAGATATACTAGACCAGAAGTACACAACATTTGATTCTGGAACCCAGAACTGATAGTAACAATGAGTTACTGTAGGTATTTTACAGCAAAATATTTTTCCTGATCATCACAATATATAATTTGAGAAATATTCAAGATTTAGTTATGTCTTTCATTAAACAGTTTTTCTCAATCATAAATTTGTGGGTTTTCTCATTTCCTCGAGAGATATCCTCTTGATAAGTTATCTTCATTTGAGTAGGAACTGCTTTTCCCGCTAACACTAGACCTTAACAATAAAGCTAGCATATGCTATTTCAATCTTGCAGATAATCACAATCTTTTCCTTTTAACAATATGAAGTCTCA
Organism: Gallinago undulata; assembly: GCA_026546715.1. NCBI lineage: Eukaryota > Metazoa > Chordata > Aves > Charadriiformes > Scolopacidae > Gallinago > Gallinago undulata. The sequence goes on along the minus strand of JAOTQQ010000032.1, from coordinate 34,329,292 downwards.
ATAACACATTTCACTCCCAGAAAAGTAAAGCAAGTTACACTTCTCACTGTTTTGAAGAGTACAGTGCAAAATTTTTTTGTGGTCTTATGGACCTTTCTCACACTTCACATTTGAATGTGTCAGGATGTCTTTCATCGGTTTACTAAGGGACATAATTAAAAGATATTTTGATTCTATCATCCTGTCTTCAGAGCAAGAAACAGGCAGTCAGGTGTTCTACTATAGTAAACTGTATAAATTTATATGTTTAATTATTTTTACAGAAGTATTAAGGGTTTTTCTATAAAGGATTCACAGTGCACCAGTTTCATTTCAAGATTATCAAACTACATAGCTGCAAAAAGATCCTCCAAAAACAAACCAAAAAACCCCAAACTAAAATCCAAAAAATTACAAAACACTAGGGATTTACAGTTTGCAGCTTCAGAGCACAAATGATATTGATGTTTTCGAAATGTGTATAGTCTCACATTTTCTAACACAAAATGAAATAGGGAAATCTACTCTTATATTAAACCCACTGAGAACATACATTTATATTTGATTATTTTACTTAGTTATCTTGAATGCCAGTGATCTATTTTAATGAAATAGTAGGAAATTTACTTTAATATCATGCATAAACGCTCATTTGTTTACTGGACACATTACTGAGATAAAAAAACATTATTCTCTATTGTTTTATACCGTAGTCACAGTGAACATGAGAAGCTTCCACAACAGAAACACATAAATAGAAACCAATATACAGACATGACAGATTCAGACTAGGAGTGAATTCCCAGAACCAGGAGGTTATCAACAAGAACTATTGGGGGAATTGGGAAAGGAACTAAGAAACCCAAAATATTTTCTAACCTTTAAGTAAAACACCCCCCAAGAATGTGTAATACTTCATCTGATCAGTGTCCTGGAGTTCTTATAATGCATGTAAAGTAAAACAAATAAAACAAAAAAAACCCAACACACACACCCCAAACCCACCAACCCCCTTCCAAAAACCCACTCCCCCAAAAACCCAAACAAATGCCCATCCCGATCCCAGAAAAAAAAAAATCTCCCCCAAAACCCTCCCTGGAATTTGGTGTCCCTGTATAATTCCTCCCAGGACATGTCCCTGTCCATATCAAGGGCATTGGAACTTGAACTTTAAGGTCCCTTCCAACTCTTACCATTCTATGATTCTATAAAATCTGCCAGTAAGAGAGACATATCATGTGAAATTACATTCTGCATTTACTAAATAAGCAAAGGTGTTTTTTTTTCCTCCAGACAGAGAACAAAATACCTTTGTTTCTATGCCAGAAGCTGTAACAAAATATATTACGATACGTTAAAGCTGTATCTTCAAGTTAAAGGTGTAGTCAAACTTGTTTTTAAAATGTGTGACAGTGACATTCACTGAAGTCACATGAGAACCCTTCTTCCTTCAAGTGCAATGTAGAAGCATTTACATCCTTGTTATGCACAACAGTTCTGCATACATTATAAATGCAATACCTACAAAATCAGATATTTCAATTTGGGGGGTTAAGAGAATATAGCAGTTGGAGAATAGAGGAAAAGCCTCTTTACACAGTCTTTATACAGACTTTGATTTGTTCATCTGAAAAAGTTTAGAGAGGTCTTTCCATTTGTTCTATACCATAAAAGTAAAAATCTCCCTTCTGCATGAAATTTAGGTATAATCCAAAATATGCGACAGCAAGTATCTGAGAAGACTAACAACCTGCCTTTCCAGAATACAGCATATGATTTGACACAACATTCAGCATAAAGACAGATACATTTTCCAAAAATATTAAAAGTTGCCACACATGATCTCATAAAAATATTGACACTACAGTAAATGGTATAAGGAAAGTCTAACAAAAGGTATTACAAAGATATGCCCAAAAAACTTAAATATTTATAAGGTATATTAATATACTTACACAAAGTAGTTTCTATTCTCGGGTACAGTTAAATTGTCTCACAATTGGTGTGATCAGCTTGTGGCCAGTCACCTGCTTTACACAGCACATGCACGCATATGGATTAAAAATAGTGTCCATATATATTTTTTTATATATATGTGTACATTTATAAATATATATAGAAAAACCCCACACTGTTCAGGACAATAAGGAAAATAAAAAAAATAAGTAAGAAAATTATATACAACAGATATTTCCTCCTGGTAAGCTTCCAGTTTCTAAATAATTTCAGTATTTCCTGGGATTTTTTTATTATTTATTTTTATTCCTTTACTTTCTGGAATGCGATTCTCTAAACATACTTACCATTTATTAGACATTAAAAAAATTATTTAAGTCAGCAATGCAAAGCATTATAGATTAAGTGAAATATTCTGAATTTTTTATCACCAGTAGACTGCATCATTTTTTTCCCCAATTGTCAGCTGCAATTAATTTACTTTAAAAAAAAAAAGTTTTTATTTTTCAGTTCTCAAATTCCTGAAGTCATCTGAAGTATTTTCTGACCTTCATGAAGTCATTGCTTTACATTCAATTTTCTACTATGCATTCAGCAGACTAAGAGACTTCAAATTCTTGTGCAAGTTATAGAAGCTAGGAATATTTTAAGATAAATCAGAAAAACCACCACAAAACATACACTTTAAAGCACTGCTCCTACACTTATACCATACTTGAGTATATCTACATAGATAGACTTGGAGCCTGGACTATTAAAGTAAGGTTCTTGAAATTTATGCCTATCCGATAAGACCAATTATCTTACAACTGCCTGCCTGAATACATGGGTTTTTGCTTTAGAGTTTAATGTAAGGTTCTGCATGGTCAGATTTAAGATCCATGCAAAACAGATGAGAACTGGGTTTTCCATCAGCCTCTCCACATATTCTCAGCGAATTACAATAACATTATAACAATAAATATTATATTTAGTTTATCTTAGTTTGAGTGTTTATCAGCCCTTCAAACATTTGCTATCAACAGACATTTTGACCTTCTCCTGGCAGAAGGCTTTTGTATTTTCATTAAAAGGTCTTTCACCATCTCAGGAAAGATAAAATAACCCTGTATTCAAGGCTAATGGCAACCATCAAGATTCTGTGCCAGAGTGCCACTGAAAAATCACACCAAATAATCTTCAAGAAAATAACCTTGTTCAAGTTGTGATCTATTGCATATTGTCCTTTCTTCTGTGATAAAAATCAGACTGAAAGATTAAACAGAATCATGACCCAGAGCAAGGTCACATTCTCACAATAAATAGCAGGGAGAAACAAAAAAAACACAACAAAACAACACCATCTCAAAAGACTTTTGATGCGACAGGAACAAAGAACAGCACCCACTCAATGACAAAAGTGTTAGAAAAAGGATTTAAAAATAAAATTGATTTTTCAAAGTGAATGACAGGTTCAACTTAGCATAGCTTCAATTCCTCAAAAGAAAAAAAATAAAAATCTGTATTCTTGATCTAGCTGAACTTTCTTACTAATCAGATTAAAATTGTCATTATAATGATGCCTGCTCACAGTTCTGCAGTCTGTCAGAGTTTCTATTATAAGCCCTTATTCACAGGAGTTTAATTTTGTGTTTTAGCAATAAATGATCTGGTTTTGCACAAAAGGGTTGGATCTGGAACACTTAAACCATATCTGGATTAAATTGCTTCAACTTAAGATATGCAAGTGCACAGTATGTCTCATGTATTAAATGCCATTTATTTTTAGGCTGACCAACTCATCTTTTCTTCTTGACAGACAGCCGTCCTTGTTCCTTATCCATATTCCTACAACTTCCTCTGCTGAAGTTTGCCCGTTTTCTGGCAAACTTTGAAAAAGCTTTGCTATGGGCTCCATACAGTTGTTTCCATTATAGAGAAGGGAAGTTATCACTGAAGTAGTCGTCATTCTGCATACTTTGGGGCTGCATTTCTCCACCAGAGATCTGGACTGACAGAATAGCTGTTCAGCTACACCAGTGAAAGAACTCGTATACACTTACTTTATGTTGGCAAGGTAACAGGTACCCTAGATCCATCTCAGCACAACTCTCGAAGAAGAGCAGCAAAACCAAATCAGACAATAGCCTTGCTCCGTTTCTAATTTCCTTCTCCTTATTTCCCTAGAAGAAGACTCACTATGAGAGCTACAGTACCTTCAGAAAAGACAGTTGCAGCACATCAGAGGGAAAAGACCTAAAGAAGTGCCAGTGGTAACATCAGTTAAGTATTTGTTGGGGTTTTGTTTTTGTGGGGGTTTTTTATTTGTTTTTAAGAGATACTGGTTTCTTCTTTCATAAAAAATAATAAAAAATTTTATTATGTATTTATATTCTTCAAGACTGATTGTAAGCACAGTTCTGCTACAGATGATTTCTGTTCACTAACCAAACACACAAATATGTAAGAAATTTTGTATTCTTGTTGTCTTTTGCTAATAGCTGATTGATAAGAAATGTATTTATAACCTTGGAAGTGAATCACAAATTGATAAGAAACAGAAAAAAAAATATTTTCTGCTGCATGAATTGAATGACCTAGAACATTCATAATTAAGGCAACAGTCAAATAGCACAACCTCCAAATCAGGTTATAACTTTAATCCTAAAGACGTTAAGGAACTTTAGACACTATCCATGTGATGGAGGATTATGCAAACCCTAATTGTTTTTCCTTGTTGAGATTTATTTATTCATATAAAGAAAATGTACAGGCTCTTGATTTTTCAACCTCTACCTCCAATTTTTGTCATTTTACTCTAAAACAGAGTAATTCCGAACACCACATAAGGTAAGTCACTCATGTTCTCATTGGTTGGTTAAATAAGAACAATTAATAGGAATAAGGGTTGTATGATAAGCCTTTGACCAGTCAGGTCCATTACTATTAAATATTCTACAGCGTCCAAACAGCTTGATGACTTACAACCTCTGTTGCCTTTGTAATTTATCAAGCTTTGTTTCTGTTCACTAGCATCACCTTCACGCTTGCCTTTTCTTTATATTACCTGTAGAATTTATTACACTTTTTAAATGAACAAATTAAATTAAAAAACTACAATAGATTTTAAATCTAAAATTAGCAAGACCACATAAGAAAGAGAGGTGCGATTACAGTTGTGAAAATGTGTTCTAAGGAATAACCCCCACAGGCAGCATTTCAGAGTCTGCTAAGATATATTAGGCACAGTAATAGCACTGTCTCCAGCCTGTAACTCCTGGGTTCTTCAGTTATTTCATTTTACTGCACAATAAGCAACAGAATAATTCACTAACCCAGAACGTGCCTGCAAGACTCTGCTATATGGTCTGCCCAAAAAAGGGAAGGGAAAAATAATTCTTTATCAAAATTTATATGTTGGTCATTAAGCATATACAACATATGGTTCATATATTATATTTCATATAAAATAGAAATTGTTCCTTAAACTAGTAATATTTATACTGCTGTAGTAAAACTTAGCTCATTAGCTTCATGTTAACGAATGAAGATTGCCTCCAGGAACCCCTTGTTTACCACAGTTCAGGTACCACCATACAAATATTTCTTAATCTCGTGCAGTGTCTTGGTTAACTGCTCTGCAATGCATACAACAAACACACTTGAGAGCTAGACTGAAACACTTAAAGTCTACTACATGTAGAATTGATTTAGTAGCTACAGTTGATCTACTATATTTAAATCCACCATGCCACATCTTTTCTGTGATGTTATTTAGCCTAATTTATCATCTATAGAATGTTTAATTCAAATGTCAAAGAAATAAACACATTCAAGACTTTGTTCCTAATCACTTCTCTATCTGCATTATGCAATATGCCTGCATTTGCCACAGATCATTCCTTTATCTTGTCATTTCTGTCTACAACTAACAGAAGCCATTGCCAATTTGGTTTTAAAATGTTTTCATTAATTCTTTCCTCAGACATAGTAAAAAAAAAATTGATCTACCTATGGGCCACACAACTCTGACAGCCAAGCTTTAAAGCACATCTAAATTCAGCATTCCAGTTTCTGTCCCAGTTGAGACATGAGGCTTAAGCATTCTGACTAGAAAACAGAACACGTCATTCTCTTGAAGCTTGGGTCTAGTCATGTCATATCAGGCTATGTCATAAAACTAAAAGGAATAGGAAGGAGTGTGACATTAAAAATAAGACAGTGCAGACATTCGTGCTATTAAGCCATTCTAGTATTTCTTCCACCGAAAGCTGGTTAAACTGAGACTCTCATTGGAGACTCTAAACATACATAAACATTAGAAGAGAAATAATCATGCAGTTCTTCCAGTGCTTGCTCTAGGGATTTCATGTATGCAGACCCCATGAAGCACTAGTACAATCCAAGTAAATTAAACCACCTCTGGATAATTAATACATAATAATTCACTAGAGTGCAATTTTTTCCAATTGAATTATTAGTACATTATTTCCTTTAGTCACAATCCCTTCTACTAGTGTGTGGTTAATAATTCATATTACTACCTTGACTTTAGTTATATCATACGGCAAAATGCAGTTCACGTACTAGTACACTAGAACACGGCCAAAAGGGTAGTGTAAAAGGATGTTTCACACAACTGCAACAGAACATACAAGATGACTCTACATCAGTAATATAGTTAAATACAGTTAAAACTGTAAATGTGAACGATACAGATGAGAGATTTAAAAGGATTTCTGCTTTTACAAGCAACTGCTTCTTGCTTAACAGCAAAGAAGATTCACTCTTTTAGATAGGCTTATCAGTTACATGACCATGACTTTCCTAAAATATCCATTATTTTGACTGCAATGCCAAGCAAAAAATTCAGTGCCTCAGAGACCTTTCAGAATGACAAGACACTGACAGAAATTTTAGATTTAACTACAAAAATCAGCATTCACATTCTGCAGTAAAAATATCTATAACAAATTCTCCTGTTTTTCCTTGTGCCTATGACCTTACACCAAGAATAGAAATTAAATGTAAAGATATGAAGAAACTATGAATCCGAGATAAAGGGTACAAGGTCAACAGTACCCTCCAGACCTTCAAAATGCCTCCATTTGTGTTTCCAACGTACAGCACAGTTCCTCTGAAATTACTTCCTAATATAATAGCTTGACAAAACTGTCACATTTCATGCACTTGAGAAGTTATTCAGCCTTCATATCGCTTATTATGTGCCAAGTTTGGTGACTGAGAGCAGTCAGCATGGATTTACCAATGGTAAATCATGCCTGACCAACCTGATTGCCTTTCATAATAAAATGACCGGATTTGTAAAAGAAGGGAGAACAGTGGATGTCCTTGATCCCAACAAGGCTTTCACTGCTGTCTCCTGTAATGGTCTCTCCTGGGATGTGTCAGGTTTAACAACTTTGCCAATAGACTGGAAGAGGCAGGGTGCTTGCTCATCAGGTTTTCAGATGGCATAAATTGAGGGGATGCCCCCAGCTGATAAGAATGAGAGCAGCTGTCCTGCAAGGAGAGGCTGAGGGTCGAGGACTTGTTCAGCTGGGAGAATGGATGACTTTGAGGATACCCAACAGCAGCACCCTAGAGCCCATGAAGAGATTACCAAGAAGACAGAGCTACAACAGTCCATGGCAGGAGGGTGAAAGCTAACAGCCAAACTGAAGACAACCCACTGGTTGTAAAGAAAGACACTTTTTCACTATTATGACAGTCAGACGGTAGAACAGGCTGCTCAAAGAGGCTGTGCAATCTCCAGCCTTAGAGGCTTTCAGGATCCAGCTGGATCAAGCCCTGAGCAGCCTGGGCTGACCTAAGGACTGACCCTGCTTTAAACAGCAGGTTGGACTGGAAACTTCCTGAGATCCCTTTCAAACTGAATTATTCTATGATTCTACTGAATTAGTATTCGGTCCATCACTTGTACACATTTTCCACTAGAGGTGACAGCTTACAAAATGCCCTACAGATGAATATGAATCAATTATCAGTATGAATATAAATCAGATATCAATATACTACAAGGAATAATACAGACAAGCAGATCCCAGACCATTTTCGATTTCTTAGAATCAGCTATAAAGAATAACAAGAGAAGCTGGAAAATAGACTGCCAGAGGGGAAGATTTTTTGAACTCCAGTCTTTCTGTACTCATTCAATTTTAATGAGTCACCATGAAAAATTAAAAAAGGTGCTTAAGGTTTATATCCCAAGTCCTACTTTCTACTATTTAATGAAGTTATTTTCCATTTTTAAACAGAAAATAAAGGCTGAGAGCTGCTATAAAAAACTTAGTTTTGTCATCTAACCATAATATAACACACTAAATGCCTGCTGGGAAGTACAAGACTTTTCAACAGACCAAAACAATTATAGGTCACACCTTGGCCCTCCTACCCTACCAAATCACTCTCCATTCATCGCTGAAGGGCTCTCAGAGATTATACTTTTTTCTTAAATAAACAGTATCAGAGGCAGCAAAAAGTCCTGGAAGGCCTCACGCATTGCGTCTGTTTTAAAAATGCCTGACATAAGGCTCAGATAGGCTCCTGTGGATTTCCTGCATTCCCTTTCTCGAGGAAAAGCCCATAAATCCAAGCTGTTTGATAATCAGATGACATTTTTTTCTGAAATAGCAATATATATATTGCTGTTGTATCAGAACATAGCAAATTCTGACATATAATCCAGTATAGCCCATAACAGGAAAACACAAAAGATTTCCTACAAATCTCATTAGTATGACACTTCTGTACCAACTATTCTATTCATACATTTTATTAGTATAAAAATAGCACTAGTGACCTATAGAGGTTCTAGAAGTTCTGCATTCTCATTCCATACATAATTCATTTATTTGGCTTATGATAAAGGGAAAAAAAAAACATAACAAGCAACAAAAAAATCAACCCAGAAAACAACAAAAAAACAAGCCAACTTTCCCAGTTAATCATTAATTCTCCAAAACAACATCACTATCAAGGCAACTGTTTCTGACCAATTACAAAAACAGGTCTGTTACATCTCTGTTTCCACAATTTAGATTCAAAGAACAGACTTCTACCATTTTTACTAAGTTGTTATTTAACCAACTGCATAATGTTACTGTAGCAACTGCATTTTACGTTTCCATAACTATGTTACACAAGGATTAAGCTATATAACTAAGGTTTCTTCACACATTACTAAAATGGATTGTTTACATTTTAAAGCTCTTAAGAAGTTCCAGAGTCCAGACTTAGGTGACACTTCTCTGTACAACATGGATAAGGCAAGAAGTCAAGTTCCTACCAGTCAGTTTTTGTCCTACCGAACGTCACCATTAGGAGAAAAAATATTTACAGTACACTTACCCAAGTTGCCAGGTCAGCATGGTCCTATACACAGAAACACTGAAACGTGGTTGCATTTCACAGAGCTTGAAGAGAACTGGCTTTCATGAGCCATGCTGTATTTTGAAATATAAGCAATTCCTACACTATTCCATAAAGGACCTAAGACATTTTGGCATTCTCATGCAGCAAAAAAAAAATACAAAAACAGCCAAACAGGAACGACTCCTTGTCTAACTGCCCATTTTAATTTCATTTATACCCACATAGACAGGCAATTGGGCCCTTATTTTTACTCTCAGATACATCTTACCAGGCACTCATGGAACACTTGAGAAATCAGCCTTGAACAGTTTAATGTATGATTCCTGAGTTGAAATAGTGTTTTCAGGTAAACTTTTACAGACTGCTGAATTTCCACACAAGGACTGCACGTTTTCCAGTGGGGAAAAAAAAAAACAAAACAAACAATATTTTTTTAAGAAAAACCCAACTCTTCAGCAGCTCAATTTATTTGAGCACAAACCCCACTATTTCATTCACAAAATGAGTAAGTGGTGCATAAGGAATGAAACAGATGTAAAATGAATAAAAATCTAAGCTTTAATTTCTGCAAAGGTTGAGAATGCAATGGACTGCATTCTGAGAACTAAAAAAAATAATTAAAGGATGAGTAATGGGAATCATCTTTGAACACTGACCTGGAAAACTGTATTTTACCCTTAATACAAAACTTCACATGTTTTGCAAATCATTTAAATATTCTTTCTGTGCTGAACCACCATCTGTGAAGTACAGTACTACACTGTATCATAGCAATTGTAATAGTTTCACAATTTGCATATCACTATTACCACTTTAAGACAAAAGAATATTGTATCACATATATAAATAATGTAATAAATTCCTTTCCAATGAGCTAGTTAAGAAAAATACTGAATAACATTTTAGAGACCAAAATTCACCTCATCTGGACAATCACATGGAATTTTCCCTGTGGTCTATGTGCAATCTGGACCTGGACAGAACTAGAAAAACAACCATGTCCTTAGTAACTCACATAAGGCATTGCCAAATATCTGAGGATTTGCTTTTACAAGCCTGTGCAAAATTATCATAACAAATGATAGGTTCCCATACGTCAGGTGAAATGTCAAAATAACTAATATTTGAGTGCTGCATTTCCATTAAGACTAATCAAAGAAATTGACCAAAATTTTCCCATTGGCCTCAGCAGTATTGTCTTAGACCTTAAAGTTTTTATTTGTCTTCGCTTACTGGCACTGTGTGCTCATCATTAATTTGAATAATTTATCGCATGCACAATATTTCACAACACATTTACATGGTGAACTTCTACCAAGCATGAGTGATAGCAGGAATCCTAGTATAGTATTTTCTCCTGCACATTAGTCCATCAAAAATGTCAACATTTTCAAAAATGAAAACAAACCCCCAAACTAAAAAACTTAGCCTGATGCTGTCACTTATTAACAGATGGCTTTTAAAATTCTTTCGTAAAACATGAAATAGTGCATCATCTTTTGCTAGGTTTAGAAATACGATAGCAGGTGAGGTAAAACAAAGCTACCGATGTTATTGACGCTACCAGAAGTAAAACAATGTGAATAGGATGAATTAGTGACTCAGTCTCAAAGAAATCAACAAGAAAACAGGAAATATCCCAACGTGTTTTTGAAGATACTTACCAAGACCAAAAAAAAATAAAAATATATATATCTAAGACAACATTTAATGCAAAACAGAAATTAACCATTAGAAAACTGTAATAAACTATTATTGCACAGTGCATCTAATAATTTAACAAATGGGAAGGAAAGTGCAATTATTTATGATAAAATACATTCAAAGCATTTAGGTTGGTAGAGATTCACTGCAAGAAAGTAATTAAATTACTAATGCTTATAAAGTATGCAATACATTATCATTACATTATAATCTCACAAATGTGAAAACACAGGTGAAACCCCCTGAAAACTAAAAATGGTACTCTCAGAATGACAGCATAAATACAGGCAGTGAATACTGTATAATTTAAACACCAAAATTCAAAGTGGTCCAATGTGACATCATCTTGAAAAAAGTTTTTATTTAAAAAAAAATAAGCCTATCACAGAAGCCTTTATGGGAACACATTCAGAATTACTGAATTTCCTCAGCAAAGCCTGTGGAAATATCAACAGTTGTTGCCCTTTCAAAGCATTTTTATGAGTTCTTCTTGTATAGTTTTGTTTTTAAATTATAATCCAAAAAAAAGAGTTATCCCTTGCCACTAAATTAATTCAGAGGAAATTTAGGGGATGCACTATATCTTTAATAGTTAACAGCATCAAGGCATGTTGCTCATGGTATTACCACTGCAACATTTTGTTTTAATAAAGGCTCTTGTGGCTGGAACTAGATGCATATGTTCTCACTTACTTTATGTCTGGTGGAGCTATCAGCTTGTTACCTTTCACTAGCTCTTTAAATCATTCCCTTAGGTATAAAAACCATCATACTTATTTCCATTCAAAATTACAAGTAATATAAGGCAATGTTTTAGAAATCTGTGAGAGGGGAGGGAGAACTTGCCTTTAATCTGTAATTATAGCAAGCAGTGTGAATATGAACTATGGAATACTTTGAAGAAATGCTGTTTTATAGATATCAATTCTTAGTTTTACTGGTCACAGAAAACAACAGTTGAGCACTGCAGCGAAGGAGTAGGAGGTGGGGTGGGGAGCTAAACATGCAAGAATTTCTCCTCCCTGGTACTCTGAACAACAATTACGTTGTTTATTTAGAACAAATAAGTTACGTTACTTTCAATCCTTATGTGTACAAAATGGGATTCATACTAAGGTAATGTGAATAGGTCATAAATCACATCTTAAAAACACACCTCACATGAAGTCTGCCAGTGCTGAAATACAATAATGAAATATTCACCCTTACCTGCACAGACTAAGGAAAATACATTGCTTTTTGACACTTATCGTTGATTTCTAGAAACATTATATGGTGCGCAATTAAAGTATTAGAACATTTACTTAAAGTATATGTTTAAAATCTAATTGATAGTGCTGAGACTACTCACGTGTAGAAAATTAATCATGTGCTCACTGTACAGAGCTTTAGAGTTCTTCAAAAAACAGGTATTTAAATATGCTGGGCACTTCACTGAACTTAGACTTTGGGACTACAAATGAGATTCTATGCCTCTTGTATGTCCAAACAGCAATGAGTATTTTCCCAAGTAACGAAGATCAGAGTCCCAAACAATCAGTAATTCATTCCATCTACATAGTGCTAATATTAAAAGGACTAAAGATATGGGGCACACCTAAAGGTCACCATTTGCCATGGCCTTTGTCAGTGGAGTCAGAGCTCTGGGAACACGTCAGGTACGGAGAGCACAACAGTGCTCCTAAGGACTGACTGGAGGAGCAGGGAGGGTAAACATGGGAGATACGTGTGTGTGTGTGTACACACATGCTGCAAAGACGATGACATCACTAGAAAGAAACATAAGAAAATTTTCAGGAAAGTCAGAGCCACATACTTATAACACTATTTTTAAATGCAAAGGTGGTATTTTACAAATGATTTTATATATATTCTAAGCTTCGTACTGTCATTTGTATGAAATTTGCACTTGAAATGGGTGCATGCATCTCCACTAAATCTTTCTGCGAGGTGGAAGAGATGAGTAAATAAAGAAAATGCATTACAGAAAGGCAATAGGCTAGCACGTGCTCTAGGAACCTGGGGATATCTGAAGCTGCTGTAACCTCTGCTTTCATTTTCAAGATTCAAATGTACATGTACAGTGTAAACAAGTCTTTATTTTGATCCGCATTAATACTAACCAGATGCAAGGAGATCAAGGAAACACTCTTTGAGGCTACTGTTGTGGCCAAGGCTAATCTCCCAAGAGACTCCCTGAGAAATCAAATCCTTATGTTCATAAAACAAATGAGCTTGTGTGAACCTGTTCCCAATAGCTGCAGAATTTAACTGCTGTCCAACTCTCAACCACATGTAGTACAAACAAACCTTTAATTTTCACCCTTAAATTAGTATCTAAATTTTACTATGGCTATTTAAGTCAAAATAACATAATTTAGCATATATCTGATGCATTACCATATTTTTTAAGAATAATGGAGAGACTAGTGCTTTCTGAATGCTTTCAGAAGTCAAACATACTTCTCTGCAGTGAGCTAAAAAAAACGAAATGACAACAACAAAATCCCCACTACCCTCCAACTTTCAACCTTCTACAAATTTCCGCATCAGTTCCATAAACCAGCATCAACTCACAGCCTTCACAGTTTACCACAGTCACATGCTCAGGCTTGGTGTAGGGTCAACAGAGTATGAAGTGTCAGTATCTGCACTGAGAAGTGTCCTGTCCAAGTACAAGACAAGAGACAACCAATGCTCTCAAGCCTCTGTAAATCTGAAACCATGGAAACAAGGAGGTCAATGCACTAGCAGCCTGACAGTTCTCATGTTATAACACGGCACAAAGGGAGTAACTCTCCCCCCTTCAAGTCACATTTTATTTCTTAGCTACGCTGCTACGGTTGTCCTATGCAAACACATTTGAACTGCACTGTTTCAGTACAGAACTATTTTACACTTAATATACTTTAGTGGTTAATGAAGTAGAATTCTCAACTTCAATCAAAGAAAAAATTACACAGTGGCAAATTAAGCAATTCCAGAAAATACCAGTACAGGAAGGCAAAGAACCATCTCCAGGTTAGCTAGTGAGGGACAATATAAATGACTTAGATATCGAAGCACAACAAAGAAAAGCTCAAAGCTTGTGTGAACCTGTGTGCATGACCCTAATGTATAGCAAAGAAGGCAGCAAAGAAGCTTAAGACAACAGTACAACCTTCATGCAAATAATACACACTTTTATTTTGGCATTTTAACCTGACAAATGTTTAAAGGCCCACTTTATCTTACTTTCTGTGTAAAGAATGATATCCGAATAACAAGAGGCAACTTTAAAAATGGAGTACTAAATATTCATGTTATTGTTCCATAAGCTAAAGGTAAAAAGAATTAACAAAAACTGAAAAAAGAAGAGCTAAGTTCTGGTTTCAAAAAAGGGGCATGGATAGAGGACAGTGATCTTGAAACACATATAGAATAACACACTAGAAAATAAATCACTAAATTCTTTCATCATACATTTTTTTCCCACATGGGATTTAGGATTTTTTTTAAATCTGACTTGCTAATATCAAAGTACACAGCTGTTACACTTCTCTTTTGCAGCAGCAAGCCCATGTTCAACTTGGTTTTAGCAGACACGCACCTGCTTGAGTGACTGGCATTCAAAATACCTGCTCAACTGGAGGCTGTATAATTGTTTGCTTTCAGATCATTTTTTTTCTCCCCACACACATATGAAATGTATCATGGGATAAATGGGGAACAGCAGCTATAAGCCAGTTGAAAATAAAATATTTGCAGGTGAAGTCTTACCTGAACTTTCCACTTCAGCATAATCACGGGGCTTATTCATGCTAACTCTGCTCATTTTCAAAGAAATGCTTTCTGAAAACAATCATGATAGTTTCTTAAGTTACAAACAAAAGATAACCGAGTTGTTTTTTATTGTGAAACAGTCTTAAGTCATCCCCTAATTCACTGTTTTCAAGAAGAATGAAAGGATTTTGCTAATAAGAAAACACAGTTTTTACTAAATATAGATAATTGCACACAAGATAAGCAAGGCTCCAAGGCTGGTTTTATGAAATCAAATATCCTGAGTGGTCTTTAAATAAAAGTCTATTTGTTCTCAAAAAGTTCCACATCTATAGCATTCTATCAATTATGTAATTACTACTTTAGCCATGTGAGGAGGTGAGTATTCTTCACCACTATGACAGACCTATTTGCACACAGTATCTATGATCTACCAAAGCTGTTTCAGCACGCAGCCTCTCAGACAGTACTTCTCCAAAAGGGATCCTACAATGCATTACACCTGATAGAAGTTTTGGGTCCACATGCCAAATTTGCTTGAAAGATTCCTCATTGACATACTGTTGTTATGAGCCTGCTCTGGTCATTCCTCCATCAGTCCCACCTTCAATCCAGACATTGTTCCTATTGCATCATCAACGCTAATACTTTAGTAACGCACATTTTCAGTTGACATGTGGTTGTGTGACTGTGCAAGATCATTTCATGCAAGCTGATATCTTGCACTGGAGCGATTATCCAGAACTCCCACTGAAGAAGACTGGCCACTGAACAGACAACCAGCACCTTCCTGCTGTAGCCCTCTGGCTTCTCAGTGTGCCTGTTTATAATTGGCAGCCAAAGTTTTGTTCTACGCAGGCTTCATGTTAGAAATTTAATTTTAGGTTTGTACCAGCAGATAAAAATATTAACAGGTCTGGAAACACAGGTGAAAATAGTAATGGGCACACCTAGTTGTAAAGTTACTGAGGAATTTTGGGCCCACTGCACACACACAATATTTTCCTAGAGAGTAAAGAATGTTATTAATAGGCTATCGATATACTAATATCTTGGATTACCATTAAAAGGGAGAAAATACTGGCCTAAGGATAAAAATCAGATTGTCCAGAAAAAAAAAAAAAGAGGGCTCTCACTTCTCCTACGTGACATTGCTCCAGTAATAAATACACACACATTTAGATCAAGTATTATTCATGGATGTCTGCATTTTCCTGACCTGTGCAAAGATCCTAACAACTAAATATTTTGAGGAAAGGAAATCTTCACTTGAAGGAATAAATGATGAAAATTAATTGTTTACATTTGAATTGCACGTTAACAAGAGAAGGATGAAAATATACTAATCCACAGACAGATCAGAATGAAATTGCGCTCTTTCACAACTTCAAAAAATCCCAGAGACTTGATTCCACAAAGCCAAGATAAGCAAAGGCACTCTGAAAGGCACAAACATTTCTGCATGGATAGCTAGGTAAGAGAGTTTAGAGTATAAGTACAGAGATCCTACATGGCTCCATAATCTCACAGCTTCAGAGTGAATTTGGGATATTGTGTAATAAATACAGATGTGATATTGAAGTGATATGTTAAACCTACCCAATTTGCAGATTATGTAAAAGAGTTAGGATGTTTGAACTATACTCCTCCAAACACTGTTACAAATGCAAATGTTCCCTGCAATCACATCCACTGTCAAGTATAGTGAAGGAAATCAGGCACCATGGATATTTTTAGAATAATAATCATTATAGTAATATTAGTCTGTGTAAGACATTGCCCAGCATATTAATGAAACATTCCTATTCTACAATATGTATTGCAAGAGGAAGGATGTATACACTAGAAGCAATTTAGTAAGGTAGGAAAGAGCTTCACAGAATAGAATCATAGAATCATATGGGACCTCTGGAGATCATCTAGTCCGACCCCCCCACCAGAGCAGGTCTACCTATAGCAGGTTGCACAGGAACTTGTCCAGGCGGGTTTTGAATGTTTCCAAAGGAGACTCCACCAAAAGTTAAATCTTTTCCCTCTTTGATCCTGTTTATCAAGAAACAGTTATATATACTGCCTTCCAACATAAATGAAAAGAATCTAAATAAATGAAAAATTTATTTAGAAAAAGGACCAGGCAATCAGCAAGTACAGTTTTGACAGAACTGCAGAAGTATCCAAGACTGCCACAACATTCATCAGAATGACAGGCTCTCTCCACAGGTCCTTCAGGAGACCATCTCCTTCCCGTACAGTTCAAACCTAGACACTAGAAACTTTGTAGAGAGTTTATGGGGCATTTCTTGCTCTTATACCCATATTTTCAGGAAAGCAATTTTTGCTTTCGGTTCTTCAGGTTTGACCATATGGATGGTTTTCAGGTTTCTCCTTATGGATCAAAGATGATTGATCCAGCTTGCTAGTTTTTCATTCCCCTGTGGATCCCTTCCTTACCTGTTATTCTGCAAAGAACTGTTAACAGCAGAAGCTCTAAAACAACAATCCCTGACCTCTTCCTCCTAAAAGCAGAGTTTTATTTACAGGTGCCAAGACAGTGGTTCTTCGTGGCACCAAGTCCTCTAAAGCCTCAGATCTCTCCACAGAAACTCTCTTCTGCAACACTACTTTTCTTCCTTTATCCACTTGCCCTCAACCTATCCCATATCAAATACTGAGGGCTTAAGCACCCTATCACTCCTCATAACTTGTCTCCCTGTCCTACCCCAGGATTCTTTTCTTTCTTCGCAAAGAACAGTATTCTCACGAGTGTCTGTTGCTTTTTTCCCTTCCTGATTTTTTATTATCCTTCTAGCTCCAAACACATTTATAGATGTGAGATACTCACTGCAACACTTTAAAAAGATGCCACTACTACTGCCAACTTTGCTATCTTGCCTGAACTCTGAGACAACTATAGTTTTTTCTAAAGGTCACTCTAAAAAGAAATCCACAAGGCACCAGAATCATACCTAGCTTGTGTAGGAAAGTACAAAAAATATCGCCATAACTATTTTACAGGAAAGTATAAAGATACTGTTACACAAAGAATTGTTTCTGTATCACAAAACAGCTGTAGGCAGAAATAAATTTCCTTCAAGTGTACAGAAGTGACCACAGAAAAGTAGTTCAAATAAAAGAATTACAAGTCCTCCTATTTTTAGACCATTTTTCCCTGCACTTTTAAAATGCTGGCTGTAGATTTACTTCTTTTTCTTTTAAACCAGTTGAATTGTTTCAGCACAGCAATAACAAACCAATCATTTTTTTTAAAGGGCTGCGTGTTGCATCAGCAAGAAGCTCTGAGCCACAGTAAGGCCCCTTGGGAGGGGTTAGATGCGAGTTAGGTCTCTGGAACACAGTCTCTGCGCTCTATCAACAGAATTTACTGCCATCTTTGAAAACTAGTGTGCTGTAAACTGAAATCCAGGGCTAAGTTAATAGGACAAGTTTCTGGCTGGAGAGCAAATACACTCCACCATGAGGATGACCGCTGGGCATCAGCGGTTGATAAACAGTGCACTGCCACAAGTATGAATTCTGAGGAATCATCAGTGTTCCCTGACATAGCTAATGGCCTCGTCTCCCATATTTAAGAGACTCTATGGCATCGTCACTCTTCCCTCTGACTGCTCTTGGCAAATACACTTGCAGCGCCATGACCAACTTGTTTCTTTTCACTTCTGTGCTTCCAATGTGTCTACGTCCAATACGTAGACACATCACACAGCTTCTATCTCCAACAAATAGTACCAGAACAAGGCTTTAGCACTGCCATCTATTTCACTCTGCACATGAGAAGTTCAAGTGTAAGCAAGGATCATTACCCGGCATGAACACAACAGTGAGGAGTTTTAAAAAAAAAATCTCTCACCTAACAAACAAAAGGAGTTCAATTCTAAGCTTTGACTGTAATACTGGACGCTACCAACAGAAGCAGAGTAACATAATAATATGCAAAAATATTACTTAATCACCAACTCCAATCATAATTAGCATCCAGTACAGAAGGAAAGCCTCATATAGCCAAGGTGTACAACTGCCCTAGTCCAATGCATGGTTCCAGACAAGAAGCCCAGACACACATCACAAGGGAGGCATAGCTAGGGGAGGTGAACTGCCACTCTCCTCCTACAGGTTTCCTGTAGTTCTGAAAATTATTTGAATAATTATTGCCACCCAACTGTAATAGCACCACCTTTATCACAAAAAACAGGATAATCTTAAAAAGACTTATTAAATTAGCTTGGAAAATACTTATTGACCATTTGACCTGGAATCACACTTCTACTGCATTTTGGATCTCATTAGCCGGGCATATAACAAAATGTAACCCAGACCAGCATCCACCTGCTAAACTAAAACACCCCTGTGGAACATGTCACTGTCAGACCTATCAAAGCAACTTAACAAAATTGAGACAACACATACCAGGGATAAGCAAAGGAAAAAACAACCTAAAGCTACAAATTCCTGCACAGAGTATCTGTACTCGTTGTGAATTGATCTGTGTGTTTGTGAAGGAGAGAAGATGGAGTGTCAAGATCTTGACTTGCAGCGCACCACTGCCGAGTCTTGCACCAAGGAGCTGTTTCGCCTTTCTAGACAAATTCCTGTTTTCTATCCTCCTCTGGTCTTTAGCATTGGAGTGGCACATTCTTTTTATCAGAAGCTTTTACAAAGTGATGTTAGTAACCCTGTCTGTAAACACCATTTAAATGTATGGGGCCTGTCTGTTTTAAATTTACACTGCATTCCAGCAACTTACTCCTGTCCACGTACAACCCTTTTCTAAACTGACCTTGAGGTACAATTTCAAAGCTGGGAAAGGAAGAAAGTAACAAAAAACCCTTTCACAATTTACATCTATGAAGTGTTAGTTTACATTTAGACTTTAAAATGTTGAGCTTAAGAATCTTAGACAAGAATTCCAATTAAGAGTTATGATTCCAAAATACAATTAATGTCTGACCAGCTGCTACAAAGATATTCTTTTTTGTCCTTCTTAGCTGATAACAGCTTAAGAGATAAAATAAATATTTCATACTTCTGGGCTGCTCAGCCATGGAAAAATAAGATAAATTTAGTCACATGAAAATCTTCTCGCTTACCCTGCAGTGGCTCTGTGAGATTGGGAACTGTTATATTTTGAGCCTTTAATTTTCAGTGAAAAGTCATCAATTTTGCTAAAATTTACGAACACAGAAGCTCCAGTTCTGAATGTGCCTGTGGAAGTGGGGGTAGGGGAAGGGAGATATTTTGCAAACTTCTGGTTTGTACCTGTCCCTAGAATTAAGAGGGTGGAGTGTATTATTAAACTTTTTATTTTATTCAAGCAAAGAGGAAAAATTGGGTAGTTTGCTTGCAAGTGAGAAAGAAAAAGGGCAAACAATACGCTTTTGCATATAAGCAGAAGCCTTGATCCTGAAAATATAAACAGCACCCCAGTATCAATTACAGAAGACTGAGAGATGGACAGTGTATAATTTGTGACTAGTCATAGCCCATTGCAGGACGCTCACATCAAGCTTCTGTGTGCTGTAGTTGTGACTCGCTACACTTCTTCCCCAATTCCTTACATGCTCAAACTTGAGTTGGAAGACCAGGATATGGTGCTGACACTAGTATCCCCGACTTTTTCTTAATCATCTAACAGACAGTTTTCTGGAACTACATTTATCTCTAAATTTCACTTTCTACAGCACTGTCATAATTTTAAAGGTTCATAGAATCATAGAATCATAGAATCATCTGGGCCGGAAGGGACCTCCAAAGCCATCTAGTCCGACCCCCCTGCAGTCACAGGGACACCCCCAATTAGACCAGGTTGCCCAGGGCCTCATCGAGCCTC
>JAOTQQ010000032.1:34282251-34301206 GCA_026546715.1 Gallinago undulata | reverse complement strand
TTTTTGTGGTTGGACTCGATGATCTCTGAGGTCCCTTCCAACCACCACAATTCTGTGATTCTGTGATTCTGTGAAAAGAGACTGAAGCTCTGGGAAACAAATTCTCAGTTACGTAACCATAAAAAAATATTTTATAATATGCAAATGAATGAAAATGCTGTAGATTTCTGACAGTTTAGAAACAAGGATGCTAAGAATTTTAAGAATATTTCATTCCTAGATATATAAACAGTTTGCCTTCCATTGTTAAAGCAGGAGTCATCAGTTAGCAACACAGATACGCAGCCCGGCACACGAGCAGCAACTTGTACCCACTACAAAACAGGCTATTAGTGAAAACACACAAACAAACAAACAAATATAATGGGGAGGGTGAATTCACACACACACTCTTCATATATAACAACTCTACTGCTCTCTGAGCAGCTCAAGATGAAGAGGTTCCCCTTGATTACAGTAGCTTCTCTTTTCCTGTCAACACAAACACGGACAAAAGGATACAGGATTAGTATTCAACGTGGTTACAAGATAAATTGTTCATTACATCAGATGACACTGTGATAACCTGTTCACTAACACAGGTTTCATTACTTTGCTACAGTAAGTTAATGAATTTTGTCCCTTTGCTCATTTAGTTTCCCTCATCTTTGTTAGATCTTCCATCACAAGTACAAATGATGTGGGCATGACTGTCATCTCTATGATTAATACCAGTACCTCCAACTCTCTTCAGAAAATTATGTAAGCAAATAAGAAAAAAAAAAAAAAAAAACAGTTGTCTGCCTTTTAGCTATTCCTTGCCCTGATTTTAACTGGTGTGAAAAAATAGTGACTGAAATTGAAGATGTGCATATGAATGGTGAATAAACAAATCAGAAGAGCTAATCTCTGTAGCTTTAAACAACAATTTAAATAATCCTATCATTGTCAAAATGTACTATTACTATTTAGATGAGCATTATAAAGTATTAAGTTGACTTTATATGCATCTGGATACGTAGGAATCTGGTAGCTTTTTCACTGAGATCGGAGTCTTCACCAAGACAGGCACCATCACAAAAGTTCTCTTCTCCAGTGGGAGAGTTTCTGATGGGCTGATGCTGTGTTATACATCTACTATTGAATTAACTCAGAAGTTCTCTCCTTGGCAGTCTGAAAAGGACAAATAACCCATGTATTCCAATTCGAACCTCACATTTTAATCCACAAAATGGAGAAAGGTTTAAAGAACTCTACAAATTTCTTAAGTGCTATTTATACCTTATTACATCCAACAAACCACTAACTACAGAACATCTTGTCTGATAGAAGAGACTATCATAAATTTTAATGCAAACCATAGGAATAAACTCCAATTGGTCTGTTCTATTACCAGAAAATAGGTCAACTTTCACATGCTCAGCTTGTGTATGGGGTCACCCGGATAATTTTCTGCAAAGTTTCAGGTTGCCAGACTGCACTGTCATAGTTTGATTCCTGTAGGTAACAAGCTCATCTTCATTGCATATGCTTTTAAAAGCACCTGGGTTATGATAATATCTCATACCTGAGCACTTCCACACCATCATACCTGTTCACAGCAAAACAAGCTAGTTCTGCTTATTGCTCTACTCTAGCATAAAATGGAAGCACAGAAGGCCAACTGAACCTTTAATTAGCCAAGGAAAAGCCTAGATTTTCAACCATGGCCAAGACAGTGCTGGCTGAAAGCAAGGTTACTGTGTATCACCTCATAAATCCTGGGCTCTGTTCACACTGGTAGGAAGCTTGGTGAAGATTACTATGGGTACTCTGTACTGTCATCTTACAGCCAGGAGATAAAATAAGCATTTGGGACTTTTTTTTTTTTTTAACATACCATCATTTACTTCCTCTTTCCATTCTTCTGGTCCTTTGAAATGGCACATACTGACAGTAGTACTTCTTACTCTTCATTTGGCTCAGAAAAATAATTTCTTTCATGCTATTAATTGTTTGACCACTAAATTAAGTCACATTATTCTGTGGAGTAAAAGGCTGGAAGTAGCACTTCATTATGAGCAGACACCAAATCTCAGTTTCATTCACTTTGCACTGCTTATCTCAATATAAATGTCATTGTACCTGGAAGCAGAAATTTGAATGATATATAATATATAATATTGAAAACTTTATTTTAGAAAATAAATATACACTGTAAAGTATTTGATGCTGTAATTTCCTGATATAGAGTAGAACGATCATATCAGCCAGGTCTCAAAACTGAATGCCTAATTCTTCTTTATAGCCTGAGTATTCCCACACATTGTAAACAATGGGAGTGAAACACTACTGTTGTAGTAGATTATGCTTCCTATGGTTAGCAAAGACAGAAATCTGTCAAATGTCTTAAGGAGTTTCCCTGATATCTTGATCTGTATTTGTTCTAGCCATTAGTCTTACAACTGATTTGTAATGCTAAAACGTAACTTTTCATGACCATAATTGAGCTGCCATGAAGACTTAGTAAAATGATTCTAAAACAGCACTGGGAAATAATCACAAGAATAACGTACAGACACATCAGCTATTGAAAAACAGCAGAAGGGTCACACAGTGCCGACTCCTACCTCTTACTTCCTCTTCTAGTGCATTTAGAAAGGAAAAAAAGCACATCACTCTTTCTTAATTGCTATTTTATACATAAGATTAAGTTAATATAAGCTCTGCATTAACTATGATATGTTACAGAATCACAAATAGGACAGCAGAAAATCCCCACATTCAATACTCTGAAATGTATTAGAGACTAGTGATATATACATAAGGATTTGAGAAGACAGAGTTCTAGAAGAAAATTCAACAGTATGCACATATAAAATCATAGAATATCTTGAGTTGGAAGGGATTCATAAGGATCCTTGAATCCAACTCTTGAATTCACACAGGGCAACATAACAGTTAAACCATGTATCTAAGAGCATTGTCCAAACAATTCTTTAGCACCAAGATGCTTAGAGCCATGACCACTGCCCTGGGGAACTTGTTCCAATGCTTGACCACCCTCCCAGTGAAGAACTTTTTCCTAATAGCCAATCTGAACTTCCCCTGACACAGCTTTAAGCCATTCCCTCACCTACCATTTTTACGACACTACATCCATTTTATATATTATAAAGCACCTACTTAATGCCGTTTGTTTCAGTTTCAATATCTGCTTTAGCTAACAGAGTTCTACAGATAATCACAGGTCAAGGAATCTAAATACTAATAATCTCTATTTTTTCTTGTTACTTTCACCTTCTGTTAACTTGCTTGTCTATTTCAGAACACTGTAAATATCTATGTCTATTCCAGTAGCAAGAAAAGTTAATGAGATTACAGCAGTGGTTAAAGCACTTATTTCTATGGCATTGATTTAATAAGAATTCATTTTAAGAACTGCAGCACTGAAAAGATAATGCAAAACATTTATTTGTGCAGATGCTGCAGTACTGCCAGCCTGACTCAGACAGTTTGCCCTTAAGGAAAGAAGTATAGACTTAAGAATCCTCTTCACAGCCTCATCAGAATAACAGCAGAACAAGACCAAGTGAAACAGAGGAATATGGAAAAGGATAACCAGGAAGCATCTGAGATGTGATACTCCAGACTGCTGTGTCAGGAGACTCTTCAGAGTCCTAGCCCACACAGAACTCTCTGGGTCAGCAGGCGGCACAGGGAGTAACAGCAGAAGTCACAACTGATAACTCTTGGCACATGGCATGTTAAGAAATTACACAGCTAGATAAATCTCTCCAATAATCACACTTACCTGTGAGACTGTGGAAGTGCAACTGGAAATAGTGCCTTTTGTCTGTTCTTAGTCTGTACATACTTCTAGGAGCACCAGTCTCTTTGAAATCTGTTCCCACTTCACAGAGAGGAAACTGACAGTGAAAGTTTGAGTTGCCATTCTAAACTGGAAATAGGTACAGTATAGACCTAGGAGAGGAAAGAAAAAGTCAATTTTAGTTAAATCTGAACTTCAGATATTAAGCTTGACAAAATATAAGAAACACTGTCACAAAGCTCACTTGCTGATTGTAGAAATTGGGCAAAATCAAATTTTGTAGAAGTGGGTGGGGGGTAAAAGGAGGAACCCTACAAGATCAGAATCAAAAATAAAAAGCTTGGGGGTTTAGTTTGGTTGTTGATTTATGATTATTTTTTTCCTGATTCATCAAGCAAGGCTTTTAAAACACAAACTTGTAGAAAAAAAAGTTTTTGCTCCACAGAGGTAGAGTACTGAACAACAATCAAACCAGCATTGCTGACTGTCAGTGCAAGCAATTTTTAATATTTTATGTAAAATTCCTATACCCAAAGTACAAGTCATATCAGGCAGAAAGAGTTAATAATTTCTCTGTCTTGCTTAAACAGCTAGAGAACAACAAATCCTCCACAAAACAGGTGTTTTCATGATTTAATTATTCCTAGGCTGAAAATGCATTCTAGTTTGAACATGAACATTGAGTTAAATGCGGAAAAAGTTTTATTTTAGTGGGTATTTTAAGAATCAGTGAGTAAAGACTGAGTATGCCCCTCTCTAGCTTGGTAACTGCAACCTGGAAAACAGGTTTTCCCCATCACCACCCAGAATGTCTTAGAAAAAAAAAAAAAAAACACCTGTTGAAATACAGACTGAATAAATTTTGACTAAAACATTTTCTCAAAAATACTGTGAAACAATTTGTGAAATATTCCTTAAAAATCATTATAATTGCTGTATTTCAATTATATAAGTGCCTTTTTTATAATTAATATACATCTCAGATGAAGGTACTGTAATTCAAGCTTATTACTTTAGGTAATTACAGTTATGTATATGAAGTAGGTATATATTCTATAATCAAAAATTATCATTTGTGTTTAGGACTGTACTGTACTAATTACATACATATATATGCCACTCCTGTATCTTCAAGCTCTTCTCCTCAAAACATGCATTTCTTCTATGACTATATACTATTTTATTAATTATTCTATTATTATTAAGTCCTTTATTATTAGATTACTTTTTAGACTGGGAAAGGAGTATTACAAGGCGAGTATGAGCTGGCATGGATTGGTTAGGAGCAAGAGGATCCCTGGGGAATGACAGTATCTCTGCACTTCCCTCTCCTGGGAAAGCCACTGGCTTTCTTGGAGGATTTCTCTCCTTGCTCACAGCAGGAATACACCTGAACGCTGCTGCAGGTACTATGCTATTAGCTGCAGCACCTCAGTCCTCCTTTAGCTACTGGTTAATTAGAATTAGCTGACAGCTGATGAAATTATACACTTTCAGGTTATAAGAGCCTTACTTTTGATCCTTCTTGGTTCATAGTTCCATTAATCTACAGTAAATTAATTCCATAGTAAACCATTATTTTTTCTTTGTGTTTAGTAAAGATGCAAAAGTCCTCAGGACTAGAAATTGGTGATAAGAGACGTGATTTGCAAACAGTTACATATGGAAACTCTTTAAGGTCAAATTTTGTTATTCTGTCCCCACTCTAATGTCCTACTAAAACGATCCTTCATGAACAACATTTTTTAAATTTCTCCTGTAAATTAATTCTTTAACACAATGAAGCTATTGTAATGCTTTATATCTCCCCATGGGATTTTAGCACTCCATATAAGTATCGACAGTGCAGAAAAGTAAAATTTCTCATAGTATTTTCAAAAGTGGTAACTGAAATATTATAAATAGTTGGTTAAAGAGCTTTTAATCGGATTAAAACTATTCAGCAAAGGAATGTATTTTGTCTATAACTCAGTGACTAATATGTATTGACTGCTTTCCTTCATGAAATAATATCAGTTAAAAGTTGCACTTAATTCTCGGACAAAACCCTCAAAGAGGGAGGTGAAGATAAATCACTTACAAACAGCATTTATAAAACCAGTTCCAGTGAGGTTTCTTTGTTTATTGAAAGGCAGTTAGAAAATATATTACTGACTTTAATTTGATAGACTGTACTTACCCAAAATAAATCTAAGCCATTTCTGCTCCACTGCAATTTATCAATTTAACTTATTACATAGGAAGAATTTCTTAATTGCCTCCACAGTAATTAATTTAAAATGAAAGTGAAAAGAAATCACAAATTAATCATCCATTTCAATTATTTCATTCCCAACTTAGCAG
Source organism: Gallinago undulata (assembly GCA_026546715.1). Taxonomy (NCBI): domain Eukaryota; kingdom Metazoa; phylum Chordata; class Aves; order Charadriiformes; family Scolopacidae; genus Gallinago; species Gallinago undulata. The sequence goes on along the minus strand of JAOTQQ010000032.1, from coordinate 34,295,073 downwards.
GACCGTGTATCTTCAAGATTTTGTTCCTGCTACTAAAATACAAGACTGAAGTCCACTGAGCATTCAGTTTTGTACCACATTTAGGTTAGTGATACAGCTGCTGCCCCAACATTTTCAGTCTTAAAAATGGCTACAAGAATCAAATTGAGTTGGCAAGGACTAAGTTGTAAAGTCAAAAATTTGTCATCTCTGATGACTAATGAGTATTCAAGTGCTAAGCTTGTATTCAAACCACTTTATCTTCCTTACAATTACTGAAAATTACTTCAACAATCTGTAGTTTGATGCTTCAATGAACCAAATGTATTTGTGGGGATATTTCACTTGGCAAGCAGTGGAGACATTTTTAGATTTTTATCATCTTGTTATACTCTTTTCCTAGTCCCCAGAAGTGCTAATTCAATAACTGCAGGATTAATCCAGGGGAAAAATAAAAAAAGTCAAAGGCTAAAACCCACTTGAGAGGTTTTTAATGATTTTAAGGAAGGCTAACCAGGCAAGCCAGAAGGGTGTGCAACTTATCAATGACTTACCATGCTTTCATAGTGCAGTAGTTCTTGCTATTCTAGTTAGGCACTATATCTGCACTTTAGAAAAGAAGCACGCTCAGATTTAAGGCAAAAAGACCAGATGCTGGTCTTTGTGTTCATATTTCGATTTGCAACAGAGGTTAGAGAAAAAAAAGTTCCCTTTTCAAGGTGATTAGAAAAAAGGTGATCAAAACACTATGGACTGATGGTATATTCTTCAAATTAGCAAGGAAAACACAGCACACTGCATAATTGGCTTTCAAGTGGGATGGCATTAAGCTTCAGCCTTAACTTTGTGGTCCTTAAAAGGGTCAACACTGATAAAAAGGAAAATCTATTAGGAAAATGAGAAAGTATCAGCCATTTGTCCCAACATCCAAATATAACAATTAATATCTCCATTTTTGTCTGCATGTCACCTGATACCTCCTGAGCATGGGATGGCTGCACGAGCTGCTCACCAGGGACACAGGTGGCTGCCAGGTCTGCAGCCAGCCCTGGCTGCTACAGAATATAACCAGGACACTTGACGGGGCCATATCCTGTCTGGGCAGGCAGAAATCTCTCTCCCTTCAATGCATTTGGCTCCAATAAAGTATTTTTTTAACGCATATAAAGGAATAAATTCACCCCTACCCTAATGGGCTCGCTTCCTTTCCTGCAATGCATTGGAGAAACAGCCAGGCCAGGCCTGCCTGGAAATCATGGCTTTATGCCCATTTTCCTGGCCATGCTTCCCTGCAACGCCTCGCTGCCCAGCTGGCTACCTCTGTCACTCCCCACCTGCTGCATGACCCAGAGGATACCTTTGACTATGCAATGTCACACTCAGAACAGAAAGGAAGTGTGAGAATTACTAAATCCCCTTTAATAAAGTTCAAATAAAGGAGCAAAATTAACCCAAATCTAAACAGACTCAAAACCAAGGATCTCCCAAATAAAGTTCTCCTGCTGCTATGAGACCAGTCTTAAAGAAAAGTGCACTCCCAGGCTTTATTTTGCTGATAGGCATTCTATTTCTGCTTCATAGCCCACCTACCACATGGTAAAGTGGAGGTCACAGGTTATAGCTAGGGCACTGTGGTTGCAGGCTCCAACCTTACACACTCCTCTTTATAAAGGAAGATAAACTCCTCTGGTAATTCAAGCTCAGCACTGAATGCACTGCCCAGCATGATTTAAGGCAGACTGCCTGTATAATTGGTGAGGGCAGAGTGTAATCTGGCAGGCCTGCTGGGGAAAATGAGTTTCTGAAACTCTTGAAGCTGGGCTTAGGTAAGCACCTCTTGCCACAGCAGTTTCCATTTTAATTGCACACACTTCACCATAACATTGGCTCCAAATTACAACAAATTGTTAAGGCAAATAACATCTCAGCTATTTAATTGCTAGGGCCAGCCAGTCTGCACTTTAAATATGGACCACATTTAAGGTAATGCATATTCTTCCCAACTCTGGATCACAAAGGTACATAATAACAATATCCTAAGCACTCATTAGTGCTCATTTCCTTCTGCAGTCTACAAACGGGAAATCTAATTCAGTAGCACTTTATACTCTCTTTGCATTCATTTTGAGTGGGAATAAATGGTGGCGTTAACTGAAAAAATCCTCTTTTATTTTTATCAAAATTAAGTACATTGATTTAAGAAACATACCCCAAACATCCGCAATTCTCCTCAGCTCAAACTAAACATCAGTCAATTTCACTAAGTTTTCAGTCATCTCGAAATAGAATCATAGAATCATCTAGGTTGGAAGGGACCTTAAAGATCATCTAGTTCAACCATCAACCTAACTCTGACAAAAAAATAAATACGAAATAAGAAATAAAAATCACTAAACGATGATTAAGGGATTGGAGCACCTCCCTTATGAGGCTGAGAGGCTCAAGGAGCTAAGACTCTTTAGACTGGACAAGCGAAGGCTGAGGGGAAACCTTATTTGTAAGTACCTAAAGGGTGGGTTGAAGGATGTTGGAGCCGGACTCTTTTCAGTGGTTTCCAGCGATAGGACAAGAGGCAACGGGCTCAGGCTGGAACATAGGAAGTTCCATTCAAATATGAGGAAAAACTTCTTTACAGTGAGGGTGACGGAGCCCTGGAAGAGTCTGCCCAGGAAGGTCGTGGAATCCCGTTCTCTGGAAATCTTCAAGACCTGCCTGGATGCAGTCCTGAGTGATGTGCTCTAGGCATTCCTGCTTTAGCAGGGGAGTTGGACTAGATGATCTCTAGAGATCCCTTCCAACTCTGACAATTCCGTGATTCTGTGATATTCCTGAGGACCATGTCAACCCATCTTTTGAACACCTCCAGGGATGGTGCCTCAACCACTTCCCTGGGCAGCCTATTCCAATGCTTGATAACCCTTTCGGTGAAGAAATGTTTCCTAACATCCAACCTGAACCTCCCCTGGAGCAACTTGAGGCCATTTCCCCTTGTCCTATTTCCTGTGACTTGGGAGATGAGACCAACCCTCGCCTCTCTACACCCCCCCTTCAGACAGTTGTAGAGCACGATAAGTTCTTCCCTCAGCTTCCTCTTCCCCAGACAGAACAACTCCAGCTCCTTCAGCCCCTCCTCATAAGACTTACTCTCCAGACCCCTCACCAGCTTCATTGCCCTTCTCTGGACCTGCTCCAGCACCTCAATGTCTTTTTTGTGGTAAGGGGACCAAAACTGGACAAAGTACTCGAGGTGAGCCCTCACCAGTGCCCCCTCATACAGGGCGATGATCACCTCTTGGGTCCTACTCACCACACTCTTCCTGATACAGGCAAGGATGCTGTTGGCCACCTTGACCACCTAGGCACACTGCTGGCTCATGTTCAGCCGACAGTCAACCAGACCAGACCAAAACACCCCCAGGTCCTTTTCCACCAGGCAACTCTTCAGCCACTCTGCCCCCAGCCTATAGCGCTGCCTGGGGTTGGTGTGACCCAAGTGCCAACCGGCACTTGGCCTTATTGAAACTCATCACGTTGGTCTCAGCCCATCGATCCAGCCTGTCCAGATCCCTCTGCAAAGCCTCTCTACCCTCCAGCAGGTCGATGCTGCCACCCAACTTGGTGTCGTCCGTGAACTTACTGAGGGTGCACTCGATCCCCTCGTCCAGATCATTGATAAAGATGTTAAAGATAATGGGTCCCAGTACCAAGCCCTGGGGGACACCACTTGTGACCAGCTGCCAACTGGATTTCACTCCATTCCCCACCACTCTCTGGGCCCGGCCCTCCAGACAGTTTTTAACCCAGTGGAGAGTACTCCCACCTGAGCCATGGGCAGCCAGAAATATTTAAGTATGAATAACTCTATGAGACAAGCTGTCTCTGAGCACAGAAAATACTAAAATTATTGTCATATGTTTGTGGTCAACCAAATGAAGAAGCATGGAAGGATAAGCATAAAAGGAATGATAAACATCTCAACCTCAAAATAAAAATGCTCTGTATCTGTACAGAGTAACCTGTCAATAAAATGTAGCTCTCTTCTCCGGAGCAGATGGCAGCATGCCATGAAGAGCTAGCAGAACTAGCTGCCTCTCTTAGTCAAAGAAGCCAGACCACGTACTGATCACAGCCACACATTCACATTTGTCCACAAATATCATGTCTGTATTCTCCAGAAATGACCCCACAAAGGCAAAACCCATAGTTACGATGCTACATTTCACCAGCAGTATTACAACCCAGTGACACACTGGGAATTTAACACAGACACCTAGACAAGGCTGGCAGGCTCCCGGTATAAAAAGCTACAATGTATCTTTCGCACAGTTTTATAGCGTGCACATCTTCTAATAAATATTTATTTCTTCAGAGTGTATGTTCCCTTAAGAACTACCTCAATCTATTTAACAGAAGTTTTACAAAAAAATATTGCAGTAATGTTGTTCATTTTAACTGACACCTAAACATAGACGTTAAATTTGCTGTTAAAGTCTTTGGATCCAATATTAAATAAGGATTGCTTTCTCTCAAATTCAGCTACATTGTGGTTTTGTGCTCTTTGGATACTCAGCTATGGCAACAAATGCACTATAAATGCTGTGTACATGGCTAGCCTGGTAATTAAAATCCGTTTAAAAAAATATATGAGAAAAATTAAAATGTCAAATACTTTCTGTAAAAGCACAATGTACTTTGAGTCCCTTTTAAAGAATGCCATTTTCAATGATCTCTAGGATGAAAGGCTTCAAATTGCATAAACTCTCAACCTCCCAAGGAAAAGCTGAGATATATGAAAGTTTTTCTCTTTAGAAGGTAACGTGTAACACTTGCTGTGATTGGGAGTTTCAAAAGAAATTGCCTCTCCGGTTCTTCACTGTGCTCAGCTGCGTATGAGAAGCTCTGAGGTATAGAACAGGGAATGCTAACTGTATCACTAAGAAACTGCTTTATAAAAATATGACCTACAAAGTTTCAACTTCCTGGAAAATTAGAAGAGCAGTGCCATATCCTCATGAACCAAAACAAGTCAGAACACTAAAGACTTGACAGTTTCCTTTTGAAAACTAGGATTAAGTTTTGCTAACAGAGAGAGGGTGAAGTAAGCTGTCATTATGTTTTAAATTACCCCCAATACAATAAATATTTGAGTAATTAATGGAACTTTGTTTCTATGTGCAACAGTTCCTGACATCATCTAAATTTTTCAAAACAATGTAATTTAATCTTCTGGGAAACTCTACTTGCACTGCCATGTATGGTCTTACACAGAGGGCTGAGAGTACTGGTTTGCAAGAAGAAAACTAGAAGCTGTAATGGGATTCCTCCCTTCCCCCTGACAAGCTGTAGACGCAAGTTCAAGGTCCATAACTACGATAAATATACAGCACTCAGCTGTGCTCACCATGGCATTAATTTTGCATCAGTATAATTCCACACTCCCTTAAACAGAACTCCCCCTGGTTTACATCATCTAAAGCCACCACTAGGACCACAGAATAACAGTGAAACTATATTTCTGTTTACAGTCTTACATAAAGAATCAGCTTAATACAACAATCAACATTTACTTGAAATTATGTTAAAATAACTTTCTAAGTCAAAAAACCATGTAACATGAACAACTATAAGCCCAGAATTAATTTACTTGACTGACACTTAATTTACATATGCATAATTTACTTTCATATGTAACTAACTTCCAAATATGCTCAAAATGTGATCCATAAAATGATCACATTGATTTCAGGGAAATGAAACCTATATGAACACTAAAGCATTTTGCTTTTCTGCATAATAAAAGCATTTTTGCCTTTTTCTTGCTTCCAGATTCTTAATCAGCAAAATAACTGTATATGATGCATTCCTACTGCACTTTTTTCTTTCTAAATAGCAAATCAGTTCTTGTAATTGAACAGCAAATAGCCCAGAATAAGGAAGGGATTCCAGTGGAAAAACAATCTCTGGATCACAGAAATAAAACCCAAGGGTCCTTGTCTGTCATCCAGTTAACTTCCTACCCTTCTACCTTATAAGACCTGCAAGATTTCAGAAAAGCTCAGCACCTTCAGCTACTCATATGGAAACAGTGACAATGTTGGGGGTGAATTTTGAACAAGCAGCAGTAGGCAAGTCAGGAGAGACACTGCTGTTGCATAAAAGCCTGCTGTTAGAAGAAAGTCTAAAGCAACAACAACAAAAGTCAGCCACTGATGCAAAACAAACTCCCTACTCCTGTGCACAGGTTAGTCATGGACACAGACCTCATGCTCAAGGTGCAAATTTGACATGGGTTTTACATCGATGACCTTCCCGCAAAAAGCACTGGAAGTCTATTGATATAAAGCACTATAGGGACAAGGTATCATTTCAATAGTAGTATAATCATAGCAGTAATAGTAACATCTGATTCACATCAAGGTGATTGGAAAAATCAGTCTTATAAGTTCCACAGTAAAACAAAAGTGGAAGGCATTGTATATAGAACAGAAAGAATACAAGGTTGGGACGATTCAACAGGGTTTTTGAGTAATAATCACAAGTAGAGACAGTCAGTAACCAGATCCTACAAAAAAAAAGCAGAAATACCAGGATTCCTGAATGCTACTTTTTTTTCCTTAATTTTGTTTTTCCTTTTATTTGAATTTGGCAAGTTGTCCTACCCTCTTGCTAGATTCCTCTACCAACAGAGTCAGTGATTAATTCATGAGGAATGTATAAACAAATTAACTGGAGAATTTACAGAAATGTGCAAAGGAATTCTGCAACACAGCATTACTTCTACTGAGTAGCACTCTGTCCACCTCCCATAATCAAAGTTTGATGGGAGAAATATGAACAATTAAAGTGAATAAATGTTTATCAGTGCTTGTGCCCTTAAATCAGGCTACACCCAATACTGCCTGAATTTCTTCCTGAAAAGCTGTCGGCTACCCTACTTTCTGGGGAAAATTAAGTATTTGGGAAAAAAGAAAAAAAAAAAAACAGAAAAATTTGAGTGACCTGGATCTGAGAAGTTTTCTCAGCTGAGAATACTTATATATATCAAGCTATTATATACACTATCAAGTGGGACTAGCGATGAGGACAGAGAAAATAAGAAATGGCACAGACACCATCTTAAAAGCCAATTCTCAAATCCTTAAAATTGTCAAGACTTCTCACTTTACTCTCACTCGGAACAGGTGTTGCTCCTTTTGTGAAAGTGTAGTACCTAACCACATCTTTCTGCATTTTCAAATTTTGGTTCACTATGTGATTTGAATTATTAGCTCTGCTGCTAACCTCCTTCATTCATAATTCATTCCCTACTGACAAGGCTGAAGAAAAAAAAAAAAAAAGAGCTAGAGACTTACTGGTGTTTAGGACATTCAGCTTAGACGCAGAAAAGTCAGGTTTGAATAGCAGATCCTACAGTTATTTCATTATTTGCAAAGGAAGATAGCTCTACCAGCAGAGACTACACAGTCAATGCAGACATTTATCCCAATCTAGCTAAGGCAACTCCTTCCACAGCTTCATTATTCCTGCAAACCCAACTATTACCATGCATAATTTTCTCTGCTTCTCATAAACTTCAAAGTGTACCTTTGGGCTCAAAAACGACAATTTATGAACATTAAGCTACAGTAATGCTGCTACTTTACCCTTACATTAGCTTAAACGGGACCAGATTTCATCCCAAGATTGCAATTCTCACTTCTTTTGCTTACATAATTGTTGTCACTGCAACTATATTAGCAAACACCATCACTTCAAGGTCTTAAAATAAACAAATCCTTCAACTTATCCTGAACTAATTTTTTCCAAGTCTTTCCAAGAAAAGGTGATCAGCTCCATCTGCTGCCAGTTTTAGATTATAGATCGCTGAGGACTGCACAATACAAAGAGATTTATTTTCCATTTGTTAAACTTTCTATATGTATGCAAAAGGCAGAAGTCCAAACTACTGCTATGTAGATACCTATCAAAGCGAAAGGAATCCCTCCTTCCCACAGGTCCATCTCATTACTGCCCTCAGCAGTACCAGTATCCATCCTTGGAACACCTGTCTTCAACTCAGAAGAAATTTATTCTATTTTGCCTTTGTTTGCTATGATAATTATAACCATAGAGGCCAAAGGATACTGAAGCTAGGGTGCCTAACAAGACTCAGTTAACTATTTCAAATACCTATGCAAAAATCCCTGGGGAGAAAAAAAAATAAAGAAAAAAGAAAGCTGGTTTACTAAATACTAACATGCTCTCTCAATCTAACCCTGTAATAATGAAAATCCACCCACTAATTGCACTGTAATAAGTTACAACAAATAATTTTAGAAATGGGTTATTGACACCTCATGAGAAACAAATTCTCTTAATAAAGGCATATCTTCATTTAAAGAAAACATCTGACAGTGATTTTGAGTTTCCTAAATACATACTCATTATTGCTTCTTTTTTTGGTATGCATTGTTTGGGCTCATTAAATACTTCTGATGAATAGCCAGAACAATAAAGAGATATGTAAAATGCCGTTAAAATATATTTTAAAATAAGCATTTATGATGATAAAATTGTAAACCAGACTTTCTGAACAAAATCCTGCAACATAAACAAAGCATACACTTGCATTAAAAGATTATAATCACTGAGGTGACCAGTGTAACTGATATGGCTTACCTGTGTCAATGAAGCAATAAGAATTGGTATTAATAAAACCTTTTAAAACAAACAAAAAAAAAAACCCCACAAACTTTATACCCTATTTCTTTTTATAGACCTGATTCTGATATTACTTTTACAAGCATATTTTCTTTTATCTTAATGAAGCAAAGCTAGATTTACACTGGAGTAATTCAAAACAGAGCAAGGACTGTGTGCCCATAAACAGAGCTCTCTTTATGCACTTTGGTGGTGCTTTTTTCATCTAAGCACAAGTAAAAAATGCTTTAACAGCATGGTAGTTTAGTGGGAAAATAAAGCATTCTAAAACACCTGGGCTGTCAGTTGCCTACCTTGTGCTGCTTGTTACACTTCTATTCTCCCTGAGCCAGTCATCAGAGGAGAAACTGACTTTTCTAACACTCTCGCCTCTTGAACAAGATAAATTGACACATCTTCTGAGCACACGGAGAGGGCAAATCCAGGAGAAACACACTTTCTCCTCTTGATATGCTGTACAGCATTTTTAATGCACATCAATCTGGGATATATCTGTTTCCCCATTTTTTTCTTGTTTATTTATTTATTTTGATTAAAGTAAAAAATTAAAACTGCATGATTTGCAATCACGTTTCCAAAAGTCCTTTGCTGCCCTCATGTGTTTCACAGGAAAAGTAACTCTTGAAGTCTACATGCAAAATAAAATAACTTCTCCAATCAAAACAACAGCTTCTCCTGTTATGAACAAGACACAGTCCCTGGAAATAATAACTGAAAAAAACCTCGAAGCTTATCTCTTTCTTCTAGTAAAGTTGACTGTTTTAGAATTTAATGAATATATATTAAAAATAAGAAAATGTATTCAGTTTGAGATAATCAGAATTTCCAAGTGAAAGATTTCAAAGCCAGCAGGACAGTTCATTGCAAGTTGACGATCTTAGGCTGGTGGAGAATCTGAAATGCTTTTGTTTCAAAACTTACTTTTCATTAAAGCTAATTTTAGCATTTTTCTACTGTTTACACTGACTGGCAAAGTAACTTCTTTCGTTTGCCATTATACTATATTCCGCAGGACAAAATCATGTGACTGCTGCATTAAGGCTTCCTTTACTCTCATGATCAGAACATTCAAAGCTTCCTGTATCAAGCTTTCCTTTGACACTCCCTCCAGCCTCTGCCCTGCACTCCTCCCAAGGGTCTTGCCCTGACACAGACACTCTCAGCAGATATCCAGAGTCTGTTTGATGGATTTTCCACTCAGAATTTGGCTGCCTAGGTTCAGACCATCTTTAAAACAGTTTCACCGTTCACTTCTCATGTTATTGTCTTCATCCTATCTAGTCCCCATGCTGATCCCAGACCTCATTATGTCAATACAAGCTTGTAATAAGTTGTAATAGTATCTCTCATGCTAATCCTGGGTTTATAATGATAAAACATATCAGAATAACCAATAAAACATGCTCGGCTTATTATAAGCCCTCCAAAATTGGTGATGCTTCATCCGATCCCCCAACAGCCACTCCACAGGAGGGAAAAGGCAAAAGCAGAGCTGGATCATGATCCCCACAGGTTTGTTCAACCCTGGACACAAGCTATTGGGTGGGATCCAACCATAAACTTTTATTTATGCTACCAGGCTGATCCTGAACTCCCACGATTGTTTTAACATTAAAACTGCCACTACACGACTGCCTTTAAACTGCCTCAACTTCTAAGTAATGAAGTTTGTTAACTTCTCTCTTTACTACAGAAATATGTAGAAATCCAGGCAATAAAGTTGAAATATAATTTTTTCTTTTCATCAAGAGAATCCACCTCCATGATGTGTTGTGCAAATAAATACGAATGCTCCTTTATCAGTGGGAGGGACAGGAGGAAACTGTTGTTGCCTCACGAATAAAGTACTGGGTCTTGTTCTCTTTTCCCCCAACAGATGAAAACTCTGGTACTGTAATCTCACTCTAGGCAAGCTTTTTGCCAAAAAAAAAAAAAAAAAAAAAAAAATTAGCAAATACAGCATAAGTAGTGCCAAAATAAAAACATTTTTGCCATTCTAGTCACAGAGAACAGCAAAAGGCCTCTTTGTGTGAAGGGGGGGAAGTGGGCTGAATGCTTATGTGACACAGAGGACTCCACAGCGCAGCTGGTTAATGTTATTTACGTCCTTCTCCAGTCGCTAATGGGGAGACGCCAGGCAGGAGCCAAGCACCCGAACTGCCGAAGAGAAAGGACTCTGTTAGCTTACACTGGCCTAACCAAGTTTTAAACGCCAAACACGCCTGCCTGCTGGAGCGCCAGCGCATCACCGGGCTCTAAGTGACCCACCGTGCCGCACACAGCCTCCTCCCAAACCTTCTCTTCCCGCATTAACCAAATGGCACCGGACACCGGAGGCTGCCCACGCCGGCCCCACAGCACAGGGTGCCTCTTCCCTCCTCGACAGCGCCTTCCCTTGCTAAATAAAGCCTATAAACTGCTGCCCAGAAAAAGCCACTCCGCCTTCTCTTTCCTCCTGGCAGCCCGGCTTGCAGGTGCCGACTAACTTTCCTCTCGGTGAAGCCCTGGCATTAACTTTTAACCTCGTAGTTTAACGCTCAGCACCTCTTCCCCCCCCCCGCTTTCGCAGCCCTGCGCGCCTCGCCGTGCCACCCCCCCCCCCCCCCGCAGGGAAAAACACCGCCAGAGACGCGGGCGCTGCCGGGCACCCCGAAACACAGCACCACCGGCAACAGCGCACCCGAGGCACCCACAACCCGAGGGCCGCCGGCGGGCCCAGCCCCTGAGGGGCGGCCACCCTTTCACGTCCCGCCCCGCCCCGCCCGGCGTGGTGCCGGCCCCCCGCGCCGGCCTGCCCCAGACCCCTGCATGGGGAAGCGGGGCCAGGAGGCTGGCCTCTGGGTAGTAGCGGGTAAGACAGCTTGTTTACAGTCCCTTCTTCCCCCTGAAAATAGCTCGGCCCTACAGATCAGGGGGCGGGGGTGCGCCTCCTAGGCCCCACCCCGCTGTGACACATGACGGCCAGGGGAGGGGCGGCGAATGGGGACCCGGTAGGGAGCGGGCCCCGCTGCCCTCCGCAGCACGGCGCGGCCTGGCCATTCGATGGAGGTGCTGGTGTCGGCGCTTCTCTGGTGCCTGCTGCGGGCGGGCAGCGCCGCCCTCCTGGCGCCGGCAGGCACCCGGCCTGAGGAGGAGGGTGGCGGCAGCAGTGGCCTGGGCCACCCTCCGTGGGACAGAGACGGCCGGGAGCAAGAAACGGCGGCGGCAGCCCTGCGGGTAGGTGTCCCAGCCCGCACTTACACTCGCCATCAGCGTTAAGGCAGCGGGTCCTGGCTGCGAGCTCTGCCGGAGGAGGAGGATGAGGAAGAAGGGTGGCGGGGTCCCGCTCTGCCTCCGCTCCCCGGGTGCCTGGGGGCGGGAGGCGAAGGAAGGTGTCGGAACCCTCTGTTCCGCTCTCCTCGGCGGGTTCCCCTCACGCGGCTGCGGTTGGGGGGGTCACTGCGTTTTTTTCTCCCCTTCCTCCGTTTCTGACGCCAGGTGTCAGCCTCGCACCGGGGAGCCGGCCACCCCCGTCCTGGCCACCCCCTGCCCGCCCCGCTGGCTCCCCTTTCCGCGTCCTGCCCGTCTGAGGAGGCACCGGGGGCTGAGAGGGCCGGTGCCGGCGGTGGGGTGGCGGCCCGACCGGGAGCAGGGGTGGTGCTGCCGCCCGGCCCAGCCTTGCCTTGGCAGCCCAGCCTGCGCCGTCGGGGGGGGTGTGGGGGGTGTGGGGATGCGAGGAAAGTCTCCCCAAAGGCAGGAGGTGGCGTTAGGTTTTTTGATGTTCCATGTGGAGTTGTGTCAGCAGCAGAAGTTGGGGAGGCGGACGTCTGATTGTCTTGCTTTTGTAGGTTTAAAAACTAAAATCTAGGGTTTGTTTGGAGCGTGTCCAGAGGAGAGCCACCACCTCACCAAGGTGAGGGGTCTGGAGAACAAGTCCTATGAGGAGAGGCTGAGGGAAGTGGGCACGTTTAGTTTGGAGAAGAGGAGGCTGAGGGGAGACCTCATTGCCCTCTACAGCTACCTGAAATGAGAGGCGGGGGTTGGCCTCTTCTCCCAAGGGAATAACGACAGGACCGGAGGAAATGGGATGAAGCTGCGGCAGGGGAGGTTTAGATTAGATATTAGGAAGAATTACTTTACTGAAAGAGTGGTCAGGCACTGGAA
>JAOTQQ010000032.1:34229037-34282151 GCA_026546715.1 Gallinago undulata | reverse complement strand
TACTGAAAGAGTGGTCAGGCACTGGAACAGCCTGCCCAGGGAGGTGGTGGAGTCACCATCCCTGGAGGTATTTAAGAGACGTGTGGACATAGCACTTCAGGGCATGCTGTAGTGCCCGGGATTGTTGGTTTGTGTCTGTTTGTGGGTGGGTGTGGTGTGGTTTGGGGTTTTTTTTTTTGTTTTGTTTTGGTTTTTTTTTGTGGTTGGACTCAGTAATCTCAAAGGTCCCTTCCAACCATGAATATTCTGTGATTGTTTTAATGTCTTTAGGCCATTACTCTGGGTGGGATTTTTTTGTTCTGTAAGGACATAAAGCAAGACAGGGTAAACTCTTGTCTGAAGATATTTTTATGTATCTCTGAACCACAAGGTTTGTTGTGCTGTCAAAGAAGAGCATCAGCTGAGTTTGACACAATTTGTTCTCAGCTTGCCTGTTTTGTCTGTCTCGTATCAGTTTTTTACCCTCTGTGCACTGAACACACACTTTTTTCGTATCTTTCTTGGAGTTGAAGTTAGTTCAATGGCTTTCATATTGGTTTGATAGGAATCCACAATGAATCTGAGGCGAACTGCTGTCTTGTTATCTAAGTTCATGTTTACTGTTGCTAACCTTCTCTTTTTGTGCTTTTAGGGTTTTGTCACTACTGCTAAACAAATAATGCCCAAATTACTGTTTTTCCTTCAGGAAAGTGCGAAAAGAATTAGATTACTGAATTCATCATCAAAAGATAATACGACTGCTTTCTATGGAATGAATCAGTTTTCTCACCTGTTTCCTGAAGAGTTCAAAGGTACATTTTCCGGCTGCTGCTAATACCTTTTATGTTATTTTTCTCATTCTTTCCCAGAACCTTGTATCTTTCATGTTTACAGATTCTTCCAGTGTGGTAGTTTACAATGCCTGGTACTGAACTGTAAGTACTTCTGAAGGATACAACAGTCCTCTTCACGTATCTCTAGTCTTACAAGACTGGATTGTCCAGAGCTTGAATATGATTTAATATAAAGACTCTTGTGGCTGCCATCTTCTTGCCTCTCTTCTCACTGGGCCTTAAAGACTTCTTCAATTGCAACAGTTGTAAAATTGGAAAATACACAAGGTTCTTGAGTACTCTAAGTCCCTGTTCCCTAACCCAAGACAAACTGACTACAATCCAAACAATGCTCAGAAGTCCAAGGCTGTACAATGATAGCTATGACTTTCATGTGCAATATGACACACATATTTATTTATTTTTTCACTAAGGAAATATGACTGATACCTAACCTTCCCTTCTTGCCATTAAAATTTGCTGTTACATGCTCTATTCATTGGGGGATTTCACACCTTTCTTAATTTTTAAATAGTTAATCAGGTGTTTTTTTTTTTAGTGAAAAACTACAATTTAGGGTGTATTTCAGAATCTTTACATTATTCTCCTCTTATTTTTCTCCTTTTTCCTGACTAAAATAAAGTAATATTTTTCCAGTATGCAAAATGTGAAAGTTTTCAAACAAAACCTGTTTATGGGATTGTTATTATACTCACATCCCCTTCGTGAAATATTTCTGTTCTTTCTAGAACTGTAGGAATACTTACATTTATTCTGGAGTATAATGATTATTTTAAAATGCATGATTTTTCTATGGGTTTGACAATGAGATGTAGTCTCATGATTCTAACTGCAGGTCAAAACTACCTCTAATAGCTTCTAGGAACAGTTGTTTGTGGTTTTTTGTTTGTTTGTTTTCATTAGTAGATTTATAGATGTTTGTATTCTGTGTCTAGCTATTTACTTAAGAAGCATACCTCACAAACTTCCCAAATACATAAAAGTGCCAAAGGGAAAGGAAAAACCTTTGCCCAAGAAGTTTGACTGGAGGGACAAGAAAGTCATTGCAGAAGTGAGAAATCAGCAAACAGTAAGTCTTGGCATTTTTCTTTCCTGGTTCTTAAGCTCTGCTCAGGGGCAGTTCCAGCAGGTACGTGGTAGAGCACAGTGAAGGTTTTGGAAGAGACCGGCTCAGCCTCAAGACTCCTTGGAGCACTGGCACAAGTATGGATGGTTGAACATACACAAAGTCATGTAGCATTTTGTGCAAAGTGGGATTAGATTTAAAAGCATGAGATGTAAAGGTTGTGCACTTAGATATTCTGCAATTATAAACTGTGTGTAGTGCATTTTTGGATCTAGTTTACTAAAGCTGCAAATATTTGGCACCATGTGTATTTTGTGCTTTTCTGAAGAGGCAGAGGTGAGGTCAGTACCTGACCTCATTCCCCTGTTCCACCTGGGTGGGTGTAGATCCTTTGCTGTTGTTTTCTGTCATGATCGAATGCCCTTGCCTGGCCAACACCCATATCTTTACCATCAAACTTCTCGGGGGATGTATTCGTGATAGGAAGCTAACATGATTATAGTTTATCACAAAGCGGTTATGGTCTCTGGGGATTTTACAGCTCGTTTCTTTCTTACCAATGTCTTTCTTTTCTGTGCTTCACATTGTGTAACCTGGACCTTGCCTGGGAATAAATTCTGCTTCCTATTTTAAATGTGTCAGTTTAAAGAATCTAGAACTGCAGTATAGATTCTGGTACTGTCTAAGGATTTTTCTATTATGTTTAATTTCAGTTTACTCTTTCTTAAACTGGAATCTAGTGTATTTCTATAGAATTCTTCAGACTGTAGAAAGTTGTAGGCTGTCTCCTTAAGTGCATCCTTTTCAAAAACTTTCTAACTAATGTGATTAAAAAATAATTTCATCCTGATCCCCAATCCTTCTTTAAGAAAATAGATATCTCACAGTAAAAAGCATCCTCAGACCTATCTTTCAAATGCAAAAATGAATCGGGAAGGAATCCCTAAAATAAGATACCCATAACACATTTCTAGCTTTCGGAGACTAGTACAGCGGAAAAAAACAGTTCAATATTTTAAATGGCTGATTAAATTTCTTTTATTATTGCCTTAAAAACGAAGTTCAAGGATGATGTAGTAAATGAAGAGCATTCAAATACCTTTTAGGCCTTTTTTTTTTTTTCTTTTCACATGAGGCTTCAAAAACAAAGCTGACTTTCTCCCCTGTTTCCCTTCTCTTTGTACCAGTGTGGAGGCTGCTGGGCTTTCAGCGTTGTGGGTGGTATAGAGTCTGCCTATGCAATTAAAGGAAATAACCTGGAAGAACTCAGTGTACAGCAGGTTATCGACTGTTCGTACAATAATTACGGCTGCAGCGGGGGATCCACTGTTAGTGCTTTGAGCTGGCTGAACCAGGTTCGAAACTTTTCATAAATCTTGAACTCTTCCTTAGCGTTCATATTAGCTTTTTTAACTGGGAAAAAGTGATAGGGAAGGTGGAGTGTACAGCTGATCTGATTTTTTTGTTGTTGTTGTGTATATGTATGTGTGTATATACGTACGTGTATTTATTTAGTCTGGAATTAAGAGAAAGCTTATCCAGGCAGAATTGAAAGTTGATTGGAATTTTCTAGTCTATGTGTGTTCTTGTGAATGTAACAAATCAGCCCACAGGGGCTGAAAATACTGTTCCCTGAATGCTATGGTACTTCCACTGAATTCAATTGGAACTGCAAACATACAGTACCAGTGTAAAAGGAGCCATTTATCTACATGTTGTTTTGTGGATTTGAGTGTCCAGTTTAGGCACCAGCATCTGGGGAAAAGGAGGGATGGTGAGATATTCTACTTTCAAATTTCTGTGGTTTCTGTTGCAAACACTGTAAAATCATAGAGGAGTGTGGAGAACCTCAGAAGAAATACCTTTGTTTCACTTGCAACCCAAAACAATGAAAATGTAGACACTGTTTCTACTTTAGTTGGAACTAACACATTTCATTTATGGAAAATGCAAACTGTGTATTAATAATATATGTAAGCAGAAACATTTTAATATCTTTGAAATAAAAAGTACTCTAGAATGACAGTTTGATTTACAAGAATATAAAAAGATTTCCTTAGTTTTTTTAAGTTTTTAAAAAAATCTGATTATCCTTTTTAAGAAACTCTGTAATCCTTGAAGAAACAGTCTAATAACAGTCTAGATAACTTGTTTAAGTTTGCATTTCAAGAAAGAGGATATTGACCTGGATTCCTCTGAAGCAAAATTCCCTCTTGCGTGGCAACAAATGAATTGGACTGGAGAAGACACTGTCATAAATGTACTATGCTGCAGAAGACGAGAAATATAAAAGGTTGATGCTTTAGCTTTATAGCCTTGACCTGTGGGAACCATTATAATACATTATATACTGGCGTAAGGATTTGATGCTAATAGCAGAATTGGACTTAATTTCAGTATTTTAGTTCATATTTCAGTATGTTCTTGGGATATTTGTGGTTCTTGAACTGTCCCAAAGGTAGAATGATTTTGTGTATGGATGTCATTTGAAGATAATGAATAGCCATTCATTAAACAAATGCATAATCTTTGTGTCTTGAAATTGATAGCTCATGAGGCTAGTTTAAACCAGAGATATCTTTCAAATTTCATTAATTATTTAAAGACTTCTGAATCCCTTCTGAAGCTTTTTCCACAAACAAGGAAACTGTAGATAGTGTATATAATTAGAATTAAGGATGTCATGTTGGGAAATCAATCATGCCAAGAATGCAATGAATTTTGAGTGCATTCTGTGGGCATTTTCACTGTGTTTTGATCTGCATAGTGTTAAAGTCAAATGCATTAAATTCTCGTTCATTTATCTTCTTGCAGACAAAAGTAAAACTTGTGAGAGATTCAGAATACACTTTTAAAGCTCAGACAGGAATGTGCCATTATTTTGATAACTCAGATTTTGGAGTTTCAATAACAGGATTTGCTGCATATGACTTCAGGTAGCTCCTATTGATTCTTTTTTTTATTTACTGTACTTTCCCTTCTGTGTTCACTTACTGTGGAGTAAGCTAGAGCCAATAGTGCATTGACCAACCAAAGGTTATGAGGCTGATTGCATCAGTTCTGTAGCTGTGTACTGGATAAGAATTAATACATAATATTATTTAGCGTTATGGCTTGCCACAGTGAATTCACTCAAGCCTGCCATCACTAAGCTTGATCAAACCAGAAAGTTTAAATCAGTGTCTTGCAATTAGGTCTTTTCAGTTGGCTGTGTTTCAGTTGGAACGTTGAGTCAGTTACAACTTTAAATACATGCTAAATCCAGTTCCAGTCCCTGACTTAGCAAAGAGTGTTGTCAACTGAATTTTGTCAGGGCAACTGGTAGTTTTTAAGGTTTCTGTACCAGGAAAGTGGGTTTTTTTTCAAAATTTTATCAGTACAATACAGCTGCATACTGTACTTCAAGATAAGAAATATAAATTCAACTAGAAATGAATTACTGCCAGATACAAGTAACTAAAATCAATTACAGGTTTACCAGTCTGCATTTGCCAAATTTAGTCATTGCACTTAAAGATTTCCTGTTCCAATATATTACATAAGTAAAATTGTATGAGAATGCTAATGGTAATGTCTGTAGTGGTAATGTCCTGTATTTTGATATGTTTGAGATAAATTATACTTAATAATACATAAAATATGTATGAGGTACTTCTGCACATTTAAAAAACTAGTGGGAAATAATAATATAGACTAATGGTTTGTCCACTTTAAGTTGAGAAAGTGATGTATAAATGGTACATAGCGCTCACCATTGCTGACTGACTTGACCCAGAAACCTGCTTCTTTTTAACAGAATCATATCATTGGATCTACACTTTTTCCATAGTCTATGGGCCCTATATTTGTATTACTGTGTTGTAGTATATGAAATACATTATTCATTGATGTACATTATGTAGTTTGTAGAACTCATAGCACACAGTTGAAATATTTTATTTTTATATTGCACTTAATAAGTAGATTACCACCTCTCCAACTGCTTTAGTGTACTAACTTAAGTCACTTGGCACTGTCACTTAATTCTTTCACAGTGGTCAGGAAGAAGAAATGATGAGGATGCTCGTTAACTGGGGCCCTTTGGCAGTAACAGTTGATGCGGTTAGCTGGCAGGATTATCTTGGTGGGATCATACAATATCACTGCTCCAGTGGAAGAGCAAATCATGCTGTTCTAATCACTGGTTTTGACAGAACAGGTGCGTTTTCATCAACTGAACTTCAACCCAGTAGGTTGCTTTTTTTTCTCTTAAAACTTGCCTTCTGTGGAGCAGGTGATTAAAATCTAGAACTGTGTGTTCTGGGAGCTATTTGGTTTGGTGTCACATCAGCTTCGGAACTGCAGCCTGATCCCAGGAGGAAAAACCCTTCTTGTCTATGCTTCTTCAGTTCTGGGGCACTTCATATCCTTGTAAAGGATATGTGGCTGTACGTGTCTTTACACTAGCAGAGGATATATCAAATCTGTCCAACACTGGACTATAAGCTCTGGGTCTGTGTGAACAGCAGTAGGCTTCACTGCACTATATCGTCAAACCATCAGAAATTATGAGATACTAGAATGGTAATTAACTCTGTAGAATGTTAGAAGTTTTTGTGCTTCCCACATGTCTTGTTGTCTCTTGTTGACAAAAATGTCTCTTCCAGGTAATATCCCTTACTGGATTGTGCAGAACTCTTGGGGGCCTACGTGGGGAATAGATGGCTATGTTCGTGTTAAGATAGGTGGCAATGTCTGTGGTAAGTCTGACAAAAAATAAAGTGGTAAAGGCCACATGCTGAGATATGTTTCTCCATGAAGTAATAATAATAATCCAAATATAATGGGATCCACAGAGAGGAAATACAAATCATTGCTATGTTTTAAAAGAGGCTAGGGGAGTTCAGGTGGAAAAGTAAATAAAGTGGTTGCTAGTTCAACCAAGCCATATAGTTGACTGAAAAACGCCATGCCATATTAAGCCATATTAAGGCATAACAATTAAAGTGCTCTTTGTACCTTACCATGTAAAGGTAATGACATTGTAAAGTATACAGTCACGTATCACAGAATTGTAGAATGGTTAGAGTTGGAAGGGACCTTTAAGATCATCCAGTTCCACCCCCCCTGCCTTGGGCAAGGACACCTGCCAGTAGACCAGGTTGCTCAAAGCCCCGTCCAGTCTGGTCTTGAACACTTCCAGGGATGGGGCATCCACAGCTTCTCTGCACAACCTGTTACAGTGTCTCATCACCCTCACAGTAAAGATTTCTTCCTGATATCTAATCTGAATCTCCCCTTTCAGTTTAAAACCATTACCCCTCATCCTATCTTTACACTCCCTGATAAAGAGTCCTTCCTCATCTTTCCTCTAGGCCTCTTTAGGTACTAGAAGGTCTCCCCAGAGCCTTCTGTTTTCCAGGCTGAACAACCCCAACTCTCTCAGTCTGTCCTCGTAGGAGAGGACCTCCAGCCTTGTCATATTCGTGGCCCTCCTCTGGACTTGCTCCACCAGGTTGATGTCCTTATGTTCGGGGCCCCAGAGCTGGTCACAGTACTTCAGGTGGGGTCTCACCAGAGTGAAGTAGAAGGACAGAGTCATGTCCCTGGACCTGCTGGCCTTGCTTATTTTGATGCAGCCCAGGATGTGGTTGGTTTTCTGGGCTGCCAGTGCACATTACCAGCTCATGTTGAGCTTCTTAACCACCAACACCCCCAAGTCTTTCTCTTTACTTTTTCTGCCCAGCCTTCATTTGTGCTTGGGATTGCTGTGACCACGATGCAGAACCTTGCACTTGTCCTGGTTGAACTTCATGAGGTTTGCACAGACCACCTGTCCAGGTCCCTCTGGATGGCATCTCTTCCTTCCAGTGCATTGATCACACCACACAGCTTGGTGTTGTCAGCAAACTCTGAAGGTGCACTCAATCCCACTGTCCATGTCACTGACAAAGATGTTAAACGGCACTGGTCCCAGTACTGACCCCTGAGGAGCACCACTTGTCACTGGTCTCCACTTGGACATGAGGCTGTTGACCGCAACTCTGAGTGCAACCATCCAGCCAATTCCTTATCCATCGAGTGGTCCATCCATCAAATCCATGTCTTCCCTTTTAGAGACCAGGATGTCATACAGGACAGTGTCAAAAGCTTTGCACAAGTCCAGGTAGTCATGGACTTGGCTAGTGCTATCGTAATACACTGTATGTAGAAGAGCTGCTGTCCTTGTCTGGTGGATGCAACCATCTTTGGGCTCCGGTTAGCAAACAAATCTGGAAAATGGATCTGCCTGTGCTTGGGAATTGGGTACCCTGCTTGTGGGTTTTCTTGTAGGATGGAAGTATATACTTTTATTGCTAGTTCCTCTCCTACCCTGTTGCTGCCTGCATGAGATTTTTCTTGGTGTTTGAGGGGATTTTGTTGTGTTACATACCCAGTCTCTTCTGAGTTTCTGGATATGGAGGTAAGACAGATGAAGCTCCTGTTTACCAGCAAAGAATGCTGACGCAAGTTGCTGGGATTGGACTACTAGATAGTAAGTGGTGCGTGTCCATTGAATTTTTGTCTATAAGTTTTCTGTTGTCTTTCCCTTCCATGGATGTTTCCCAGTACCTCTCGCTGTCATTGCAAAAGGTGTTAGATGATGTAAATCTTCTGCAAATAAGACTAGATAATATTGTTTGCCTGCACTCAGTAAAGATCAGGACAACGTATCCAATTGTAGCTTTTCCATGTTGCTGAAACTTTTATTCTTATTGTATAAACAAACTATTTGGAAAGAGAAATTTAGAAGTAGTGATAATTAACGTGAAGTGTAGAAGTGGTCAGGAAGAACAGCAGTGTTATTTTCAAAATCCATTCTCTCCAAAGTAGAATCTTCCACATTTTCTGTGGTGTGTCACACAAAACCAATCCAGCAAAGGCCAGTAGTCAATCTTTCCCCCACAGAAGTTACCTTCTGATTTAGGGGCCCTCTGACAGACTTTTGAGGGTAGACCCTTTGACACCTTCACAGGCTGGCATCAGACTTTGCTTTTAGTGGTGTAAGGAGTACAACAATGCATAAAGGACTGAGCATGAATAAAAGCCTAGTTTGCTGTGTGTATGAGTGTTCAGAAATGTGTCTTGTGATGGAATTTGTAATCTCTAGTCTCTTGGTGAGCTTTCAAAGCTATATAGCTTTGTATTGTCTATTTATTATTAATGAATCTGCTATGAAGATTTAGATTGCTTTTCAGCATCCAGATTGGACCAATCCTGAAGCCTCAAAGGTTCTGAAGTTTTGAAAAATGAAAGTAAAGGAGGGAGGAGTGTAGAGCACACCTACAAATAGTGTCAGGCAAGGAAGAAATAAAAGGATAAAAGGGTTCCAGTGATGCATGTCTGTACTGGCATGGTGTGGAGGAGAGAGGACATCATATGAATGTGAATTCTGCGAACTTAATTCTGGCAAGTTTCCACTTCTGGTGTTTACTTAAAAATATTTTTTTTTTGTTTCATTTTTAGGTATAGCAGATACAGTTTCATCGGTATTTGTTTGACACTTACTGGCCAAAGGCAATGATTATCATTTGGATAATCGTTGTACACACTTTATGTGAAGATATACTTCAAACAACATTTTCTAAAATAAGAAATTACTCTTAAGGGAATTCCTGCTATTAGGCAATGCAGGACTGTGTTGGCTGGAATTTTTAAAAGTGTTTTTATTTGGAAAGCGTGTTGCATATCAGATCTCTCATGGAATAAGAAGACTCAGAATCAACTGCAGAGTACATAAAAAGAAGTTATGAAGAGGGACTGAAACTGTGAATCTGAACTCACTCTGGCTGTTTGAATACGACTCCGTAAAAAAAAATCTTACAGGGAAAGAAGTGATGACAAGTGATAAGGGATTTGCATCAAATAATCAATGATATGTGTATGATAGATAGTATGACCGAATGCCATCAAAGTACTTTAAATATAAGAAGAACCACAATTAGATCTGCTTATATTGCAGGGGAGGAATGGTATTTGGAAGAAAATATTTCCTCTGTTTTGCTTTGTGCCAGAAAAGCCAAGATAAAAACACACACTTTTGTCTACCTCTTTTTTGTGAAGTCCTGTTTTTTCTCTACAGCTAGAATAATAGAAGAGGGAAATAGAGAGTCAAAGTTGTTTCCTGAGAACACACTGTCTCTAAAGTGCTGCAGTTCTCCAGTATCAGTCTTCAAGGCCTTTAATGGGAAAATATAACTTCATAGCAGGGAGTGTATTTTGGAAAGTACCTGGAATATCAGTCTTCTGCATTAATTTGTTAAATGGATAGAAAAATAAGAAGTAATTGTAGTTAGACAAACCAAGGCAATTCCAGTGGTTTAAGATCCTTTGTCTAGGCAGGATGTGTGTATTTGCAAATCAGCCTTTCCATGCTTTGAGACCTCTATCAGTTCCATGCCTTCCCTCTTCTGTACTTCACAATTAACAGTGAAGTCCATTGCAAAGCATAAATTAAAAACCTTATTCATTATAGAAAAAAAAATGAGGGTGGAGGTTGTTAATTTATATTTACCACCTCTAGAAAGTCAGCCATTACAGAATATTCCAAATGGAGTGGATGTTAAACTTCCCTACATCAGTTGAATTCATAGGTGGCACTTGCTGGGAATCAAAAGGTGGTTCCAGCCCTGCTGACCTGTAAAATTGCACTTGCAGGCAAATGTAGCTAGAATTCACAACCAAACCTGTAATTCTAAAATGCTCTGAATCTTTCATCTGGAATGCTTTACCTCTATTCTTTCTGAAACACTACCATGAAAAGTATTGAAGCAATTCTGTAATTTTTGTATTCAATTACTATATCATGTTTATAGATCAGTGTATTATTATCTTTTTATGACAAATGCAATCATAATTGTCTATTGTAAGTATTGTCATTTCAGTCCTTCTCCTGTTACGAGTTAATAATTTTATATGAAAGGAAGACCAAGTGCTATCTTCTACTACTCCAGGTTCTACTGCTTACTGAATTTACTGGCTGAAAACTTCCAATTAACAAAAGAGGATGCCTTCTGTAGTTTTACAGTCTTCCATAGTATGGCCTTCCCTTAGCAGTTTAGCAGACAACAAATAGCACACTTCCATAACTGGAAAAGAATAGCCAAAGCTCCTAATTGGCACTGGTAAAAGTAATATTGTTCTAGCAGAATCAAACACAGATGTTCCACCAGTGTTTTTGAGGTGGTACTACGAGGAATAAGTACCTAAAGCACTCAGATATAGAACAACTCACCAGAAATGAAGGCCTACGGTGTATTTCCAAGGGAAGCATTTAAAAAGATGAGAATCCATCTAGTGAGAAGATTACACACCTTTATCAATATTATATGGCCAAATTTGCCTTGCTTTTATTAGATACCCACTTTATTCTTATTTCAATGATATTTTGAATAAAAAATACTTTAAATGCCTGTCATACATACAAATGCCTGTTGTTTGAACTTTATGCTTGCTTTAGAAGACAACTAAAGAGGAGCTTTAACACTGCTTTATTTGAAGGGCAAAGCAAGTACTTATTTATATCTGCTATTCTTAACAGTAAGTATTTCTACAGAAAGGATTTACTTTCATATGTAACACATAGATAGCAACATGATTCTTGATGGTAAAAGTTCAAGACACTTGGGTTTCTACAGACTGATTTTTTTAAATCTAGCTTTTGAAACTCTTAACACAAAATTCCTTTTGAAATTCCAGTAAAGCTCAGAAACTAACATTCTTCTGAAGGTGATGAGACTGATTACATCCTAAGCTACAAGTAAATTAGTAACAGCCAGTAGGCAAAGAAACAAATATAAAAAAATATGTACAAATAAGACATGATCATAATTCTGTATAATTTACTCCCTCTCTCTAGGTGTAGGTTTTAAGAAGCCGACTAAGAGTTAAATTGGTTATTGAGTTAAATTGGTTATTGAGTTGAATTGGGTAATTTTTTTAGTCTAAATATAGATAACTCAATACAGATTATTTTATCTATGAACAATTAAGTTTCTTCTATAAGCCTATCAAACTATTCACATAGCTGTCATACATAAATACATATTTACACACCCACACCATGTGAGAATAGCTGTTACATTTGAGGCACAGCACCACTCAAGGTGAAAGTCCTGAAGTTCTTTACAGCAGCCAGTCTAGAAAGGCAGGCTAGTCAGAGTCATCGCTGCTAAAATAGGAGCTATCACAGTATTCTGCCATGTAAAGGAATTTATGAATGGTTGGGTTCATCTTTGGTATCCAGTGTCTTGGCACTAGAAACGTTGAAAGATTGAACAAATCCACAAACACCTTGTATCTGTCACTGAAAAAGACAAATGGAACAATCAATGCTGTGATACCGGCATAGAAGGCATAATTTCAAAATCCTCAGGAATCATTCCATCTCTTCTATTTATCTAATTTTATAAATAGAATTATTTTCTTTATTAAGGTTTCTGCACTAACACTCCTGAGTATTCCTAAAAATCCAATCCTAACTGTTTCTGGGGCATAGCAGATTAGACTTAAAGGAAATACGGTTGCTATAGTCAACATCTTTCTTCTGCAAATACAGGTATGTAGGCTGTGATGTCGAGACCTCTGCTCTTGTGGTAGGTATGAAGTAGAATTTATCTAGGAAGAACGTTAACCTGAAATGAAGGAAGAGCAAGAAGGCTTGCTGAAAAAGACAGTGAACATTTAATCTGCAAATTCAGCCTAGCCATCTGCTTTCTATTCCAGCCTCTGTGACAATGGTTGTGACGGGAATCATTGCCTGCAGTCAGTAGCTATGTGCAGTTTCTCTTTGAAAACAATCCTCAAAGACAGTCGTCTTAGAAGACGATGCTTTAAATAGCGTTTTTTGACATAATGTTGGTCAGGACATAGTTGTAGCTAAAAGGCTTGAATTGTCCAATTAGCTGAATCCTCACATTTGGTGTAAAAAGACTTCTACCCATTCAGAGAGTTCCATGCTCAGGCCCCAACCATCCCTTTTAAGATCCTTTGTTGCTTCAGCCAATAGAAGGAAATATGTTTCTACTTGTTGGGTGCACAGCTTGAGAATATTAATTACTATCAGTTTTAAGAGTATATTCAATCCTATATTGACTTACCATAGGTCATACGATTAGAGGTCATGTTAAGGAATAAGAAACTGTCATCAGTCACACAGTAGATGGAAGTCACTTCCAAGTCCATATCACCTCATTAACTTGGGCTAGATTCCACACAAACTAAGCAGTGCAGACTCATATTATTGCTATTACAGTAACATCTAGATCCCTTGGCTGAGAATTACAAATGGCACTTTGCATGAGTGACCGAAAGGAGCTCTTTTCACCTCAAAAGACTTGAAATGTATATATGTCAACCTGATAAGGAAATGTGCAACAGCCAGGAGGAAGTGCTGGAGCCTCAAAAGAGAAACAGCAGCCCTCCAGCCTCCAATGAACTGTCTGAAATCTGTCTCCGGGCATCAGAGAATCTACAAACTGCATTATTGCGGGTAATGGGGGAAATGCACTGTTGGTACCTGACTGTTGAGCGCAAATACTGGTACCCTGATGAGCCTCCGGTGCCAGCCTTGCTGCCGATCATTCTGTGCACCATGCAGACGTGGTTATCTAAGTAACACAAAAGAAGGACATGGCCTGTGCTCAGTGTTAAGATACAACCAAAGGGCCACATCAAGAGGCACCACTGAAATACTAAAGATCATACAGAGATACCAAACTACTAGGTCTCAGCAATGCAGGAATTAATTATGCCAGTCTTCAATCAACTAATATAAAATGATTGTTAATACAGAATGAATACATTAATTATCACACATTATTATGCTCAGTTAATACAGAACGAATACATTCATTTATGGATGTCTAGATAGGGAAGGAACAGAAGGAATGTTTGCATATGAAGAGTCATCATGATGACATTTCGGCACACATTGGAAAATATATACCTGCCCCTTAAATAAAATTGTTCCCCAAACTTAAAGCATGTTATAGAAGTGGTAGCTGTACCCATGTATCTAATGATCACAGACGCAGCTGTTCATCTTTCCTCTTAGCCGAAGTATAAAAAAATAAAAAATCATTCCTAATGTATGAACTCATATTAATACTAATGTATTCTAAAATTCTGGGTATAACTTGTCTCAAAGAGGGTGAAAC
Organism: Gallinago undulata; assembly: GCA_026546715.1. Lineage (NCBI taxonomy): Eukaryota > Metazoa > Chordata > Aves > Charadriiformes > Scolopacidae > Gallinago > Gallinago undulata. The sequence continues at coordinate 34,268,076 of JAOTQQ010000032.1, read as the reverse complement.
AGAACAGTTTACTTGCATCTAAAAGGAGTGTCCGCCATCAAAAAGTGAAACTTACATCTCCATTTTGTCATGAGCACATCGAGATCCATAAGGGAGGTAAGAAGCTGAAAGGGAACCTGAAAACGAGGCTCCTCTCTTGGAAAATGAAAGAAAAGACAGTGAGACCTCTTATGATATGCTGTATTTTTCAAAGTATCACTTCACCAGTGTGTAACAGTGACCTAAGGTACATTTTTCCTAAATTGGTATTGAAATGTCAGTCAATGTTCTAAGAAAAGCTTCTGCCATGTAAGTCTCAATCTATGCCTTTTCCCTCATACTTGGAAAAATAAATTATTTTAGGACACTTGGTAGAACAGTTTGAACAAAACATTTGCTAGTTTCAATCTGAGGAGCAGTATCAGGTCAGACATGAAGCAGGTACCCAGAGAAGCCGTGTAACCTCCACTTGCAAAGATATGTAAAACTCAACTGGACCCAGCCCTGAGCAGCCTCATCTGACCTTCAAGTTGGATCTAACTGAGCTGGGTTTTCGTGGAGGGTTGGACTGTTACTTTCCAAGGCCCGTTCCAACCTAAATAAACCTGTGCTGCTGTCTTTAACCATCACCCCTCCTCCTGCCAGTAAGCATTAAAGATACATCTTCTAACATTACCTGTAGAAGTAGATCATTAAGGCACCCTTCAGGGCTTTATAAGACAGTCGTCTTTCTCCTGCAAAGTACAAGTCTCCTTAGTTATTGAGTCTCCTGCAAATTTAATGCTATTATGTGATTACATGTATCATGTATAAAAAATAAAAAATGCATATTGGCATACATTAATACCATCTACCTTTACTAAGCAGATGTTCATGGCGTTTTTCATCAAATAAGGAAAGTAATACATCTTTCTGCTTTTGGAATTCAGATAATAAGTCATCTTTGTCTTCCGATTCTGGTTTGGCCTTTAATATTAAAAAAAACCAACAAAGCGTGTTTTAGAATTCAGTAAGGAAAATTAAGCTCTTGAACTACCCAAGATGTAAATTCTATTTTCATTACAAGTACTTTTTAAATTTACATTTGAAATGTAAGAACTGTACTTTCAAACAAAATAGATGAGTCACTGGGTCACTGTCCTTTAAAAAACACAGTTACCACAAAATGTAGAACTAAATTGCTGTTAACAAAATTCAGATAAATGCATGTTCAAACAAACCGGCAACTTATCACTTTTCTTTCCGTCTAGAGGCCTTAAAAAACACTTTATTTTTATTTGTTTGAAGTCTAATTATTTTATTATTTGTTTCAAGGCAAAAATAAGACATTCTTGCACAGCTACAAGTAAGGACATTTTAAATAAAAAAGTTAGGTAAATTAGAAAGTTGTAAACTGATATTCTTAGGAAGTTGATTAATTCTCATGTTACGGTGTTTTTCCCATTAGAAATTTACTTAAAGCTACAGGTCTTACAATATTTGCAGATTTTCTTGTCCTTATTTGCCAGTGTAATTCAAATGATCACACAGCAGGAAATTGCCATGTTCTGTTAAATAAAAATGGACTGTTTATAGTGACACTCCCTACTCACTGCTCATGGACCCAGACGTAATGGAGTTTTACTCTGAACTGTAGATGCAAGTACTAACTAAAGATAAAGTTGTAGTTTTGGTAACGCCAATTTCAGCCCTTCCATTGATACAATCACTTTCCTTTTGCAATCAAAATAATCCATGTATCCCATGCTTTAAACCATTTTAGATGTCAAATTACACTTATTCAGATATCCTGGAAAAGTTCGCAATATTTTCTGCTTCTTGCAGAGAGAGGCTGCTGAAGATTAAGTGAAGTCAGTGAGAAACTGTGAGTGGGCTAAAAGTCAAATTTTTGTTGGGCTGTCATTTTGCCAGGTGTCTTTCCTTATAGGTAGATCAAGATCACATTATATACCTGCAGCAGGGCAAATTCCTCTTCTAGACCTTTTGAAACGTTCACTTCGAATTGTCCCCAGAAATCAAATCCTTCTGCATCGAGTCCTGGAGTTCTTTCCAGCCATGCCTTTAATAATAACAATAATGTGTTCCAACATTAACAACGCAAGGGCATTACCCTAGAATTACAAGTTCTAGCAACATAAATTATACTGCTAGGGTTGTCCTGGTTTAATACCCCATAGAAGTGCTTATTGCGGGAGGAAGCACGTCCGTGCAGATGATTTATACCTGCGTAACAGTACTGTGCAAACACACCCACAGGTCCCAGTTTAAATGACCAGTGCTGGAAAACAAAAGCTGTCTCATTCTAAGAGTAGCTTTAAAACCAACTCCCTTGTAGATACAGGAAAACAATCTTATTAGACATTTGCAGGATAATTGTAAAGATAAATCTCAGAAGGAAGATAGAGTATCATCTCTACAATCCGTTTTTGTCATGCCAGGCAGGCTGAATAGCAATTAAGCAGTCTGTGATTAATTTTCACCACAACATGTGATGATACAAGACACAAATTCACTTGGCCCTTGGCAAAGCTCTCCCTTTGGTTTGCTTTTAATAATGGGAATGAAATTGGTGAGAGGGGAAGACTAGGAATCTTTATGGTCAAACTGCCTTTAGCTTAATTTAGCTCCTTCTCATCTGAAATTTCTTATATTCTGTATCAGGTGTCATTAGACAAATGCTAGTAAGAGTGGATGCTTTTATTGAGGTTTATACTGCATTATTCTTTAGAAAGTTATGTTAGGTTTGTGAAAATGACAAAGGAGCTAGAGAAATTACTGCGAGTCATTCGTAATTTTAAGAAAAAGTCATTAAATCAAGGTAAGTGATAATGAAATATTTGTTAAACATCTTTTCTCCTTTCCATTTTGGGTTGTCATTTTTCATTTTTTTTTTTAACCTCTCTAGTAGCCACCAATAGCAGTGAAAATACTTTTGAAGTTCTTTTCTAAAGAGGGTTTATGGTCATGAAAAACTATTTGAATGAAACAGAACATTTATATTCTGAGCTCATATTTTCACAATGCAATCTCCTAGTTTAACAGTCAGACTTGTCAGACAAGAGGAAATGCTGTGAAAAATCAGTTGGTTTACTAATGACTAATTCTCTTTCATCCAAAATTTGGTAAGAATCCAAAACATAACTGACTGGGAAATTGCCAGCATGCTTGCTTCTCTCAAGGAAGAGGAATTTGTTACTGACACCAATGAAGGACATTCTAGGAGACAGGGGAAAACAAAGCAAGGCATAGGACAGACATTGTTACCTCCACCAGTTGCAGTAGCGTTGGTTCTTGCTCTGATTTAAGCAGTAATTCATAATCCTGTCCCTTGAAGTTATCACGATAATGCCTTCTGTTGTAGGGGACTCTCAGACTTTGGGGAACACCAATTTTGTTCTCTAGCAAGCGAAACTGCAGGCTCTGAAAACCTGAGGCTGGGCTTAGGTAGTATCTTTGGGAACAGAAGAAAAGATACAAAAATATGGGATATTATTTTACAATTATAGGGTTCTCCGATTCTCAACAAAATAAAAAAATACATATTTCACATTTGGTGAATAGCAAATAGATACATGCACATTTTTATGATTGCAATTAAGAAAAAAAGTCAAGCAGTTTTAATGCAGCTAGAATGGATGTATAACATACTCTAATTTTCTAGCTATATGGTGTTTGTGCATACACAGATATATATACATACTTATGTTTATACTGTGTTTTAAAATGGCAGCTTTGTGTATGGGATGTACAGGGGGAAACATGTCCTTTCCAGATAGAATAAGCAGCTTCACCCCAAATAGCTATTACAAAAATTGAAGTGAAAATGAATGCATTTCAAATAGGATTGTTATACAGAATATTTATTATGCATACAATAGAACAATGTTTAGAAAAACATTTAGTGGATTTCAGTGGAAGGATTCCTTGATGGGATTCTCTCAGAGTTAAGTAGTGTGACCATGCTGAAAAAAAAATTTAATAAAAGTAATCTAAATTCCCACATTGCTATATAATTGTAATGAACTTTGAATTGCAAGTGTAAGATTTGGCAGAAACAGATAATTGATTTGATCTTATGTTTACTTATCAAATGACAGTATGCTAGACAATACAGATGTTTCAGACTTCCAAGAGAAGTAAAATTGTAGTTTCACGTGCTTTTTAGTTAGGGAACATTAAAAGACAGAAATGAAAAGGTACTAAAACAATGCAGAAGCAGATGGGATGCTGGGTGGCACTGAGGTCACAAGTCAGATAGGTCAGGGACACAATCAGAACAAGAACAGGAAGGCAGGCAGTGGATGAAGCTGTCATACATGGTGGTGTAGTAGGTCATAGCCAAAGCGAGGGAAGAGATAGAAATGCCATGGGAGAGGTGAGGCAAGCCAAAGCATCCCAAAGAAAGCCCGGGCAGAAGAGCCACCAACTACCAGCCCAGCAAGCTGGGCAGCTACTGGAGAGCAGCAGTTACTGGGGAGAAAGAAATGCTTCCTTCATCCACTTGAACCCTGTAGGTCCACTGAAAATATGATGCAAGGAAACACAGTGCAAACCAAGACAACTGAAATACCTATTCAGTAATCTAGGGGGAGTGCATTTCTCTCACTCAAGCACTTCTGTCATTTTCCATAGAACATGGCTGCAACTGCACAGAGGTAAGTTTCAAGTAAATTGTTCATGGAATCATGAGCTATTTCTGTAGTTTCAATTTTTTACTTTGAAACTGTTCGGCAGCACCAAAAATAAACATCAACAATTAACTTGTACTTCGTTGCAGAGCATGCTGGACTCACACGCAACCTCAACTTCTTAATTGATCCTTGCACTCTAAGGTTCCTGTTGCCTCTCTAAAATGGGCTCTCACTTTGTTGAATGGTGCATGTACTACAAGCTGCCAAGGCACATGCAAAATTCACAATCAGTTCTAAGGATAGAAATTATCAGTTCGTGGATTGCTGTGTAGGAATATAAGTAACTACCTGAAATCAAAGAAGTCCAATGCAGTCATAGTTTCCAAAACTGAGAACTGTTCCACAAGTAATTTCAGAATCATTGAAATTCTGTTCATTCGAGTAATAACCTTCAGCATGTTCCTCTCATCTCTCACCTGTAGAAAAAATAAAGACCATAAGCAGACTTAATTGTGTAATGTTTATGCTCTACTTATTTATTTCAGGACTTTTCACTGTTATACATCACTATATTTCCCAAATACTTTCCATGTGAAATCCATAGCAGCAGAATCTTATATTGAATAGAGACCCCTGTTTTTAAGAGAAACTATAATCTGCAAAGATCAAAATCTGGTTTTCTCTGAACGATGATATATTACAACTAGGCCAAATATATAGGATTTTTTTTTTCTTTTCTACATTTTTGACTGAAATAGAAGTCACCACAAGAAATTAAATTCTACACCAAAATAATTTATATCATGATCAGTTTCAATGACTACAATGCTATTTTCAATTATATATGTTATAATTTGATAATTATATTATACTTTCTATTCAAATCACTTCTACAGTCATTTCTACTGCTGTGAAGGAAGAAGCCATAAGGCAAGTTGAGAAGAGGAATAAACCAAGAGGTATGTCAGGAGAGCACATCTAAAAAGATGTTCATCAGAGATGTGCATTTACAAGCAGAGAAAAATAGAGAACACTACACCTGCTGGGAAATCAAAAATATTAAATGGAGAACTCAGAAGCTCTCTTCTGGCTAAGTTGAACACTTTGCCTGCAGAGGATTCTGCTAAAATTCCTACTAGCTTTAATGGAATCAAGTTTCTCTCTGAGACCAGGGCACACAACCAGGAAATATCAAACTGCAAAAATGAAAGATTATAATAATTTCCTTAATTGTTTTGCTTTCTACTTCACCTTAACCTTGGCATTTCAAATTCTGATTATCAGCAAAGTTACATTTTTCACAGAAATAAATAATGAAAAATTATTCTACCTAGGTATAACTTATTTTGATCTGTTATAATTTGATATAATGTTCAATTAAAAAGCCAACAAAATAATGAATGTGGAGGACAACAAAGAACACTTTCATTGGACATTATGATAAACAGGTTCCTACTTTCAGTCTGGTCTACTTTCAAATTTTCTTCATATACAAATACTCATTATATTAGTCAAGGTATTTCTCACATTACATGCAGTCAGCCTTTATTTTGTGGATGTAGTATCAGATTTTCCTTTGTTATCTATTGTTATGAAGTGTGTTTAGCTTTGGGCAAATGTTTAGCAGTGTTCCAAATATTCCTATTATATTTGTAATTTTCAGAAATTGTACATGGTGATTTTGATTACTGCTTTTCTGTTGGATTTCATAATACACAGATACAGAAAAGACTTTTCCTTTCATATAGCAGGTATTGGATGGAAGGATATAATATGCAAGCTTCAAAAAGTTGAACAAAAAAGTTAAGCAAAAGTGACTTTTCAACATCAAAATATCTCTTAGCCCTCTGGTTTTCACTTTTGCCTTTGAGAATACTTTTTCTGCAAGTTAAGTTTCTGCAGTTATCAGTATCTGCATTTTTTGTAGATCAAATGTATGTACTATCAGGATATAAGAGCCACTCAGCCAAATTTCACTGTTTTGTTTGGGTTTTTTCAATGCTGTTTTCAAAAAAATAGCACGTGTTCCTTCAGTAAACCCAAATATGTTAGGCTAAAAGGCAGGAGGCAAGAGAGGGCTGCATTTTCCCAAAATTAATAGTTGCTCTTAACTTACGTGGCCATTTTGAAAGATCTCCCGCACAGAGTCCATTTCCCACAGAATCTGCTTAAACCAAAGTTCGTAAGCTACAACAAGAAAGGCATTGTTAGCATTAGCTTCAGGATTACTTTGTTTTTTCTTCATAGTATTGAAGAAGTGAAACTTACATTTTGATTTTAAATGAGCAGCTTACATTTGCACTGCTGGTGTAAAAAAAAAGATGTTGATACACAAATGAATTACCTGTTAGAGTATGCTGTCCTTTACCTATACCGTTACATGAAATAATCTAACCTTGAGAATGTTGTGGGATTTTTTTAAAGCTTGTCTTATAGTTATTTGATGTACAGAGTGTTCACTACAAAAGGAGGAAAGAAAATCTAGATCTGAGTACCCAGAGCTGCTTACAACCTATACATCATCTACAAGTTTACTGCCAATAACAGGAAAATATCATCAGACCAGAGCCTGCAAAACATGTAGATGTTACAGTTAGGGAGCACCTAATCACTATGTTGTCTTCTAGACAGACTCTGGGTAGTTAAAGCTTGATTGAAGTTTCAGAGAAGGCATAAGCCAACACACAAAATTTGGCTTCAATAAATCACATAGCAATGTGCCACTAAGCCAGGGAATGTGTTTCACCATTTCACCACCTTAATTTCTCTAGAAATAGAACCATCCAAATCTTGGTTTGCCAAATCCAAAGGTTATACTTACGGATTCATAAGCATAGCGTTGATTGCAGCCTTAACATGGGATAGGGATATATACAAACATAAATGCAGAAAAAAGACAGAGTAGTTGTAGGGATTGTGTCAAAAATGAAAACAAATTGTGTATGGCTTGTTTCAGGACTGAATAACTCTCTGCCAGTCAGCCACCCCTGGACTTCTCCCAACCACTTACCTTGATGCGTCACAATGAAAAGATGTTCATCATGGATTTTGTTTCCTTTCTTCTCACTCTGAAGTTCTTGAGCATTCAATATTTTGTTCAGCTTAAAAATAAATATAGGACTGTTATTTAAAGTTCTCAATTCTGCTATTACCATTGGTAGTCCTACTGTGTAGAGATAATATGTAAGGATATTTGTTTTAAAAATATATACATGTATAGGCTTTATATTCCAGGCTGTATGAGAAGTTAGACTGTATGGTCTCAGGTGTCATTTTTACTTTTTAAATTTAAAAAAAAAAAAGTCTTGCCTAAAATGAAAAGTTTATATACCTCAAGTAATAAAGTTTGGAAAATCATTTTAAGGATATTTTCAATTCTAAAAATGAGAAAAAAAATAACATCCAGCGTGTTTACCAGATCTTAATCTATACTGTCATGTTCCATGAAAATAGAATTCCTATATTAAAATTCTGTGTAACCATGCAATAACACCTGCACAAGAACTCTGATTTGAGTCAATACTAATTATTTCAGTTCTGTCATTACTAGTTGTTTTACTAAGTCAAGTTTACAATCTAATCATAGTTGTTTTATCATAGTTGTTTTAGAAGAAATCTTTGCAAGATTCCATGTAGTACGGCAACAAATCAGTTCTCTGTTCACAAGCATAAAGTAATTCCACCCGTTTCAGTTCATGCTGTCACCAAAAAAATATGTCTGGGTTCTTTTATTACTTATGGCATTTTATTTTTATTTCTTTTAATTACTTCTAGTTGTTGCAGTTTTTTGTTTGGGATTTTTTTTTTTGTGGCCCTCCTTAGTCACCATCCCACCCCCTAGATTTCTGCAATATATTTTTCTTGCCAAATATTCTGGGCTTTCACGCAATAATTCGGGGAAGTTGCACATAGCCTGCTGACATGGAGAAATTGCCAAGTGGTGACTGCCAGACCAAAGAAAGCCTTTTGTGGTGCACCACTTTACAGCTTAGGTTTACCACTATAAATAATTCCCTCAATTCCCTCCCCAAACCTCCCCAATATCCAACTTCCCTGCAGTTTGAGAAGCCATCCCACAGTCCACCTGCACCATCACAGTTGAGATGGGCACTTGTGCCTGTGAGTACATGTGGTGAGCTGAGGTAGAAAAAGGACTCTTGGAGTCCTTGTCTTAGTGACTGCCTCACTTCTGGGAGAAGCGTCAATCGCAGGTCCTCTCTCAAGTCTTAAGAGTGACCAGGGCAGTAAACATGAAATCCTTAAACTTACTTGTAGGTAGTCTCCATAGACAAGTCCACCTCTGCTGGCTTTATTTATCCCTTCTTGTGATTTGTCATCTTTTTCATCTTCCAAAGACAGCTTTCTAAATCTAAGAGGAAAATTAACTGAGCATATAAGCTATTTAATTAAAGAGCTATGAATATACCTGCCTTTTTACTAACAGGTGCATCTACAATTCAAACAATGCTTTATTTGGAGAAAACAAACCCCTAAAGCAGGCTTTTGAGAAAAACAGTACACTTGAAATACATCTTTTCACAGTAACAGCTGGTAGCATTACATCTAGTTTATCAAATAACAAGCGCTCAGACAAGTCCAATTTCATTTCCTTTAGTGATAGCTACAACTGTCTATCTAATTTCTCTTTGAACTTTCATATTTTATGTTAAAATTATATCACTTGAACTGTCATTATGTAGCAATACACAGGAATGAGGGACTCACACATAGTTGTTCCCCGCGAAGGGGCACCCGCTCATGATTCCAGAATCCGAATGTGCTGAGCTGTGAGCCAGGGAATATACTCCGTTAGTGTTCCCAAAACCACTGCAGTTGCCTTATATGTAACCTTATCTCACCGCCTAGGCCAACCCCCAAATTCTCTTCCTTAGCCCTCAGCCCATCCCCACTATTCAATAATTACAGAAACTATCGCAGCACAAAGGTCAATAAGTCCATGCGCTGTTGGCTCTCCAGGTTCTGGGTTGTTTTTTGTTCAATCAGTCAAAACAGGAATGGCTGGCATACTTCCCTCGTCCTATGGCACACACCTTTTGTGCTTTTCACTCCAAGGTTTCCACCAGCTGCTTTTTTGCGGACCAAGGCTGATGCAAAGGGTAAATCAATAAGAGGTCTGTATCTGAGAAAAAGGCCATATTTACCAAATTCAACAATTGTTAAAGTAGGTCTTCATCAGCCCTTTGTATCAAGATAGCAACATACTTTAAGTTTTAAAAGTGAAACATATGGAAAAGGAAAGAGGAGGGGAAGGTAAAGAGAATGTATTTCTATGGCAGACTGAATAATGCTTGTAAGAGATCTCAAGTAATACACATACTTTCAAGAAATGGGCACAGATTAAGTAAAAGAACTAAAAATAATCACATCTCATGCCATTTTTTCCAGTGGGTTAATTAATGAAAATTTCCTAATTTTATTTCCTCACACAAAAGTTTCACTCTCATTTATTGACAAATGTTACCCAATTCTGTTTAATCATCAGCTTAACATGTAACTAGTGTGCACTGCTTTCCTGCTTGCCAGCCTTTTCTGAAAAAAAAGTTAATATTCAGTTTTACTGCAAACAAAGCTACAGGGCCCCTGTGACCCCAGACCACTTTCTCTCTGCAAGACTTACACTGCTTACCATGTCTGTATGGTGGTTTCAGCTGTTCTAGTCACTTAAGAGTAGCTGGCTCATAAAAAAAGTCATACGCAGTACACGGCTGATGGGATGTATACTCTTCTAAGCCAGATGCCAGATGTCAGTCTATACAAATATTAGCTTAAAAATAAGCTGAGCCACAAGAAAAGTAGGACTCCACTGAAGCAACCCATCAGCAAGGTCAAGGTGTTCTTTCCCTCAGGCTGTAAAACCTGACAGAGCAAATAATTCTCTCATCACACACATTTATACATCTGCTTAGGATGCGGGCAAGTAGAGATGAAGGTGAAGAGTGGGCACTGGCACATACACGTTGAAAACTGTGCTTTTCACCATCCCATTTGCACTCAAACAACTTGATTAAAAATGTAATAATATAAACTCTCACATTCATAGACCTTAAAGACATAGAAAAGGAACGTTTACCTTGTCATTTCTATACACCTTTACCTGAAACATCCAGATTGACCCTCCACAGTGAAATCAAATTTTCTATTGCCTTTTCTTATGGTACAAACAAAGAAAGAGTGTGAACCTACTAAAAATAGGGACAGCTGAAAAACATCGAACTCTTAACCTCACCAAAGAAGTTACTGTCTGTTTTCTTGTGCACTTTTATTTTCTTCTGTGGCACACAGAGAATAATAAACTTCCAGAGCAATGGTGTCTGTAGTTCAGCCTTTGTATTGTCTACCCAATAGGCGAAGGACTCTGAAGTGTCAACGCCCTTTTGAACTGTGCTTAACAAAACATTAACTACCTATTTAGGAAGTAATACTACCCGTAAATGGTTTAGCATTACCAAATTATCTCAGAATTTGAAGATACAATTTCCCTTTCTGATTCAGCAACAGACAAGCTTCAGTCAAATAAATCAGCCAGTCTACAAAAATTTAGAAGCTCTTTCCAGTATTTCCAATACATTCAAACCCTCTGTTTAGGGACTTCATCACTGATTGGTCCCAAAGCACCTCCATCCTAAAAAACACCAGCCTAGCAACACTTGTGAAACTTGACAATCCAACTGGAACACATTGCACTTGCTTGATAACCATGTCCATTTTCTCCTGTTAAATTCTCTAGCACTATAGCATTTAGAAAGCTTGGGTATGCTGAGAGGACATTCCCAAGCACCTCCAATTCCTTTATCTCCAATATCTGCCTTTCCATCAGTTCCTCTTGTATTTCACTAGCAACCAAGAACCTTATGACATACATGAGAGGATTCAAAAATATGATTCTCCAAATCATCAGAAAATGGCAAAGACATTGAAAAAAAGAAACATGAATAGTTTGTTTCAAGCCCTCAAGTGGGCAACAAACACATTCCTCTAGCCATGTTTATACAACATTATGCTTTGGTTTAAAATAAGAAACAAAAGTATCTTTTGCAGTGCTGTCAATACATGAAACACTTTTCAAAATATTCACTCAGAAGATCCTAGAAAAACCCCAACAATTTAACAATGCAAAAAGAGATGCAAAAAAAAGATAGTAAGCTCAAGTTCTGTATTTTTATGAGAGGCAAAAAATAAATGAGTGTTTAGGAAAAAAAGAATACTTTGTAAATTTGTTTTTAAATGTTGGAAGTAGCCCCATGTTAACTTTTTGACCAAAAGCCTTATATTTCCCCTGCCCTGCCTCAAAAACAAATGAGACCCCTGTATTCATGTTTTATAGAGAGAAGCAAAAACAAGCAAAAAAAATACAAGAAATCTTTGTAGATTGACCATTTCCTGAAAAGCTGGGTAATATGGATAATAGTATCCTTCCACCCATTCTTTTAAGGAAATTTAATCTCACACTAGCTTAGCTCTGCTCTCTATCCATCTCTATCCAACTACAACAGACCTCAAACTGTCCAAGATCAGTGGAAAAGATACATTAATGAGGACTTGAAACTCCCAAAATAAACCCATAGACAATACAGAACCATCATTCATTCATTCATCTTACTACCTACTTTCATGTGATTTCAGTAAGGCTTAGCAAGCATGTAATGACTTTGGTACTAAAAAAAGTTTTTAAAAAGTGACTTGTACTACCTGGTTATGAAATTGTCTGTTGGTAGTGGAGGTGATAGCACAGACTGAAAGAGCCCTTTGGTTTGGTTCAACTCAGAGCCATCATCTCTGGTTTGGCTGCAGACACCCTTAGAAATAAATGTGCTTCTGCCGTGCTGCTCAAATTTGGTGGTCGTCATAGGGACCTGATTTTCCTGTGTGGTTTAAGTGGCTTTTATGTCCTGACAGAGATTTTACAGTTACTTTGCCATCTAGCATATACCAGCCTTGATGAAAAAGCTCTTCCATGTGAATATATCTGAAAGCAAAACGTAATCTTAATTTTAGTTGTTGATATTACTTTTTTTTTTCTCAAAATGCACCATCATTTCCCTTTTTCATGCTGAACACTCAGAACCACATAGGAGCAGATGTAACCACACACAGAGTTTGTTGTTCATGCCGTGGATGACTGAGCAAGGCTAAGAAAACCAAGAGTTTGTGCATGCCCTTGAACTTTTATTTATTTATTTACTTTTCATGCTTGAAAATCAGACAGAGAGACTTCTGTTCATCCCAGAAGCATATCAGAGGACTCTAACCTTCAGCAGAGTAAGAACATTCTGCTTTGTGACTGGGCTGAATACAAGGCAAACAGCAGAAAAAAAACCCAAAGCTTTTGAGAACTGCACTTTGTGGCCTTCAAATAATCATGGCCTTCATGACCAAGCATGAGAATTGTTAAACACCCTTCTTAATCCACCCTCGGCCTATTATACTCTTTACCTCCCCTTCCCCAGTTGTTGACAGGAGGTGCTGGTCTAGCTTTGCTCATCTTGACCTCATCAAGTGGAAGTTTGATGCAAGGCAGAGGTGACCTCTAGCATATTTTGTAGCTGCAGCTGGAGCCAAGAGTCTCCGTGTCCTTATTGTGTTGGGCTCTCTGTCTAAAATGCTAGTCCAATGAGGACAGGTAAGCAAGAATGATCTCCTATGTGGTGTCAGGAATCCAACAAGAGTCTTCTCTCCAGCTCAATTAGAAATGACCTGGTCACCCAAGCCAAATCTCAAGTTATCCTACATGAAATCACTTATGGAGAAGAAAAAATAAACACAAAAAATGGTTTGGAGAGTGTCACCCATTCTTCTGCTCAAACTCTCATTCTGATTACAAAATCATCACAGATCAATTTGTTTTTCCAATGTTCATTAACTTGAACAAAAAGCTTTGAGACCTTCTGGCTACAAACAAGTGACGCTCGAAGCTTCCCAACACTGTTGTCCCAGAATTACAGGCAAGCAGTTATTCAGCACAGATGGTTTCTACCTACGTATCAGTAGCTGCAGTGAAATGCATAAAAGATCCAAGCAGGTCATGCTGTCCTGAATTGCTTCTAGGAGAAAGTAGAAGATATCTTGGGAAGAGCTATTAGAACAAAACAATCAAACATTAAAAAAACAAAATGAGAAACAAACTCAAAAAAACAACCACTAAAAAGCAAGCTTGCAGTGAGGTGATTTCACCAGTGTCTTCATCTAACTTTCCAATGTTGATAGTCCAGTTGCTATAGAAAGCAAATATCTTTTTGATTTATAGATGTGAGGATAGTTATTTCCATAAAATTACAGTAACAAAGGATTTGTGTCTTGGACAAAACTGCAGCTGTAATAGTGAAATGCAGCAAGGCAGCTACTGTAATGTTTTGGTTATGAGGTACAAGTCAATTTGTGCAGGTGAAGCACCTAGTACCTTAAGCCAGAACTTCACTGTGCTGGTTGCTATACAAGCACTGAACACAAATTACTTCCCCAGCCAGTTTAATGGTATAACAGGAGACAGATAGGTGAATCAATACATATAAAAGGAAGGTAAAGACAAGAAGATAAATTTGGCGCCAAAACATGTCATCTGCTCAAATGAGTGTTATTTTCAAAACTGGAATTGCTACTTAAGTAGCGATTGAAATTAACAGCCTGCTTTAAGAAAAATAAAATTTAGTGACTCAAAGCTAAAACAAATAAGCTTAAGCTTGATGCAATATTAATAACCCAATCAGACATTTGTATCTGGGGGAGGAACAGAGCTCAAGGTCTTGCAAACTACAAACAAAGAGAAGAGATAATGCTGCAAGGATTTTATTTATTTATTTTTTAATATTGTATTTGTTCTGCTTCTTAAACACAAAGAACTGCGTTGTCATGTCTCAGCACACCTTTAACTCCCATTTACGTTTCATGCATGCCAGCACAACCCCTGCCCTGCTGTCTATCCTTTGTGGCTCAGCAGAATGCAGCAGAATTTCTTTCACATTGCATGGTATCAGACCCTGTTAATGCTGGTACCAAATCTCCTGCTCCAAGATGTGCTTAAAAAGGAACTCTTCTTAGATTACCACCGTTTCCTGCTACACCTGTATTTTCTGACTGCACAGCACTTGTGCTGATTGTGCTTTCACTGGTTGTCTGGGAGCTGTACTCTGACAGAGAAGCAGCCTGCTCTCTGAATTGTCCCAGAGGGACAATTTGTTGTCCTCGTGTTCTGACTGATAATTATTTCCCAACTATGGAGAAAATGTTCATTCACTGTTTTTGCCAGAACTCCTTGTATCAATATCAGCCAAAACTATAAACTCAGGAAAAACAACAGATCTTGACTACGTGCCACTGAATTATCTCAAAGCCAACCTATTCTCTTTTAATGCCATACAGCCACACGTTGCAACGTGCAATTCTTTAGTATAGGAAGGCTGTTGGTTTTCCCCTCCTAAACATCTGGATCCTCATTACCAGTAAGGTACAGCGAAATCAAAGTCTGGGGCCAGAAGCTACTCCTGTGCCTCCACGTGGCTCAACTCATGCTGCTGTTTAATCCCTGGCACAGCTGGCTAGCAAGCGCAAAGGGCTGGTTCAGGACAAACGCTGATAACAATTTGCTAATCTGATGCTCTTCAATATTATCATTAATGGCTTGGATGATGGAATAGGTTGCACACATCTTAAACTGACAAACAAGAACAGCCTGGAAGGTATAATAACATGCTGGCAGATGGAGGCTACAGTTCAAAATTACCTTAATGCACTGAAGTAAATTATGTGCAGCTTCAGTGATGCAAAGGGTAATTCTTTGAACTTCAGCTGTGATAACCAAACTAGCAAATACAAAGTTCATTAGAAATTATCTGGATATTTCAATAATTAAAAAATAACATGTTAAGCAACAGAAGGCAAAACTGAAAAGAGCAAATTTTAAACTGGAGATTTTCTATATGACATGGAAACCCCCTTCTCCTTCTAGCATCAGAAAGGATTTGCCTGTTGTATTGTGTCCTGGGGACCACTCTTTAAAAAAGATGAAGACCACTTGGAAAGAGCTCAGAAGAGAATGGCAAGAGCAACAAATGTTTGGTGTAAAAAATACAGTCCATTAAGAGAGATGGGAAGAATTATACTTGACCTGTGTAACTAAAAGAAGACTGTGGGGAAAAGCGATAAATACTTTTGCTTCAGAAGGAAGAACAATAAATACATTTCCATATACAGAGGGACAGGAAAAGGAGTAAACACTTTAAATTATGGCAAGAACATAAGAAAAAGACATAAGAAAAAGACATAAAAAAAATAAAAACATTTCTAGTATCTGTAGAGCACTAGAAAACCTTAATGAGAGCTTGTAATTTCTCCAGCCACACTTGATTCTGCCTTGATGCTGAGAGACAGGCCAAATGAGTTCTCAGAGCCTCTTTTTCTGCAGTCACCCTCATACTCGCAGTCACTGCAGTCACTGGCATACTCGCTTTGAAAGAAAGAGCAAGACATGCTTGCATTTACAATTAATTACATACATTTTCCACATATCCCAGCATTTGTCATGAAATGGCAATGACAATGCATTGTTACAGTCCAGGAGGTGGTCACTTCCTTTTGCTCCTGCTCCATTTTTCCTTTTTTACTAATATTTTTGTATGAATGGAGTATAAGTATTTGCAGTCGCCTATATTTGCAAATGCATTACCCATTCTGTCTTAAAAGGAGATAATGTTTGAAATGGTTCTACTGAAAAAAGAGCACTAGGCAAAACATTATAAGAAGCATTAGTATCTACAAAGCACTTTCAGAAAGAGCCTTATGCAATTAAACACTTCAGCAATTTCTGGGGGAACGAAAGGTAGATGCACAAAATGTATAACTCCGTGTGTGTATGTATGTATTTTCCCTCAGAGGCTTGTAGGAATTTCTATAAGATATTCTGCTGCAACTAGGCTATTAGGAAATAACTTTAGCAGAAACACATTAGCTACTTGTCTCAGCAAATAGCTATGTAGTTATGCTGGCTGCAGGATGATTTAGTTTTTTAATTTAGCACTGAAAGAGAAAAATTGAACAGCACTGAAGACTGATTTAAAATAACATTTTGAGTACAAAATTTGCAATATGCATGAGTACAAAAAATGGGGACCACCTCTGTCATGGGTTGGTTTTCCTAAACTGTACTGCATTAAGTATTAGGGAATGTGCTGTTCAGATAACCAGATACACACTGAAAGGAGTAGTTAAACCAAGCTCCCTGTGACCAATTTATAATCAGAAAGTTATTTGTGTAAGGTATTTGGGAAAAATTAATACAAGATGGTTGGTCTTCGCCCCCTAGTGTTAGCTGAAGAATTAATGTAAAACAACCATAAAAGAAAGAAAATTGTATAAATTAATTTCCTTTCTAAAGCACAATGAGAGAACACAAGCTAAAGTATTACTAAGCATAAAGACTCTTTGTGAGCCATCAGCTCACAGAATTAAAAAAGAAAAACAACAAAAAAAACCAAAAAACAAACTAAGTTGAATTATATTTGATGTGTAGAGAGCAACTTACAGTTTGTACTTCTTAATCTTATGCACATAGCAGTATAAAAGACCAACATAATTCACTTAAAGAACTCAACTCAAACAACAGGCATTGTCTGGATACTGTAAACTAGAGTGGTTTGCATTAATGGGACTCAACGGATCTGCAAATAACTGCTTGGGAGTGCATTAGATATGGCTGAGTTACACATAGATGTTGAAAACCAGTTTACTGTTAAGCGCTTCACTGCTTGAGTGAAGGCAAGTGCTGTGCAAAGCTTGCCCTGGCAGAGAGCCCCATCTGGGAGGCAAAAGTGACAGATGGAGCAGAGATTTCCAAGAAGCAGACTACAGAAATCTTCTGCCTGCCCCATGGGAATGACTACATGGAGTTCAGTGCTTTACCTTGCAGCTCACACCTTGAGCAACGCGGCCAGAAAACAGTCGGCAAACAGCTCGACAGTGAGGCACTGTGAGGCCAAGCCAATTACCTGATAACCCAAGAACACTCTGGGCAGTCAACTGGACCGTTACTAAGAGAGTGAATGAGAGAAGCAGCAGCCATTCCCATCCGCTGCAGACCAGAGAGGGAATGTGAAGGGTTTGGTTTTTCTATTTATTTTCTACAGCATGAACCAAGCCTGGCCCAGGTATGAGTTTCCTAGTATTTTCTATTGCCTTTTATTAGCTGCTCAGTTCATTCCTGAAACAAATTTCAAATAAGATCACACCATGCATCTAACACAAAAGCAGTTTCTGTCCTTTTTCATAAGGAGTTAGTGGAGTGATTGACTCTGCATGCATTTTCATCCTTGCCCACAGGGTTAATTCTCAGGAATAACAGCTCATTTTTGCTAAAGCCCACAAAAACATGAAATCTGGTTCTGAAGACAGCTATTCAAAGTGTGGGTGAACTGCCTCCTGCTGATGATGGGGACCTAGTGGCAGACAGTTATTGTCCTCCAGAGCAGGATGGGCTCCTTATGTACTTAAAGAGAATCTTTTCAGTTCAGTGTGCAAGGATGACTAGTCTTTCTAAAATAAAAGGGAAAATTATGAAAGAGAGTAATTTTTAAGATGGTGAAACACACAAAACAAACCCGCAATTTTGCTATTATACTTGAAATATATATAAATATGTACACCTGATCCTGTCATAAAACTAATCTTCTCTTTTATTTTGTAGACCATGTTATTTAAAGACAAAACATAGCAACCTTGGCAGGTAAATTGCCCAGTGTTATGTGTCATCAAGATCACCTCCCATTTAGTTTTCTATAAAAGCCATTTACCTAGCAATGATCACAGTGATAAGGCAGCTTACTTATCCATTCCTTCCCTACTGAAATAAGCACAGCCTCATGGACCAGCTTGGGAGATTCATTCGATCGGATGCTAAAGGTATGTGACTAGACATATTAAAGTGCTTTACCAAGAGTTTTAATTACACTTTGGTAGGTTTTTCTTTTTTTGGATCGAGAGGCAAAATGAGAAAATGTGTCTCCTTTCTCTTTTAACCTTGTCCAAAAATAGCAGCAGTGTGCATGCTCAAGATACAATGAAGAAGGGAGAGATGATAAAAGCTTGTAGGAAAAAAAATATCATACACTTTGAGTGAGGAGAAGTCTTTAGCTATTGGTCCTTTACGCATTTAGAATAAAGCTAACACATTTTTAACTAGGCAATTACTTCTCTGAATGATACCATACTTCAATGATTTTTAGATTTAGGCAAAAAAGGAAATCACAAATCTATCTAGACTAAATAATCCTTGCACAGGGGCCACATATAACCCCCCTAACATAACTCCTTTCAGTTAAGAGCTCTGGCTAAAGCTGAGCTTTCTTTCAAAAAGACATTATTTTTAAATATGCTTGTTAATAAAAATTCAATCACAATTAAACATTAGGAATGTTGTACTGTATTTCTACTATGCAAGAGCTTAGCTTCTTCTAGGTCTTGTTACCGTCTTCTCCCTCGCTTGATCAAAGAGCCTATTATTATTATTATCTGTTTCCTGTACAAGTAGTTATAGACTGTGATCAATTACCCACTGTCTAAAGTAAAAAAAAAAAAACAAAAAAACAAAACCAAAACCCCAAAACATTTAAATTTGGCTTACAATGTAAACATTAAAGATACTGTGAATTTTTGAGGTTTTTATATAAGAGTATGTCCCTGGCCATGTATTCCCATGGAGGGAAGTAATTTCTTCTTTAACAACATTGACTGGAAAATCAGGTTTATCTGACTAACCATGATGGTTCTCTGTTCTTCTCCAGTAATTAGTGTTTCCTGAGGCAAAGCGCCTGCAGACCATCCTGAATATATGAGCCACCTTAGCAGTACTTAGCTGAATGTTCTATATTTGGCTCCGAACCTATGGTTTGCTCCTGGACCTGGGTTCCTCTAATTCAGTTACCTCCTCTCTTTCTTACTTTTCCACCCATTGGATTCAATCATTGGATCTTGTATATTGTTTTTATTTACATCTTTGACAAAAATATTTTTACTGTAGTGCCCACATTAAATGTACTTTGTGTTGCTACTAAAAGAGCATAGCCCTTTCAAGATGTTATTGTCTCATATGTTCAAGGCCTAATGTCTGTCTAAGGTCTTGCAAGACCTTACTCTCTGTCTAGCAGCAGCTTGGATACTCTTAACTCACTCCCAGCTGTTTCAGCTAGGTTGGTTATACAACCTTATATACGCAACCTAGATATGCATAGCCTAAGTTTTACAGAGCATAGGATAAAGGGTTAATAATTTATAATCTCAAACTCACTGACATTATTTGGCTAGTAATAAATGGCTAGTCCTGACTTTTCATACTATTTTGTACTATTTTCCAATCTACAAATGAGAAATTTCATATTAGAAATTTCCCACTTGACCCTATGCAGTTAACAATTTTTAAATTTTTTTTTGTTAGATCATTTTCTAATGAAATCTAAAAGTAGGATAAGGATTCTTGAAGACGCTCATCTAGTAGCATTAATTCCTCTGGTGAAAGACAGTACTGAAAACAGCAGTATGATCTTAGATAATCTTATGTATTAACAGCAAAACTTTCACAATGAGATGAAAAATCAGGTACTACTTACTATGGTAGCTATGCACAAGAGCTGAAATACAGTTTAGCTACATATTTGCATAGATTTTAAGTTAAACTTCTACTGATTAAGCTAACTAGGTTTTTTTGCTAGCAATAGGCTTTTACGTGTGGAAATGCTATCATTCTCTTCCCTAGCACAGTGTTACAGTAGGACTAAACACACAGTGCATTCCCTGGAGAAAAGGATCTGACCTGCTGGTGGACTCTTATTGGAGTCTATGGGCAGTGGGTTCAGACACAAGCCAGGAATGTACTTTGTTCTGCTGTTATTCAGGGAACACACAAAGTCCTTGTCTCACTGCATGTGCTCTGGTGAGAGAGAAGCTTGTGAATGCCTCCTATCTCAAATGCAGCAAAACCAGATACCCACTCCATTCCAGTGCAATGTACAAAACCATACGGGGCTGAACAGCTTTGCAAAGGGATCCAATACTCACTAAAGCTAGGAGATAAACTTTCAAAGTTTTTCAGCAGAAACGTGTTTGATGATAAAAAGGGGTCACAGTAAATTATACCAGTATTGATCAAAGTTCCTACATAGATCTTTAAAAAACAACCTGAAGAAAAATCTTTCCCTTCAGAAACATTTTGAAATCCAGCACCATCTGGGATTTCATTATCACAGTCCAGAGACTGTGCAGGGACCAAAGCAACATCCTAGAGTGCTGATGTGGTCATGATAGCTTTGACAGATAACTTTTACATCCCTTTGTTCCTCTGCCCAACTGTAATACCCTCAAATAAAGTGGTATATTCTCTTCCTACAGCATGTCACACTATTAAATCTACTTTTTTTTTTTTTTTGTGAAAAATTGAATTAGGGAAGCATTTAATTGCTGTTAAACACTGATCTAAGTAGTGTATTTTCAGATCCTAATTATTGTTGTCTCACAAACTTTCTTTGATTTATTGTTCTTATGAACTTCCTTAATGACGGAATAAAGTAGCAGATAACAATCTGTAATGAAGCACCTTGTAAAGAGACTGGTCCATTTATGACTAGATACAGAAAAAGGTCTTATTAATTTTCCCTCCTCTGGATGTTTTGAGAGAGAACATTCTGTTCAAATCCATGCTGATCGTTCAGCAAAAAGCAGGAGAAAATTACTACATTTCCAAGTATCGGTTATATTCATTACTGTTATAGCTGTTAACTTTCGAATTTAAAATGTTGACTTGTTTTTTCTAACATCAGTTTGTAGAAACCATGGGGGAAATGAAAACTAAGAACATTCCTGTTTCAAAGTTATAGAATCAGGCTAGTACAAACCTAAAGAACAGAGAGTAGATTTCCTTTTAAACCTGTAACCTTTCTAGTTTTATACAGAAACTTTTTAAGATGAAAGAATGAAATCCCCTTTCATATCATTCCATATCTCTTTTCACCACATTTCGCAGAGCCAGCATGAAGGACCAGGCCTTTAATGGGATGTTACTGTAAGAATCAGATGCTTAGCTTTTTACAATAGTTCACAGCAACCTGGTGTTTTAGATCTGAGATATGTCAAAACCCAATCTTTTCCACAGAAGTAGAAGGATTCTTTTATATTAATATGCTTAAAAATTTGTATCCCTAAAATGTTGCCAGATATAGTCTGTTCTCCAGCAGCACTGAGCTAATCTCTGTGCACACAAGTCTTCCAGGGCCCTAGACTATCCTCAGAAGCAAGTTCACTACTTAAACAGAGAATTTTCAATTAAAGAGAAATCTTACAATTGCTTTCTGGCATCATAATTACATGGTTTCCTTTCTTAAGTGCCATTTAAATGCTAATTTAAAACTAAAGTGTTTTCACTTTGCTCACTATTAAGGAATATTGGAAAAGATACGATTGTACTTGATGAAGAAACTGCTGCCACATTTGGAAGACAGGAAGAAATATCATCAGGAGTTTGCCTCATCCACTTCGTTTCATGGAGTGCATAATATTGTCCAAACGCGGAGCAAGACTCGCAAAGCGCTGTGGCTCTTCGTAGTGGCAGGCTGTCTTGCCATTGTTATTTGGCAAATCTGCAGTCGCTTCATCTACTACTTCAGTTGGCCAACCACAACTGCAGTGGTTGTGCAGTATGTGGAAAACGTCAAATTCCCTGCTGTGACTTTTTGCAACCTGAACAGGTAAAAGTTATGATTGTTGCTCACCCTTGAGACACAACACCTCTTTGTCTGCATAACATAGAACGTTCAGATCCACAACTTGTTTGGAAAAAAAAAATTTACATAAAACAAGGAAAATATAGCTCTGAGGCGCGTCTCCCACACTGCCAGGTGAGATTTAAATGAAGAGGAAAATAGGAGAATCATGGAAGAGTGGTTGTTTTTTTTTTAATCTTCTGCCTCCTTCAGATGAAGAATTGCACTACAGATTTTTAAGTTTCAAAATGTAAATTGGATTAGAAAAAAACCTCTCTGATGCTTCTACAGTGTAACTAAGGGACAGTCATCAGTCACGTCCAAGTTAAAAGACAAGATTTGAAAACAGATTCAAATAGAAACCTCATACAAATCTAGAAATTTAGGCAAAGCAGATACTTTTTCAGAGGTGCTCAGCCTTTACAGTTCTAGCTGATGTCAGGAGGGAAGCAACTGGTTGGTTTGGAAGTCATGTATCTAAGCAGGATCTTCACTACAGATTTCTACATTTGAAGACAATATCTAAGATTTGCATCTATCGGCTTTGAAAATAATGTAATAAACCTCTGGCCTGATTTTACAATAAATATGAAATTTAGAAACAGCTTTAGAAATACAGGAAGTTTAGCCAGCAGTGTTCCCACGTGGCCAAGAAGGCCAACAGCATCCTTGCCTGTATCAGTAGGTCTACCACAGTGTGGTGAGTAGGACTAGGAAGTGATTGTCCCTTTGTACTCGGCTCTAGGGAGGCCCCACCTCCAATACTGAATCCAGTTTTGGGCCCCTCACCACAAAAGAGGTATTGAGGCGGTGGAGGGTGTCCAGAGAAGGGCAAAGAAGCTGGTGAGGGGTCTGGTGAACAAGTCTTATGAGGAGTGGCTGAGGGAGCTGGGATTGTTTAGCCTGGAGAAAAGGAGGCTGAGGGGAGACCTTATTGATCTCTACAACTGCCTGAAAGGAGGATGCAGAGGTTGGTTTATTTTCCCAAGTAACAGGTGATAGAATAAGAGGAAATGGCCTTAAAGTTTAGACCGGATATAAAGAGAAGGTTTTACTCTGAAAGGGTTATTATTAAGCATTGGAACAGGCTGCCCAGGGAAGTGGTTGAGTCCCCATCCCTGGCAGTATTTAAAAGAGGGGTAGACAGTGCTTGGAGATATGGTTTAGTGATGATTTTTGTCAGTTGATAGTTGGACTAGATGAGGTCCCCTCCAACCATGGGAATCCCAGGATTCTATTTTTTCCTCAAGAACTGTAAGCTTTCTTATCTTCTACCTTTTCCTGGCAGAATCAGGCAGAAGTGCAAGTCTCAAACATCTCGAACTGTTCTGCCTCACTATGCCTATTCCCTTTGGCCTACATAAAGCCTGGGTATATACTGTGTGACACCCACTGCAGATAAAAGTCCCTCTTGACTACAGTGGGCTGTGTGTTATAAAAATCTCTCACTCCTTGTAACTATAGTGGTAGCACATTGTGACTAAGTAGTCAGCTACAGAGCATGGCAGTTGTCTGCCTAAGCTGCCACATCCATCTGTTTTTCATGCTGTGCTTGTCCTTCCCTCTTGTTTTTGGTAACCAGTTGTTTTAGTTTTTTGTTTGTTTGTTTGTTTTTCTGGCAGGACTAAGAGGCACAGATCTACCATTGTCTTTATTTTCTGATTCAAATTCAGTTGTGAAGAGTTGTTCCTACCAATCTTCCTTAAGTTTGAGCATTAAGATCTATTACAGATAGGCTTTTAAAATTAGCATTACATAAAATGTCAATTCTAAATAACATGGTATTGCAGTTTTATTTGGTTTTATTATCTTTTCAAACTTACAAATGTTCTAAGAACCCTTACCTTTACCTCAAGGACCTCAATGCTGTACATCTAGGAAAGCGTGTCCAGCACCAATGTGTTTGAGATTTTCAAGCAGATTGTAGGAATAAGTATCACCCTTGGTATATACCACTGTGTCACCAGCCACAGAGCTCATGAGAAGGCAGACTGTCTCTGCTCTGGAGTGCAGTGCCTTAATAAAGCAGGTACATGAGATTACTGCAAATGCACTTAGAAATCAATTTTCTAAACGATGGAAGACAGCTTTTTTGAAAGGAACAGCTCCTGCCAGCCCATCTCCCACATGTAAATGCAATTGTTCAGCTTGTCATCAGTTCTACAAATTTGGCTGTTGCAGATGGCTAATCTGCTCGCTTTGTTGGTGGTAGGTTTGGTTTTTTTTCTTATAAACAGCCACACAAAATAAAAATGTTTTTAATCCAACCGACCATGATAGCCATGGAAAGGCATCTGTTCTCTTTTTGCAGGTATGGAAAATACCTTCCTAGAAATCGAGAGTATATAGTTTTTTCATGTTGTAGAGATCAAAGTGCAATGTGGTGAACAAGAATCGTGTCTGGTTTGTGAGCAGACAGCAAATTGTGCCACAGATTTGGCAAGAGCAGCCTTGGCATCAGTCATATAACTGCAGAACTCCAAGCATTTCTTTCTCCTTCCCACTGACAGGTTTCAAACTCACGCAGTAAACAACCTCAGAATCATTTTTGTAATTTGGAACATTGTGTCTGGAGTGCTCCAAAAATTTGCTATGGATGATAAATATTCTCAAGAGCTAAATGATTTCCTCCATGGCAACCAGAACTTCAGCATCAAAGACTTTACAAGGAAAAATGGGTTTTATCTGAACAGCAGCACATTGCTAGAATGTGAATTTTTTGGAAAGCCATGTTACCCACAGGTAAATATGTTTATTTTACTAAAACAGCAGCATGGAAGAAAAGGGGAATGTATTCTTACCATTCAAATTGGGACATCTAGTTTTGCCAGCTACTCCCCCTGTTTTCTGTTTATAGTCAGCCAATGGAGAAAAAAAGTCCTGCTCTAAATCACCCTTAGGACCCCGTTTCTCCCACTGACTGCAGAGATAGCCTGCTGGACTCTGAGCTATAAAATGGGATTTCAGTCTAAGTTGCTCTTTTCCTAGTGCCACTTCTGCACAGACAGCAGCCTTTGAGAGCTGTCATACCTCCAGGCTGTATCTAACAACCTTTTCCATAAATGGCCTATAACAAAGGTCAGTTTGAACGGAGTTTTTTGCATGATTGCATAGTTTTGTTCTTGAGGCGAGAATACAGACAGACAGGGTAGCTGTATTCAGAGCCCACAGGAATTTTAAATAATGGGATTAAATTAGCCCACATTTGGAAATTTAAGACAACAGTAGAATAATATGGTTGTCCCATTCTGTTGGGACATATGTTAATTCCTCTATAGAGCAATTCCCAACTTAAATAGAAAACTTGAACAGAAAAGTCAGTCCTATATTCTTTCAGATTAATCTTTTAGATACGCTGTAGCTTGAAAATTATGCACTGGAGAGTTCTCTTAACTGAAAGACACTAGTGCTAATAACTAGAACTAAAGTGATGAAATGTAGTTGTATTAGCGAGTGTTTTCAGTTAAATGGTGAGGTAGCTTTCATACATAATACAATATTTAGTTTTGAAACTGTCTTCACTAAACATCTACTGGAAAAATCAAGCAAGGTGATTTTGAATATATAATTTCTATGGAATGCATCAAGTACAGGAAAAAACAAGACCTCATTCAATGATTCTAAGAAGCTCATGGGTATTAATAAACAACGTGGAATTTCTCCTATAAACTTTTCTATAGAAAGGGATGAAATCTTTTTAAATACTTCCATCAGTTACCACTTTTCTTATTGTAGTATTTAGCCCTGCCTTTGCAGAAAAATACAAACCAGAACAGTAGTCCATCTCTTACATTGTGGCTCACTAATGCAATGTCATGTAATCTATCCTCCCTATTTTCCTTTATTGAAGGATTTTGAACATGTTTTCACTGAATATGGAAACTGTTTTACTTTTAATCACGATGATCTTCCAGCAAGAAGAGTGAGTTTGTCTGGAAGAGGCTTACATTTACTTTTTGATGTCCAACAGGTATTCTAATGATTATAAAAAACGAATCATGTAATAACTTATAGATGAGTAGAGGTGTTTTGTTTGTGGGTTTTTTTTTTGTTTGGTTAGTTTTACACAGACCTTCAGAATTTCATGCACAAAATTTCTTATCAAGGCTATTTGTGAGTGGGAGGGTATTTTTAAGGAAAGATGCAATACAGATTTTAAAATTCAGAATTATTATTGACTCTGACCCAGATAAATTTTTCTAGAAGTTGTAAGTCAGTGTATATATACACAGTTCACCTACAATTGAAACACACCATCAGAGAAGTAATATAATTTTATGCAGGTGGTTCAGAATAAAATAATTTCATTTTAATAAAAGGTACAGTAGGGAAGGTTGTAAGGTGCCAATTTCTAAGTAGTACTGAATTTTAGTTGCAGCAGCTGTAAGTGCTCAGTGCCAGCTAAGATCTGGTCTTTGCGCTGTAAATAGTCCCTGACCTTATTAGAATATTGTCTTTGACCAACAAACCCCAAAAAACTCAGGGAATGTGACCTTGTGAGATCAGGGAAGAAAACTAAAATCTAGAGTGATAAATGCCTTCAACATGAACTTTTGTTCTCTAGGAATCATGAAACAGGAGCGACAGGTTCTGGAAAGTTGGAAAGTTTGCTGAAGTGCGAAGGGTAGTTTCAAGTAAAAGGAAGGAATATCCAATTTATGAGTAAAGGTTCATCTATGCCATCTTGAATTTGAAATTGGGAGATGACAGAATGAATAGAAAAACCTGACAGTTTAGAGTAACGGGAAAGAAACTCACATAGGTAATCAACAAAGTAAATTCAAGTCAGTCTGCTTCTATACCTTCATGGGAATTGCCAAAAATGTAACTAGAGATACAAGACCAAATAAAACCCACAATACTATTGTAAATATAGATAAAGCTTCACGGGGTAAGCAAAGGCAAAATGATTTTAAATTATTCTTTTTTATATCAGGAAAAATTCACTGATGATCCTGCTCTTGGTTACACTGATGCTGGCATAACTTTTGTTATCCATTCACCCAAAGTGCTTCCACGCTTTGATGGTTTAGGTTTATTAACACCAGTCGGCATGCATGCACAGGTCGGAATCCGCCAGCTGAAGGTAAGGACTTTGTCAATCAAGTTGAAATATTGCTCTTTATTGTCTCTAATGCTTTTCTGAAGTGCGACAATGAATTAGGCATTTTGGAAGTTAAATTATTTTTCAGGCCAAAATGACTCCTAAAAGTAACATTTCTTCCTGATAGAAACAATATAAATAATGTTTACTTGTTTTTTTTTTTTTGGGGGGGGGGGGGGGGGAGGGGTTAATATCATTGGTCTTCATAATCTATTTTTACTAAAGTCAAGCTTTCTTTTCAAACATCTTGCAGTCTCACTGCAAGACATACAATAATACAAGGACACCCCCACAGTTTTCCATCATCACATTCTGTTTACTATAAATGTTGTCTCAGATTCCTAATGGAATTGCAGTGGAGTGGACTACCCTTCTACACTAGGCTGTCTCCTACTTTTGCTGTGAAAGGGAGTAGATTATTTTATAATCCCAGAAGCACACACCGTAGTTGCATCCAATTAAATCACAATGTTACTGCTTACCTCTTCAACAGACTTCCTTTATAACTATAAAATGTGAGAAAATAATGTCTAAGTCCAAAACAGAAAAAAATTTCTATCTTCTGTTATTTTTACCCTACAGTCAATTATCCAAGAATACCCATGGGGAGAGTGCAAGCCTGATATAAAGCTTCAACACCAAAAGATTTATAGTACTAATGGATGTTTGCAGGAATGCAAAGCCCGGTACATACAGGATTGGTGTGGCTGTTTGCCATTCATTCTTCCAGGTATTTCTCAGGAATGTCATCATTCCATACACTGTATTTAAGAATAATCTTGCTAGAATGAAGAGGGAAGTCTACAGCTGGGATTAATTAAAATTATATACCTTGGTTTGGCCTTTGTTGTGTTTGTGTTTTTTTGTTTTGTTTTTTTTTTTTTTTTTAAATTCAGAGAATTAAAAAAAAAAGAAGCAAGATATCTGGTCAGCTCTACACCTAACATCTGATCAATAGCTATTCTTGGAATATAGATCAAAAATCTTGAAAGAAATGATTACGCCTTAGGGCTGCGCGACAAGTCTGCAGTCTTCAATCTGACATCCTAAAGCTGGAACTAAATCCATAAGAAGTCATAGATTTTCACATGTACTGCAGAAAACCTGCTTTACAGGTGTTTACCAGCCACAACAATACCGATTTTGTGAAGATGAAAACTGAGGTCCCCTACATGAACTGTGGAAAGAGTTTGTCACCAGAAGAGGCCTCTGCAAAAGCTGAAAGGCTGCAGGGTGCCATCTAATGAGCCTGAAATGCTAAGTATAGGTGTATGCTGTAATACTCTCCTTGAGAATCCAGGCATCTTAGCCACACTAGAAACATAAAACAGTAACTCTAAGTCCTGACCACTCTCATCCCTTCCACCTTTTCAGTATTAAAAGTAATGATAACACTGTCACCTCTCTGAAGCGAGAGATGGAACCTAAAGATCTGTGCTCTCGGTTCTTTTTTCACAATCTGTGGGCCAGAAAGCCACTGTCAGGCTTGCACTTTCTGACTCAATGTATTTTTAAATATCCACAAGCAAGGTAGAATGTTTTCACTAAGAGAGACCCATTGAGCATGTTTGTTTGACAACCTCTTGGAAAGGAAGTTGGCAATCTCCCAGAAATTCTCATAGAAAGGGGTTTGAAATTGAAATAAGGTGGAAATTAATTTCCCATAGCCAGGGTGAGTGTTTCATCCACTGGCAACTAGATGAAGGAGGGCAACACCTTCTTTCACTATATGCTAAAAGGCTAGGTGCTATTTCCATGCAAGGAAACAAGTCGGGGTGAAACTGAGGCCATCTGAAAAATTTCCATCTAGCTCAGGGTGCTGTCTTACCCCTCAGGTGCCCAAGTAACTCTTGCATGAAGTTCAAAACTTTTTGCTGAAACATGGTGGGCAATCATATATCCCATAAACCTAGTTTATTTTTTAATTTCCACTAGCAAAAATGGGAACTCCTGGCCTTAGCAAGCTAACACAGAGCGAGGCACAAGCTTAAAGGCAGCTCTGGGTGGTACACATAATATATGTTTGTTCCAACGGCAAGCCTCCATGCTTAGTCTGTTGTCTCTTTTTACTATGTACCCCTTTTGATGTTGGTAACTACACTGTGCATAACTAAATGGTTTTCCCAGTTTTATAATGAAGTAGTGAGCAGGCTCTGATGACACTGAGTTTCAATTTAGTAAAAATAGGGCTATGGGTTACGTTGTTAATTGAAGATCCTTAAGTTTGCTGTTTATTTTTAAGGAAATGGAACAGAATGTGATTTGCTGAAGTTTTACAATTGTGTTTATCCTGCAGTCTGTAAGTAAATAACTTCATATTCATATTTTCTAAGCCAATTCCAAATAGTAGACAATAACTATAAATTAAAAAAAATAATACTGGAAGTAGTACTGAAATGGGAGTACATTCCAGTTCATTTAATATTCTGAAAACAGAGACCAGACAGACCATTAAATAAATGCCAGTGTAAAAAAAAAAAAAAAAGAAAAGAATTCATATTAGTAATCAGAAATGGTTCAAAATGGAAGAATGTTCCATTAATCTGTTTTCAGTTATCAAGCCTCTGGCTTGCAGTTTTCCATCTTTGTGTTATCATCCTTCTAGCTCCAATGTTGTATTCTTTTTGATTGTGACAGAATAGTGAAAAGCACAGTAATTACAGGTTTGCAAACTGATAGAAAATATAATTTAAAATTCACTGGATTTAAGGTTTTATCTTTTCAAAAGTAAAATGGATTGTATGTTGTCAAAGTGCTCCAAATACAATTCATTTCCATAAGAAAATAATCTGCACACAGTAGATATAAAATTTGTAAGTCACTACAACAGACTTTCTGGAAAATACCGCAAATTGTAATCTAGGAAGTAACTTCTCATGAACTTTAGAAAGCCTCCTTTTTAATTGTTTTATATTCTGCTATGTAACACGACTCTCCCTTTCCAAAGGAATGGAAAATTAAGTAGATTAAAAAAATTTGGGGCATCTGTGTGGGGGTTTATGTCTACTTTGATTATGTGTGTGCAACATTCAGGCAATATCTACCACTGTGAACAATGATTATTTCTTTTACTTGTGGCTTTTCTGAAATAGCATCAACTATGTTCACATTCTTATAATCATGATTTTGATAGCCCGTCATGGTGGAAATACATATGTTATTTTACTGAATGGATGTTCTGTGATCAAATTTCAAAGAGATGACTGAGAAATGACAAAACAAAAATAAAAGACCCCATAGTCCTATGAAGGGTGGATAGGATTCAGAGCTGGACTCCAGAAAGAACTGGCATCACAGTGCTGTACATGGTGAACCACGTACGATGCCTGGCTTGTACAGGACCCCAAGTTAAGTCCCCTTTTACAGTGCAGGGGAGGCTAGATACCTGATAACAAAATCGCAAATGACAGCAAACTGATCCAGTATCTGCAGGAGCTACCATTGGTAAGAGCATTTATTTTAGAAACTCTATAGGCCAACTATCCAGAATGAAATCCACAACCCCAGCATCCCTGGAGGGTGCCTCAAATCATCAACTAACAGGCTGAGCTCCTGTCCTGTGGTTTACCAGAGCCAGAAGCCCACACAGAGGGAGCAGACACAATGGCCACCAGGGCAAATAGAGATCACAAGCAGGAGGTTATGGTACTCACCTCAAAGTACTTGTTAGTTTTGGGCTATGGTTTACACTTCAGGAAGTATTTATACCTTACCATTTTTCCTCTATGTGAATTTTCTCTAACCTCTTCAGATCTCTCTAATGATCTCTTTCCATTTCTCCCCACTTTGATGGGCAGCCAGACCTCCTGACTTTTGTGACCTGTCTTTGGTATTTGAAGAAATAAAGCTGTCCCTGAATCCTCTTAGCTTTCTTAAGCCTAATTTTCAAAGGGCAGGCAGAAGTTAAGGTAAAGTTAACTTGGAATGCCAAGATTTTTATGTGGTTATCAGACGACAGTAAACTAAACTGGCATTGCTCTGGAAGCTGTTACTCTGCACTGAAAGGGGCTAGGTAAACATCAATACATCAGGACCAAGGATTATATACTTATAATATATAAATATATTATAGGTATATAATCAGAAAACTAGCACAGAACACCTTCTGTGACTAGTCTTGAACATCAAGTCTCCTATTGTCCTACCATTTAACTGTTGATGAGAAATAATAAGCACATAAAATCCTAGCAGAGGCAGAAAGACTTATAGGTACTGAATTTCTTTGGAAAAATAGACCCCAAAATCTCAACCCTTATTGCTGTGCACCAGTTTCCCAAATGCCAGTTACAAATACTTATTTGTTCCTTCAAAGCGGGTAAGAATCCATTTTTCTAAGCATAATTAACCCACATTTCTATCAAAGTCAGTTAAAAACAGTTTTGTAAGTTTTTAAGAGTCTTAAAAAGGTATGATTTTTTTTTAAGATACATTATGCAAATTCTTTCTCCTGAAATTTCAGATGACATAGAGATAAAAGGATTATGTACAGTGGGAACCCACAATTCCACTTGTCCTACCCCATGTGAAGAAACAGATTATCCTACTACTGTCACCTATTCAAGTTTTGGAGGAGAAAAAGCCATAAAATACTTTTCTACAAAACTGAAGAAAAGCCCAGAATACATTAGGTAATCTTGCTTAACACCTTGTCTAATAAAGAAATGATCAATTACTTCTAAGTGTGCTAACAGAGCGTATGATGTAAATGTGACCTTTTAAAAAGATACTCTTATGTGTGGTATTAATAATGTCTGTGAGATAAAAATAATGTCTTAGACAAAATTGGTTAAGATTTATACATATTCATATATATAAAATATACATATATATGTCTAAGACCTGTGGATATCATAAAATAGATACTGCAATTCTATAGTAATGTTCTAAATTACCTCCTATAATTGATCTCTTATAACAAAGCTCTTTAAATCACTTTAGCAATTAAGAATAAAGAAAGGTCAGGGTCATCAAATCTATCCACAATCCACATGAGCAACCCATCTGATAGAGAAGACAAAACTCCACCCTTTCACAGCAATGAAGTCAATGCACAACCTAAATATACACCATGTAAATTTTTTCTCAACCCATCCCCAAAGGAAGTTTCATAAGTACTGAAGAGCTAGGATTTATTAAACAATAGCATCACAAGCTTAATGATCTTTTCTATTGTTAGTAGAATTCACTAATGGTACAATATTAAAATTTAAATATCAAAGATTTTCTAAATAATTTTTACATCTCATGAAGTAGCAGAAGAGTGAACTAGCACAGTTCTATCTGTGTGACTGAAAACGCTACACAGCAAATGAAAGTAAGTTTATACCCAAAGACGACCTTCTAGCGTGAAAGCATGTCTCAACAGCATCAACTAGATATTTTACTCAGGAAATGGTGTTAGAACTTATGTTATGCATAGAGCTGTGTCATTCAATAGTAGTGCTGGGTTGACATAATTTGCATACCTTGACATTCATAGAATAGATATCCTATATGTTTATGCTTTACTAGAATACACGTGTCTTACTGTTACAATATAATAAATTGATGCCAGATTTCCTTACAAATACAAGAATTATATATCCAAAAATAGGATGATTTCCATGGCTTTTTTTTTTTTTGCTAGAAAGATACAGTCTAGTTGTCCAAGCATTCAATACGGTGTTACAGACTGAATTGCCTGATACTCAGAGATGTAGATGTTAGCAGTAGAAATAAATATTAGGTGCTACATGAACTCATATTATCCACACCGAAATACATTTATAAAGAACTGTAGAAAATTTGGCTAACAAAATCTATGAATGTTTCATTGTTTCAGTGACTTCAGTATTCTCACTCTTGAAGCCATCAGTCTTCAAAAGTTTGCATATGTTTATATGTGAACAGAAACCATATGAATCATAGAATAGTTTGGGTTGGAAGAGACATTTAAAGGTCATCTAGTCCAATCCCCCTGCAATCATCAGGGACATCTTCAACTAGATCCTGTTGCTCAGAACCCCATCTAACCTGACCTGGAACATTTCCAGGGATGGAGCATCTACCACCTCTCTGGGCAGCCTGTGCCAGTGTTTCTCCACCCTCAGTGTAAAGATTTTTTTCCTTCTAACTATTCTAAATCTACCCTCTTTTAGCTTAAAACCATTACTCCTTGTCCTACCACTACAGGCCCTATTAAAAAGTCTGTCCCCAATAAAGATTACAAAAATTAAACCTGTTATATGAAAAAGATAATAATCCTTTGAGGACAGTTTATCTTTGTTGATTATTTTATTGTCTGTAAACATCATACGTAACTCAGTAATTATTCAATTAAGCAAGAGAAAATAAAGAACATTCCCCTGTTACCAAACCTTAACCAATACGAATCCTGTCCACTTATTAACAAGTACATATTCTGAACTATAAAACATAGAGATCTATTGATCTCTGAAGATGTAAGAGGGGAAAAGTTAAATATTTGCCAGACAGCTCTGCCAGCAACTCCATGACAATGGTAGGAAGTCTTATTAATAAAAGACATGAGAATAAGGTTATTTCTGTTACTCAGTGCTACTTGGAATTTTAGGATTACCACCTAAAGAGATAGAAGTGATCATTTTGTATATCAAATACTTTCTTTTCAGTGAATATCCTTAATGAGCTAATTATCACTGTCACTCCAAAAATCTGTAACTGTTCACACTTCTGAAGAACAATCACTACTTTTAAAGGTCACAATATTATGTGTACAATCATTTTTTTTTGTCTATTCCACAACCATTATGTTTATATTCCATTTAGGAGTTACGCAGAATTTTTTCATAGCCACAGGTCTTGCTCCAACTGAGATTTTTGTGCTGTCCCACTATTGCAGCAGGCAAGAATATCATTAGGTAAGCAAGGCTTTTAGCAGAGGATAGAACTAAATATCCAAGTATAGGACAAGCGCAAACATCATCGTTGAAATATGCACAATTAAATATGCAGTTGCACATAAACAAGAGTAGTAGACAACTCTACCAAGTGCTGTATCCACTGTAGGTCAGGATCCTACACTGGATCACGGTCACTCAATCTTATCTCTCTGACCCTTAAAGAGTATAAGTCTATCTCATGGTACAGATCTAGAGTTACTTTTTCAACATAGCCTAAAGACCTACTCCTTTGATAAGCTCCTGTTATAACTGCTGTTATTAGGACACTTTTTTTTTTCCAGTCATCTGACTCATTTTGGTAACTTTCATCTAATTGTTCTTTAAAAGACAACATCACTCTCCATGGTACCCGCTGAAAAACATTGGTAAAAAGGAACAGCAGTCCTGCCTGTTTTAAGTAATACTGTATGTATTTGTCATTAGGCAGAACCTCGTCCGTATTGACATTAAATATCATGATCTGAGCTACAAAATAACACAGCAGCAGAAGGCCTTGACAATATCTGAGTTGCTTGGTAAGTGAATGTTTAATATTTATTTACTGCTGGTTAATAATTAATCTAAAACCATAAAACCCTACACAAACCAACCTGTCTTTTTATTCCTTCCCCTCCTGAATCACAGCCTATGTGGGCTTCTAAACAAAAGCAATACCTTTTATATTATAATTGTAATAATTATGTTTGCCTCATGGTCATTTTTGATAGTCTCCTGTCATTCCATTAAAGAACCTGCAGTATTGACAGCAGCTGAGAGAAAGAATTAAGCTTAGCAGTTTATGGCTATATCACACATACAGGACTGTAAGAGTAGTGAACTTTACAGGATTTGGAGGGGAGAGAGAGAACATGGGGAGGAGAGGAAAAAAATGGTTTAAAAGGCATAGCACTAGGAATTATTTTAAGTATCTGTTTCGCAGTAGGATGTGTTGTATTGTACTTCCTTTATTTAGAATTTTAAGAAACACATTAGTCTTCTCCAATAAACATTTTTAAGAATATTAATTCTGTTTTCTTAAAGTGATGGGCTATGTGTATCAAAATTATTTAACATTTGAACCCAGCAGGGTTTTGTTTGCCTGCTAGACTAAACCAAGTGCTTAGGATGACATGTTTGTTTCCTTCTATTACAGCTGATGTAGGTGGCCAACTTGGATTGTTTTGTGGTGCCAGTATGATTACAATCATAGAACTGCTGGAGTATATTTTTACTAACTTCTGTTGGATGTGCATCTTTCTTCTACTGAAAGCTCCGGAAATGCCTCAATGGAACAATCCATCCCAACCAACACACAAGGAAAAAAAGAAAGGAATACAAGAATGTTAGTGTCTTGGAGAAGCACAGAAATAATTATTTCTGCAACTTCCATTCCTTTTTAAAAGGCAAAGTAGACAGTAATATTTTGCACTGCTCCCCTCCCTGTACTCCTTATTCTTCTTCCTTCTTTTATTGTCTAGAACTATTTAACTGTGCTAAATAAGTTAGGAGAAAAAATTATGTGTGCCAAAATAACACACACAAGCTTCTTAACCACCATAAAGGTGGAACATTGCTATGATGAAAAAGAAGATTCCTTAGTAATGACAAAGTCTTTGCTAGTGGGTTACCACTGTTATTATGTTCCAGTGAAGGATATCATAGCTTTACTTATCAGAATTAGCAGTGTGCCTGATAACAAGAACTTTTAAAATGTATTATCCATTTGTCTGAACCACATCAAAAGGATAAATATCATGAACATGCCAACTACTATAGAAAACTTTAGGGCATTTGCGTGGATGGCAATTGAGCAAACATAGACCAAGTTCAGCTTTAATGTCATGAAAGATGATAATAAAGACTAAAGGTTTTATCTAAGTCTTGCTAAATCAGTAAGAAAAATAATTTTGCAGCTTTGGTGCTGAAGAATACATTTATTCCTTTAAAAATGTTCAGAAAAGCTCCTGTGCTTTCCTACATCCGTGTGGGCCTACGAAGCAGTATCATCACCAAAGCCTTCTTTAAAGCCAAAAGCCAACAAGGCTTTCTCCAAAAAAAAAAAAAAAAAATCAACAAACCCTAAACTTCCAAAGATGTGTAGTAGTATAGTGCAAATAGAGACTCTCTCACACACACTCACAGAACAAGAATTGTGCACTGGAGCAGGGTGTTGTGTTCTTTTAAAGTACATCATCTTAGTAAATAGCATAATCATTTTAAAATAGATGAGAGTTAATAGGATAGGATAATTTCACTTTCTACAATGAAATTATGCAGTATATCTTTAACACATTTCTCTAAAATAGATATCTCAATACAGTTCTGAACAAATCCATCCTTGCCCAAATCTCCTGACAGACACTCCTGACAGACCCAACCAGAGCTTTTGATGTATTTGGAGAAGCCAAACAGAGCCTGGATGGAAACCCTTTAGGAGAGGTAGACACAGTCTTGTAAAAGATGCACCCAAGACTACTTTTAAGACTAGATGATAAAGGATTAGCTTGATTTGAAACACTGACTTCTATTCAATTGACTATACATAATAGTAATAGAGAACTGTTTATTTGAAACCTTTCAGACAATTGTCTA
Source organism: Gallinago undulata (assembly GCA_026546715.1). NCBI lineage: Eukaryota > Metazoa > Chordata > Aves > Charadriiformes > Scolopacidae > Gallinago > Gallinago undulata. Next base: position 34,231,115 of record JAOTQQ010000032.1, on the reverse strand, counting down.
GACTTCATACTAGCACTGTATTAGACTTAGTTAATCAAAATTTTTTTACATTAGAAAGCTCACAAAGACTACAACATTTGTGCCTAGGTTCTGCAACCCCCAGGCTGCCCAGGAGCATGCCTCTGCACTCTTAAGTAATGTCAGTGCTGCGCTTGAAACTCCAGGTTAGCAGTCAGCCGCAGCCATCCTCTATAAATCACACTAGTCTTCCATACCATCCATTCAAATTTGGTCACTAAAAATAAATTTGTTTCTACAAAGAAAGCAGTAAGTGTATTTACAAAGCAGCCAAGTCCTTAAGGTTTGTTATAAAGTAATGAACATCCTATAATTTGTCTGTCATTGGCAACAGCTTCCCTTCAACATAAGTCCTAGGATAAGCAATTTAGGAAACACAGGAAATGTTTTTGTTTCCTAGAAAGAGATGCCTTGATTTAACTCCTCAGTAACTGAAGGCTTGAGAGACCTTAAGGTTAAGTTTAATACTTTTTTTCTCTGTTCTTATTTGTTGGTCATTTCTGCTGAGACTTTTCCCCCTTACTATTACCAAGCACACTTGGAACCACAGACATACAAAAAGGTCTATCTAACCCCACTGTCCAAGGCATGTATTGGCTGACACGGAGGAAGAATGGGAAGAACAGAGCAAACGGACTGCAATATTCCTTTAAAGATTTCTCCCAGCATCAAACAGTTTATAGCTGTGCAAGTCTTGAGCCAGAAGAAATTACAGTTTTAGAAGTAGGAATCTGGTATTATCTGGATTCTGGATAAAAAGAAAAGCAGGGAAAGATTAAACATAGTCATATAGCATACCTTGTGTTTTACAGATTATATTTTTTTGTAGCTATCAATCACAATGATTATTTCTCTTTCCTTCTACTAATAAGGGCTAAATAAAAGAAAATTAGCATTGTAGGGACTAAACAAAAGAAAACTGGTGTTTCTGATGTGCTGAAAGTTCAAGTGAAATGACACACAGAACATGCTAAAGAATTAGCAAAAAATCCAATTCTCAGAAAGAGAAGGTTCTTGCATTTTTGCTTAGTTTAACAAGACCAAAGTGACTTTTGCTTATTCCATTGACTTTGGACAAGGACGGCTGAAATCACCATTTGGTTACACATTCTTCTAACATACGTGGCAGAAGGAGTTCTGGAGAAAGCACAAAGACTGCTGATTTGCCCAAGGTCAAGTGACAGACTTTCCCCCCCCCCCCAGCAATAGCTTGTGATGCGATTACATAAAGCAATTGATTCCCCAGCACAGCTAAATATAGCAAGAGCACTGTGCAGGAGAGCAGAAGTGCTTTTGTATTTTTATGTCTGACTACTGTTCTATTAAGGCAACAGAATTTTTTTAAGTTTGCATGATGTTAAAGATGAGGTATCTATAAGGGCAGCAAAAACAATGTACTTTAACATTTTGATCATAGCGCTTCTCAATGTTAGTGGGAGGTGTCCCTGCCCATGGCATGGGGGTTGGAACTAGATGATCTTTAAGGTCCCTTCCAACCCAAACCATTCTATGATTCAATTTAGCATTAGTTTTGCTGCTATTTGTTCACTTTTCACAAATGCACATTCATGCTCCAAGTACAGGTTTCAGCAAGCTTTTCCCATGCTAGTTGTTTGATTATAAATGTTAATCTGAACAGCGAAATTAGTGACCCCTTGGGTTACTTCCAGATCCTTTTCTGATGTGCTCAAAGAGATCCAAGACAGAATTTTGTAGCTAGAGACACATAAGCCCAAAGTTGACATCCTCTGGCCCAAAGGAGTAAGTGTTGCACAACAAATAAAATAAAAAAGGGATGTATTTTAAATTAATTCTGCAGGAGTAATTAAGCTTTATTTAACATTGTAGAGAATGTCATGCTGTTAGATGCAACATTTTTCTGAAGAGCAATTTGGTTGTGTGGACAAAGATCTGTATTTGGTTGCTGTGGATTTTCTGTCTCTAGAATATTGTTGTGTTGTCTTATGCATTGTATTAATTTTCATTCCCTTGGGCAGTGGATCAGAGTATCAAAGTAGCTCCTGGTACAAGGAAGGCAGCTTTATACTCTATCAAGACAG
>JAOTQQ010000032.1:34215215-34228937 GCA_026546715.1 Gallinago undulata | reverse complement strand
ATTCCCTTGGGCAGTGGATCAGAGTATCAAAGTAGCTCCTGGTACAAGGAAGGCAGCTTTATACTCTATCAAGACAGAGAACCTGCCATCATAGACTGGGGTGAGGGAAGGCTGGAGGTTAAAGACTTTTCAGACTTCAGACTTTAAAGACTTGTCACATCTTTTGACATGTTTCTTTAGCTCTTTTCCTTTCTTATTCTAAGATATTTCACAAGACTACTATTGCAATGTACATGGCAGTTGTCTCTGAAGGAGTGCCAAGATGTAAGAATCTATTTGAAGAGAAATTGTAATTTTGGCTGAAGAGCTCAGGACACAGGCCTGGCACTTGTTTATTTGGCAAAGCAATATGAACACAGAATGCCCTGTACAGGAGAATGACTTTGATCACTTTTAGATTAGACATTCATTGCAGCATCTCGCCAGTAGGTGCCCCACTTGCCTTAGGCTTCTGTTCACAAATTCTCATGCATGGACTTGATTTCTCAGCCCCTATCATAGAATTACTCCGTATAATTTAAGTCAGATTATTTGCCCCTGATTAATGATGCACGAGCAGGGGAAATATTCCAAAGGAGCTGCTGGCAAAACATTACTTAGCCCAAACTAAGCGTCAGCATCTTTGCCACACAAAGTTTAGATTTGTTTTGAGGTAAACAAAAATATGCACCCATCCCCATTCTGCAACAAAATAAGCTCAAAGTATCTCTTAAGGAGCTTATACAGGCTAGCTGATCTACTGTTGCTTAAGAAAGTGTTGGTTAAGGTAAAATAAGACTCTCCTTAAGCATCACCAACTCTTTAAGCTGGAACTACACAGGAAAAAAGGAATTTCCCTACGCAATCACTCAAGTTTGAAAGTAGTCAGTTGTGTCTACCTTATAGCCCTAATACAAGCGTTTGCACTGTGTGGGAATCTAGTGCTGACAAAGCTTCAGGAAAGTAGTCTTCCTCATCCAAGCAGTACCCCAGGGCAGCATGGTACAGACCCTTGGTTTCTTGCAGCTCCTTTCCAGCTTAGCACTGCACTGGGATTGCTCCATATTTTTGAAGTCCGAGGATCAGCATACGATTCTAAAAACTCCTAGACCAAGATAAACCATAATGGTTCACTCATACTGTCCATCAAAGTACACTGTTTTTAGAAGTATGTATCCCTTATTACATTATAAATGTTAGTACATCTAGTTATTGTAACCGTATCCTGAGTAAAACACAGCCTCAGGCTGACAGTTGATGTGCTTATTAAACTCAGGATACAGGAAATATCTCCAAGCTCATATCGTAGTAATGACTTACTGCAACATTGAAACACAACCGGCTTAGAAATGATAAGCTCTGTATGAATGGGATACTGCTGTAGATCGAGGGCTAGCACCACATCTTGTTGATGCTCTTTATGACCATCCTGGTCCTGTTAACCCTCTTGCGCTGTAAGTCCCTTTATCCACCAGAAGAATCTCTCCTCTGCTGACTCCTCACTAGAATCAAAGCCACCACAAGAAGAAGAAAACCTTCTAAAGAAGGGAAAAACATCCCAAATGGCCCTTTCCGCTACACACACAACTGTTGTCCAAACAGGAGCTCCCTACCCACCTCTTATCTCAAGACAGAGGCACTCAAGGTGATGACTTATTTTTATTTATTTTTTTTAAATCTCTATTAGGATCAGGATTGCTTTTACAAAATGGTAGAAGGGAGAGATATCCTAACATGTAGCTGTTCTTTCCAGGCTGAAATAGTAAAACCCTCTTACCTCTACAAAACATGTGTCCTACAACATGAAGCCAGGTTAAGTGCATTATCTACTTTTGCTTGCTAATTGTGGGTTTTGCTTTCAAATAAGTGACCCTGAGCCTTAAAAAATTTAGTAGTACTTCCAGTACACTTCAGGGTTTGTAGTCCACATTATAATTGTTAGTATGCTTGCTTTGTGACACCTTCACAGCCACTCTCAATGTAGCCAGTTGTTTTGACTTAAAGCAATGAGCACCTAGACTAGCACAGGTTGTCCCCCTCTGGGTCTCAACCTAAGCACAGCATTGGGTTCCCTTACCTACCTCTACCTGTTTAAGACTTGGAAAATTGGGATTCAAGGCAGGATTGGTGTTTATATATTTGACCACTGCTGATGTATCCATCACATACTTAAAGACTTCATTTCAAACTGTGAATCAACTGAAGAAATAAGAACAGTTGCAAAAACGAAGACTTCTCTACACAAGCTGTGAAAAACGTGGGCTTCCCAGGGCTGTACACATACCATATAACATACAAAAAATACCTATTCATTAAAAATCATTTTCTTCTGGTGTTGTTCAACTCAACCCATGTGCCTCCCACAGCAATGACCCAATTCTTAGTCCACTTTCCATAAGCGATACCCCCAGTAACTTTAGCTAAGAATTTTAATATAACTTCTTCTCCCAGGGTAACCAACAGGTCTTTGTGTGCAATAGCTGCCAAATAATCAGGTTTAGAAAGCCTGCTAGGATTCCTGGCTAATAAGACTATACCTGGTGCTCTGGAATATTTTGCTCTCAGTCACCTGGTGTGCTACATTTATAACCCTGAATGAATCCTTAATGGTTCTAGCCACTGTACATAGGACTAATATTTTTTGTTACAGTCTTGGTCCAGAGTTCAGTGGAAATTTTCCAACCTAAAAATGCCAAACAACTTCAGACCATGCCCGTGTAAACTTACAGTTATAGATCATGCACGCTTTAGTCTGGAAGGGTTACATCACATCTTGATCTTTTCCTGCATTCTGAATAAATGGAATTTTTGGGAGTTGTTTTAGTTTAAACTTCTGAGCAATGTATGAATAAAAATGGCAAACAATGCCCCACGTGAAAGAAACCAGATATGAGAAAAAACCCAACTATTTAACTGGAGAAACTTCACAAAATGTCTGTTTTAAAACTAATTGCAAGAAGCTGTTCACTGTTGAAACATGAAAATCTAACAAAGAGTAATAAGTAGAAAAATAAAAAGGCAAAACTGTTACTGATACCTACATAATTCTAAACAACAACAAAAAAAAGCCTAAGAGAAACAAAGTCACATCATGCAGTACGGCACCATATTTTAAAGATCTCATTTTTCCTGAGGGTAAGTTGCTAGCTGCTCTTTATTTTCCAGTGTCCCAGTTCAGAAGATGGCTCTACTATGTGGAGCATCTCACAAAATATGGACCCTGTTCCAAAGGTCCTTCAGCCTTAGAATACCATCAAGCATCTGTGTTACCCCTCAATTCAAAGTGCCAAAGTGATTTGGGATGCCACTTCAAATGGGTAGACAGGAAAGCGGGTAGGTAGATAATTGCCTCATTCCTACTGCTCACAAAGAAAGCTTAGACGTCTTAACATAAAAAAAAACATGGCCTAAACAGTGAGCAGAAAACAGCTACAGCACTGCCATAGCAACAGGCATGACTCTTCCCGAGCTCCCCTTGCAAAGGGAAAAACATTATGCACTTGGTGTGTGAAGAATGTGGTGGTAGGGAGCAATGATTCTGAATTGAGATGACACCCATTCTGACAACATCTTTGAGTTTGCTCCAGCAAATACATACCCACATAAGCTCTACTAGGGACACTAGAAAATACTGGATTATAAGGTTTATATCTAAATTTGGAGACAATCTATTCATTCTTTATTGCTGAGACAGGACTGAATTCTCTCTAGTTGGCATTGCCAGTGTCTGCATATCCCATGCGAAGTTTTCAGTACAGTAAGACGATAAGAAAAAATTTTGGCAGAAAATTCTGTCTGGAAATCAAGAATACTATAAGCAAATTAATAACTGTATTCAATCCTAGAGATACATCCAATAGGGGAAATTATCTCTTTGGGGAAAAGAAAGGAGTAGTTTCCAACCGAAGAACATAGTATTTCTTCTAAAACTTCAGATGAGAGGCATAGTTCATATCTCTGAGGAAAATCAGAAGGGCTGGGGACGCAAACACTTCCTGTGTTAAGGAAAACCCTAGACATTTACCTTCTGTCTTAACCTCTGTGTCTTTTGTAACACCAAACAGGAAATACACCTTCTAAACACAGAACCTGCTACTGAGTTTGCACTTAACAATGGAGTTAGGCTCCATTAACTAACACCTACATGTGCGCTCATCACACTCTCACTGTTTAAAGTCAACAGATACATTTCCGAATTCAACTGCGTAATTCTGACACTGTTCCCTTGATAGAGCAAAGAATATAAACACATCCACAAACCAATTAGGCACTTACATAATTTCAAGACCAGCCCTAGGGTGCTCTGTAAGGAAAACATGCAATGTTTGCTTCTTACTATGGATTTCATTAACAACAAAATCCTATACACCAGCAGTTAAAGCTAGACACATTTTGGAGGATTACATCAAGGATAACATTTGGCTACCTTTATTTTTTTTTATTTTATTTTTTTTTTAAGTCTTCCTGTCTGGATTTATAAACATTAGGTTACTGAAAGGCTCTCTCCCTTCAAGTAATCAGCTGAAAGAGACTGAGGGTCAGTTTTTGAGATTGTTCAGAAATCAGCCATCAGGACAGATTGGCTATCCTTGCTGAGAAAGCTCCAAGAGGAATGGATTTATATCATGTATTCTGACTACACATATCTAGTTATGTGTTGCTAACAAGAGATTAATGAAATAAAACATATACAGGACTTGTTAATTAAAATGAATGCATAGTTCACATGCATCAACAGATGACCATTTACCCTAAGGAGTGTGAAAGACAACAGATGCCAGGTAGCTTTCAGAATAATAGAACAAAACAGCAATTCCTTTGGCCATACTTACAGAATCAGTTACTGCCCAACTTCTCTCCCTCTTTTTCTTGTCAGAAGTGAAAAAAACAGCAACATCATTTTGTACTGTTTCTGTGTGCCAATGGGAAGAGCAAGTCCTCAGCAGGGACCAGAGCCTCCAGCACCTTCTGTGCCAGTTTCCCTCACCCAGGTCCCCTGCACCTACAGAGCCACCTTCCCTCTGCTACAGAGCATGGCAGGCACATCCTACACATTGTTGCTCACGCAAGTGCCTGGGCAACGAGAGGGGCCCAACGTGAAGCCTAACGCTCAGAAAGCGTCAAGTCTCCTTCATCCTGCAGCCTCCTAATGATCTGTTCCACCTGCCCTTATAGGGTGGAAGCAGGCATCAATAAAAAAGCCACAGCAGTGCTTAAAGCTATTCCCTGGCTGAGCTGTGTGCTGGTGGGTGTGGGCTGTTCCTTTCATCACCCAATTTTGTGCTGAGGTCCCTATTTGTGATTGCTACTAAATTTTTTCACACCAACCTATGCACTATCAGAATTCACCCACTTGGATAATGGCTGGAAGAAAGCTGCTTTTTGTTTTCCCATGGGCAGGGCGTTTTCCTGCATGTGTTTGTTGTTTAGGGGCAGGAGACATTCCAATTTGACTCAGCTGCTGCAATTAGTAGCGTTAATGACTTATGGGTGTTTTCAAGTACAGTGAGCAGGTGAAACTATTCTGATAAATACCACTCAAACTTCTTATCTGTGTTATTGAGATGGATAGAAGGGAAAGTCTACAGAAACAGATGAGCAAAAGAAGCAAAGACCCTTTAACATCAGTCCATTCAGTTTATCCACATCCTCATAATTAAAAATTGTGCAGCGGTTTGAAGAGAATAGAACAGAAGCATCAGGGGGCTTTTAGCATACTCCAGGTATTAGCAACAGTCTGGAATAATGTGATATTGTTTTTTTTCTTTTTTTTGCAAGTATTTTCAATCCTGCCTCCAATTCAGAGACACTTCCAGTAACATTTGTCTTAATAGGACTTTTTCTGTATATTCACCCAAGAGCTGTGGTCAAAATGAACATAAGGCACAGAAAGAGACGTGTAAAATGGACTACCCTGCATTGGAACATGGGTCAGTAGAAACTGGAAACTCCTAGCAAAGAAGTGAGCACTCCACAACAGAAGCCACTCCTGAAGTGCTGATGATATCTTTCAAAAAACTAATTCCACCAACAGGCTAGGTAAAATGCGTCATGGTAATGTCCTAATATAACATTGTCTTGCAGCACTGTTGCAGTTACCACAGGTCTCTAGGTTTATGGAGGCAATAAAATCGGCCACTATGCAAGCAGAAATGACATGAAAAGTTCTGTGAGAAACTATCCATGAAACATGAAATGCTCAGAAAGATGTGGTAGGATAGAATCTTTGGCTTGTCAGTCTTAAACAATTAAAACAAAAAAAAATCTCTTAAAATAGGATCTGTTTTGTAACAAGTTCTAGTTGCTTCTGGGACGCTTATCTTGTAGGACCTTCCTGTAAAGGTAACTATGGGAATACTCTGCTTGGGAAAAGTTTAACTCCTTTATCTTGAATTAGGGTTGTTATGTAACACTGTTGTTATATAATCCTTCCCCCCAAAAGTTACCAAAGATCAATGGCATTTTAACAATTTCTTATGTGGATACTGGAATATTTCATGTTCATTTAAAATGGTAGGTCATATTACATCCTTTTACGCCTGACAGCTGTTACAATGCAAAGTATCAACACATCCACCAGAGGCAAAACACCTGATTTGTAAAAGTCAAATGTAAGGAACCACATGATGTATGTTTTTCAAACAACATTAATACTACCAACAACTAGAAAAACCAACCACTAACATTAAACTGATGTCTGAAGTCAAATGCGGAGTTAGAGGTCAAGAAGGGAAAGACTTGTGATTTTTTGGGGAGTGGCAGGGGAAGGTAGTGGTAAAATGAGAATTCAGCACTTAGTAAAAACAAAGCCAATGAACGGAAAGGATGGGCAGTGTCTCTCGACATGTATGGAGCATGCTTTGGGGACCAGTCCCCCAGGAAATATGGTTCAAGTGAAAATTAAGGCCAAGCCTCTCACAGAGGTAGAGATCTGATCGTTAAACCAGTACTTTGTCCAGATAAGCCTCTCTTTTCAGTCTTATAAAGTGAGCAATGGAAATTAATACATCTAATTCTGTGCTTTGACAAACCATTATGTGTTGAAGAAAGCAATTGCTTTCAAAAATATTTTCCTGTATAACAAAAATTCACCTTTCTTTTCTGCCAGTAACCAAAGCAAAGCAGCAGTTATTTTCATGATCTTCCTTAGGAGAATTGAATCCCTCAGCAAAGCAAGTTCTTCCAACAGCTGCTGACTGTAGATTTTGCAGCCTGTATGCCACTGGCCACTCTGTGCAAGACTGTACAGTACACAAATGGGTGCACAGTCAAAGGTGCCTGTTTAGTCAGTGCTTAATTCATCTTTTAAATTGCTGCAGGCACAGTAGAGAGGTAACTGCTTGCCAGTCAGGAAAAAGCCTACAATGACTAGCAACATGACCCTATCCTTCTTCCGTAAAGAAACCTGCAAGATCCTCCAACCAAAAGCAAGTCTCCAGCACCCAAGGTAAGCCCTTGCCTCCAGGCTGATGGCCAGCTGCTCCTCTGTACCCTTTTGTCAGGAAGGAGACAGCAGGGAAGGTTGAGGTTGACAAGACCCTGGGGGTGTTCAGTCCCGCAGCCACAGTGAGCCCTTTGTTCCTTCCCTGTCTGGCAGCAGACTCTGCCCTGTGTTTGCAGATCAGACTGCTGGGTGTTGACGCAGTGCTGAGACAGAAACACTCACCAGCATCAGGTCAACTCCTGGCGGCCTTACTTACCACCTACTCATGAATCCACACCTCCAGAGGCACTGTCCTTGTCCAAAAATGGGAAGAGACATGGCATGCCATCTGTGCATGTCATCGACCCCATGGAGGTAGGTCAACGTACGAAGCTGCATCTCCTTTCCAAGTGAGGGTTTATCAAGGTTAGGCCATTTGGAGAGTGAGGGAGGAAGGGTAATTGAGCATTCGCAGCCAGAGCTACACTGTATGCAAGTTCTCTTTGATTATTTTTGCCTTTTACTCCTCCTTGTTCCTGCAAAACATCTGCAGTCTTATGAGTTATCTCCAGCCATGATCTATCTGTGGAAGTAAATTATCCCTACGGTCTGTATGTTTTTCTAATACAGAATTTACTGGCTGCCTTCAATGAGAGTTTTGCCTGGTTATTAGTTGCAAGCTGTTAACATCCTGCAACACAGCTAAGGGGACTGCAGTCCCTGCTCTCGGTAGGGGTGACAGTCCAAGACAATGGCAAACAGCCAGAAGGACGCATTAAAAACAGCCTCCGCCTGACAGGAACACTGTGCAATGTGTTTGTGTTCATGTCACGGCCTAACAAACATAAAGTAACTTGGCACCAAACATGCAGGCCCAGTCAATTAGTTCCTCTTTTCCAGGGAAAGGTTTATCTTCTAACTGTGTATAAACAGACAATAAACATTAAAACATGGTAGGGTAAAACTACCCAGCTCACATTACCTTCTTGTACAGACTTCAATTAGATAAAAACCCAAACCAACAAGAGTTCTTCTTCAGGCAGCTCCTGCTCCACCGTTGGATGGCCAGTTGGAGACTGTTAATGGCTTTTCTGCTGGGGTGAGGGCAAAGCAGGGCCCTACCCTTACTTTCTCCCCGTGTTTTATAGCACGCAATACTTTTCCCTTTAACCAGTTTTGAGTTGCTGCCCAAGATAAATGACTCTTCCCGGTAAAAATTAACAAACAAAAAATGTACTAATTGAGCAAACATCTGAACAAAGTTTTTCTGACAATGTTGTGGTGCTTCAGTAGATGGCATCCACTGCCAGGCCGAGTGCAGATCCAGCAGCCGCCAGCCCAGGCCCAGAGCAGCCACGGGTCCTGGCTCTGGGAACAAAAACCTCATCACACCTTTTGCAAGAGTAACACAAGTTCAACAACCCATCTCATTATCTCCCTTTAAGTTTCAACTGAATTTCTCTCCTAAAGCATGTTCCTCCATCCTGTTTTGTTAGGACTTTCATTGGTTTTCGGATGGAGAGTATTTCACCCATGTGGTATTTCAGTATTTCAGTGGGACATGCAGGAACCTCTCTTTTTTTTTTTTCTTTTTTTTTTTTCTCCCAGGGCACCATCTTGTTACTTGTAAAAAAAGTAATCCTATTAGTTACGGAAGGCAGAGAATTCTTTTGTCTCACACTGGAGGACACAAACAAGGGGAGGCCAAACTCATGCCAGCGCTCTGACAGGGCACCTCTGCCACCTTCACTGCCACCACCTCAATATGGCATTCAAAGTCAGGTCTAAGAGCTATAGGCAGGATCGTACGCAAAGCAACCCCTATGGCTTTATCTGTCAGCCTTGCAGAGCTTTCAAAACCTGATACAACAGTCTAATATGATACGCTTTTTGTTTTCTTCACAACTACCGTAAGGTTCTACATGGATTGGCTGGTTATTATTGTAGCAACAGGGGGAGAAAATATTAGCACTCTGCAGCATTTAATTAGAAAACATGACTTCATCTGACACAGAACAGGCTCCTCCATTAGACAAGAAAAAACACAAAAGCGGAGGACTGGCAGCTGTGCCAGTGAAGAGCTCCACAGCCAGATTTATGGGTCGGCTCCTGTGTGATCTCCCATGTCACAGCAGCTCTTCACTTTGCAGGTTCTTTCTGAAAAACGTACTGGAGAGCTTTTGGCCTGCTGGGGCTAGAAATTAAGAAAGCGTAACGAGAAAAAGAATCAATGGCCTTTTAAAGTGTTGGGTTCACTTTGGATCTTTTTGATAGGTTATGGCATTCAGAGAATAACGTATCCTACTGCTGCAGTGTCAGAGTGACAGGAAAAACTTGGTCCAAAGATAACGAAGTACCATAGTTAAAATGTGACATATCTAGGAATGCAAGAGACAATGGAGATCGTCTCCAGCTGTAGTGATGTATTTTCCAACTGAAATTACAAGTCAACGTTTACACACAGATACCACAGTGGGAAGATGAATCATGCCCAATAACGAGTAAGCAAAAAAAAAAATATGTCCTAGGACAATTATGTTGGCTTTTTCTTGGCATCTCCATGATGGAACAATTAGTTATACCTTAAGAAAATACTGACATCTCCAGTTTAAGAGTGTATGTACACCAAGCCTTAAATTTACACAGGATGAGCCACAGATGAGAAAACAATGTTTGTTTGCAATCTGAGACATTTTTTGATCATTCTAGTTGGAGCTCAGGTGTTCCCCTCCTGTCCCTAGCTGTACCCTTCCCTGCCATTAATTGTGCAAAAATAAGGACTGCAGGGACAGGAACTAGCAAGTTATTACCCAGGCCCCACACAGTGCCTTCATCAGGACTACAGCAGTATTATTGCACTTGTTTTATAGGCTTCATGAGTATTGTCTTTTTCCCTGGACACAGGTCCAAGCAGCAAGGAAAGAAGAAAAATAGCCAATCCAGAAGTTACAATATGATATATGTATGTAAGACCTGAAGGGTTGGATGATGTGGGAAAGGAAGGCTTTGTGAAAAGGCATGTATCTGCACTTTGTGGGAAGGCTTCTTATCCTCTAGATCATTACACAATTGTCCAAAAACACACCTATAATGTGACAGAAGGCAAGGTTTTGTTTTTTTTGTACAGGCTGTTAAATCACTAATTTACTAAGCCCTCTGTGGAAAAAGGATGCTCACTCTTCAACCTCCTAATACTGTTGTTTTGAAAATCAGATTGTTTCGGAACGCTTTGCATATGAAAATTGCCATTAAGTTGACTTGCACAAAACACCTGAAAATAACAGTCCATAACCCAGTTCCTTTTCTTTTCTTTCCCGGAACCTTACATACAATGTTTAGGAGTTGTGAGAAATAGATGTGCATTTTTTCACACTTAGTACATTGCATATTTCATTGAGATTTATGAAGATGGTTTTTCACACAGTTCATTACAACACTATGCTTTTATTCATGTAGGGCCTGAAGCCAGCAATACTGAACACAGAGTTTTATTTCTTATCTGAAAACTATGGTCGTATAGTATTTGTGTTGGGTTTTTTGTGTGTGGTTTTTATTAAAAAAAAAAAGGCTCAAGGACTATTGACTTAATTGGTCTCCAGTTCAGGATTATGATTAACACCAGCTACGAACTATGAACACTTGCAGTCTTTTGGCTACAGACAGCTAAGTTCTGTCATTTTAATCACCAGCCAGTTGTTTGAGCACTAGACAGGATACCACACATCAAAGTGTAAAATCAATTTTGGAAGGCTACAATGACCCTGAGAACCTGCAATATAAAAAAAGCACACAGGCTTCATGCCAGAGGTGTCCAGCATTTGAACAGATAAAAACAAATGTGTGCTAGCAAAGGCTGACTGCTGTGAGTTCACAGACCTTCATCACACAAAATCACTTCCCTTGAAAGTACAATTGTACTGTAGCATAAAATTTGTATGAGGTGCTTTAGATATAATGAAATCCCCATAATCATCTCTGCAAAAAAAAACAATAACAAAGGCAATGTCAATCTGACTGCTGGATACGTGGAATCGTCTGGAACAAAACCTTTGTAACAGAGAACACACATCTTCATCCTAGAATAATAATCACAAAATTGTTCTTACATTCCCTGGTTGTCCTTATCTCCAAGAGAGCCACATTGGCTGAAAGACTCATCGACCATTATGATGAAAATTAACATTAGCCTTTTCCTGACAAAAACAAACAAAGAGTGAACTGGTGGAGACGGCACGTATTGTTGGAGTTTTTCCACAACTGTCACCTAAAGCCAGCCAAAAGTCTAAAGAACAATAGAGATAAAAAAATAGTGCCTTGTATGTGCAGCCATAGATGGGGCAATAGAACCATTCCTTTTTTCTTCAGTTAGATTAGCAAGGCTCTGTTTACTGGCTTATTACTTGCTGCCCACTCATTTTCAGGTAGGTGCATGAAATGACAACAGTTTCAGACTCTCCCTCAGGAAAGGATCTTGCTAATTGCAAAATAACACGGACCCTCTGTGTCCCTGGCACTCAAATAAAATGGGAATAGAAGACCAGCAACATCTTTACTTGGAGATGCCAAGCCACCACAGTGACTGTCAGAATTAATTTACAATAGCCCATAAGCTCCCATTTTTACTGCTGTGCTGCTCATCTGATGACGCTCCGGAGAATAGGACTATTCTGTTCAAATTCTCATACTGCTAGAACGCGATCATCCAACATGTTGGGTTTTCTTTCTTTTTGAATATACATTGGCTCTGGAAAGTCACTGAATAACCATTTTACAGTTTGTGACAATAGATGGATAGTGTTGACCTGTTCATGTGTGAACAAAAACCACATTAGTATATGGATGCCTCAGGCCTTGCTCTGGCTCCACAGAGAGAGGTGTTCTTGACAAGGCTATCAAAGTTTCAGAGTACAAGAGTGAATATTGCGGTGCACACCTTGGATGCTTATTAGCTTGGATGTTTATTAGCTTCAGATTAGTTTACTAGTTTTGTCCAAAGAAAAGGTTCTGTGGCCTCAAGCTCCACCGAGACCTTATTCATATCAGATGCTTGCATATCCCTTCCTAGTTCCTTCTTGGGCATATGATTGTCTTTAAAGTGTGGGCTTGTAACTAGTCAGATATGTTTTGTACTACCACCTACACTAAACACGGTAACCAAGTAATGAAAAAAGTCTTGCAGAACCTAATTGGTTTTTGCACTTTTGTCTCCATGACTCATTCCTGGAGGATGTATTTTATATGTGTGTGTGTATTTAATAAATATATTTTATATATGTATATAGGAACTAAATTGATTTTTCTGGGTGCTAATAAACCATTGCTGCTAATGATGCCTTTGTGAGGTAAGAATAAAAACATGCAGTTCCTCTAAAAACAAACAAACAAATAAAGTATAGCCAAAAGCAATAGGGTGAATTAAGAGTTTTCTGGGCAACAGTTTTTGTAACTGTACCCAGGTCTAACACACATACTGCTGTCTCCTGCTCCTACTAACCTCTAGTGAAAGTGAACAAAAAGTCCCCAGGTCCTGCAAAATTTTAGTGTGCGTTCGGCTGGACTTAGCAGATAGTCCCAAAAGAAATCACAGCAACAAGGATAAAGGCCCCTTACTTCATAAATAATGCATCACTCTCTTACATCATCAAATTTAGGGGCAAGGGAGAGACACTATACCTCTCAGATCATTACAGCTAAGCTGGTGCTGGATACAGGAGGGGAAAAAAAAAGAACTATGAGCTGTACAATAGCTTGTGATAACAATCAAAGAGATCAGAGCTGGAGTCCTGACATTGTCTTCTGCTCCAGTTGCTGACTTGCTGGCAATTTCCAGCTACATTCCAGTTATGACATCTGTAGATGCCCACACTCTCCTAAAAGCAAACAGAGTTCTGCTTGTATAGCTTGTTATTGTTTGGTCTGTCCCCACATGTAATTTTTCAGAAACATATATGGAGATAAAACTGTAACATTCCACCCATGCCCTTCCCGTTTATTGAAGTTTCAAGATAGTTTTCAAGCTGTTCTTATTTATAAAGCCTTTCTAGTTCCCTAAACACACCAGAACAACCTTTTCTTTTTTGTAAGTAAAAAATACAAGAATAACTCTTGTGATAATACTATAAATAGATATCCAAATCAGTGTCTCATTAATTGTTTAACATTCTGTTTTTCACCCAAAATAATGAAACATGAAACTATGTTCCCCGACTTGGTTCCTACTGAGGACTGGATTTACAGTTTTTACGTTATGAAATACAAACATTGATTGCATAAAGCTCATAACTTGTAACATCTGAAGGGAGCCTGTGAAAAGTATATTA
>JAOTQQ010000032.1:34169377-34215115 GCA_026546715.1 Gallinago undulata | reverse complement strand
GTGCAGGTATTTCACGCGCACCCGGCACGCGCTCTGAGCCTGTTGCGGCTAGCCGCTTTTAAATTTGGCGCGGCTCGTTATGAAATACAAACATTGATTGCATAAAGCTCATAACTTGTAACATCTGAAGGGAGCCTGTGAAAAGTATATTAGTTATTAAAAAGTAAAGACACGTTTGAATACACATACAAATTTTAAAAAATCAAATTTTGATAGAATTCCACATTGGGAAGGTCAATGAAAAGATCTTAATCTAAAAATATGGGCCATATTATCAAAGGGCCTCACTGGTTGTAGAAGTCTTTATTGACAGTATGTGCTTAATAAACTTGCTTCAAAATTTACTGAAGCCAGGAAAAGTCCTGGTGTTTCTCAAGCCTTGCATTAGGGAAAAAAAGGGAGTACATTATCCAAGAAACACTCGCAACAGACTACTCAACCTTGCATTATGCAAGGCAACTGCAGTGCCAGCTGTAAGGCAGCAGTAGTAGCAGAGTCCCCTGCATGGCCACAGCCTTGGTTAACAATACCACAGAAACGCAAATTCTTTTGCATATCTGAATTCAAAGGAGCAAGTGATCCAGAAGATTACAAGCAACTAAGCATTCTGTATTTTGCAATTCCATCGTTGCTTTCCCCTTTCTTCTCCTTTTCTCAACTTTTTTTACAAAAAATACTAAAATAAAACAGATGTATTTACAAATGCCTTTGAAAGAGACTTTGGCACTTACTTTGGCTCACGTTTCAGCTACAGAGCTTCTACTGAAAAAGTAAATCAGTACAGTTAAATAAAAGAGGTAGTAGAGCACACATAGAAGAACTAAATATCTGCAGAAGTTTTTGACTGTTATCTGAGAGTAATATTTAACCAAAGTATAATTTTAGTAGGTGAATGCAGCACTTAAGTGAGGACCAGTTTTAGTAATCAAAGTGGTTAAGTGCCTAAATCATATTGGTTTCCTTGAGATAAAATGCCCTTACCCGAACACAATATATTAGCAATTATTGTCATGCTTTAAGAAATTAGTTATGTTACAAAGTAGCTTAACAGAAGCATTAGTATTTTGAAATGATTAAGAGAGTAAAACATAAACTCAGAGCACCATTTGAATTTTCTGGCATGCCATCTTCTATCAGCTTGAAGTGTAACACAGAAACTTCAGTTACTTCACAACCTTTTGTGTGAACTATGTCAGTGCACAACCACAGCTGTCACAAATCCCATTTCTTCAAGAGCCACCACTGAAGCTTTGGTAAGCTTGATCAACTTTAAGTGCAATTGCTGTTGTGTATTTATCAGAGCGAGGGCAATCTCTCACGGAGTGCTGGGAGGTGCTTCTGTCCGACAGTGAGATGACGTGAAGGAATGTATGTGGCATCCTCTCTCCATTTCCCCTTCGTGAAGCTTTGGTTGGTAATGTACATCCTGCTCAGAGTAGATGACTAATAATTTCTGATTGTTAGATATTGTCCAAGTGTTTCAAAGGAATGTATGCATTTTTGTGACCTTGGACCATTAATCTACAAATTTTCAACCCTACTTTAATCTGAGGATGTGATGCATTAGCCTCAATATGGGAGACTCTTTGACATTTGCAAGCACTGGAACAACAACTTGATAAATTATTTAAACTTGGACTTTGAATTATTGAATGGAGAATACACTTTTTTGTATCAAACAATGAATTATAGCTTTCACCGAAAAGAAAATCCCAAAATTTCTCTAAGTCAGTGGAAAAAATAATTTATTGTAATTTCTTATGCACATTAACATGAAACATTTATACATATATATTCTGTGCTGATAAGGTATACTAGATATAGACAATTTTTATACAGAAAGTAATTGCACTATCCTGTTTTATAATGCAAATATTCAGAAATTATCAGTCAGATAAGAACGGATATTATTCACATAAAAATGCACTGTATGTTGAAGTTATGGAAGGTCTATGCATCTGAAACCTTGTCCACTTTTACTAACTGTATCACCTGATAAAAGATGCTGTCCCCTTAGAAGCTTTACATCCCTTAATTATGCCATGATGCCTAGAATATTATCAGGCCCTCCCAAGCAATAAAATAAGACCATTTCTGAAAATTAGAGAGACCAAACCGAAAGGCAACCATGACAACCATGTCCTGGCAGCACGCCTTTTAACTCTGGGGCTCCATCAGAAAGGAGTCAAAGCACTACGGGTGCTCTAAAATTGTCCAGCAATCTATTATTAACATGACAACTTAGTTAATATAAATCAATGAGAAATACATTGCAAGTGAACAGCATTTCAGTACAAGTACATTGACACATGCTTCAAATAGCAATATCAGACAAACAACTGCCCCCTTTCAATATAGAAAATGTTTACATAGTGTCTACAAAGGGAAAATGCAGGATAATATCAAAAGAGGAATCTTTTTCTAACCAGGAATGTACAGTGCATTGAGTGTTATTCACAAAATTAATAGGAAGCACGGTAACAGCAGAACTAAATCTGATAAACAACATTTATACAATGATTTTCATAATGCTGCTTTATGTATTATTTTTTAAAATAGTTCTTCAGGTTCATTGTTCCAGCCAACAACTGAAATACCTGTCATTTCCAGAAATGTCACTGATTCATGTAACCACTACACCTCAGAGATGGAGATGAAGATGTGAAGCATCAGATTGAAGTGATTAGTTGTGGCGTGCATATTACAAAATTTTAGTCAATATTATGTGGTGGTAGGAAGGGCCACATATGACTGACATGCAAAAATGCATATCAAAAAAAGGAAAGGTTGAAATACATGCTCATAGCAGAGATAAAATACCAAACGTTAAGGAAAAAAAAACAGCAAGCAAGCCTGGAGAAAAACGGTGAGTGTGATTTCAGGAGTAAGGCAAAAGATAATGGTAATGCACATGGAAATGGGAGATATGACATGAAATAACATCCATAACTTAACCTTACTGCCTGGCACCCTATTTGGAGACAGTATTGCACCCTATCCAGCGTCCTCTTCCTCTTGCCTCAGCTCAGAAAGCATCTTGCTTTGTTTCCTTGAGTGCATGCAAGTAGAATTTGAGAAGTAAGGGATTTTCTTTGAAGCAACAATATGGTGGGTCAATGCAGTGACAAAATACATTTTACAACTTGCAACCAATATCAGTAAATAATAATAAAATAATAAAAAACAGCATAGATAATACACATATTACTTTCCTATGTGTAGGAATGTAACTGTTTCTACATTCCCTGATGAGCTATCAGCTCTGACTGAGATAGTTGTTCCCATGAGTAATG
The DNA here is from genome assembly GCA_026546715.1 of Gallinago undulata. Classification (NCBI taxonomy): domain Eukaryota; kingdom Metazoa; phylum Chordata; class Aves; order Charadriiformes; family Scolopacidae; genus Gallinago; species Gallinago undulata. The sequence continues at coordinate 34,211,822 of JAOTQQ010000032.1, read as the reverse complement.
TAGGGGACAGGGCAGGAAAAGAAGATATTTGAAATTGGGGAATGATGGAAATTGCAGTCAGACATTGGAGGTTCTCTCCACGCTTTATTTTTTACAACAAAGCTATTTCTCAAAACAGAAGCTCCAGCTGAACCTCTGTTAAAATAATAACGATAGTAATAACTAATCTTATAACATGCAAACAAGCGGATGCAAAATGAATAATCCATCACAGCTGCTTCTGTTCTATGTGTATTTCTGATGCAATTCTAATTTTTTCTGTAATGGTAACATGGAAGACATATCTCATGTGGAAACAAGTAAAGGAGCAGCACTCCAAACAAACACTGATTCTTGCAAATCAGGTCTTTCTCTGAAGTAATGACTGCTCATGGTGACTGATAATAGAGATGCCAACTTAGGAACCAAGTCTGAGGTATGCTGAGCTGCTCCGACCCTATCATTTTCTACAGGCCTAGCAGAGAGACAGCATATTTTAAGCCTTGGTTTCACATCTCTGTGCCAGCTATAAGTATTTTGTCCTCTTTCCTCACCATTCATCACTGGGCTTTGGGGTAAAATATTACACTGATAGATTTGCAAATGCTGAGCTAATCACTCAGGGATATAATGAAAAGGAGAATAATTCACCAATGTGAATCTATCCTAGATTTAAAGATATTGGAGGCAGAAAACTTCACAATAAGAGAATAATCAGCAGAAATATCATCAGGGTGATTTAAGAAATATTTTCATGTTTACTTCTATAAGCAGCTTCTTGCAATATTCTGGAGTGACCTTTCAGGAAATTTACCATATAGATTCTGAATATATGTTAACATCCCATATTTACTGTTGTGAACAGTCCCCTTGAAATTAACGGCACTGCACATGATAATACACTAGCATGTGTATGTGTTTGAAAGGCCAGAGAAAATAAGAGTCTGAAAAGAAAACCAAGACTACACCCTTGCCTATAATAAAGCGATAACTCTAAGGTAAACAAACATTAAAAGTTTGCTATCTGATTTCTGCTTTTGGATTACAATGCAGATTGATACGTACAGCCTATAAAGTGCCAGAAATAACATGAAGAGAACCTTCACAAGACAAAGAGAAATTGCAGACAGTTCAGAAAATCTTAAGGGAGTAAAACTCAATGCATCTTTTTGAGGATGGACATATGAAATTGTGCAGGGAGTGAAAAAGAATTAAAATATTAGAGGATTATATTTCAAAATCACCTCTGACAAAATGATTATCAGTTCCAGTCACCACATGAATGTATCTTTCTAGTCTCATATTATCCCAAACTTCCTACGATTTAGAAGAGACACCTATCATGGGAGAAATCATAGAATCATAGAATTCCTTCTATCTGTAAGAATTATATGTATATCTGAATTTCAGAATTAAGAAAAACTAACAAAAATTAGTGAGTCTCTTTGAGTGTGCTTAAACTGTGAATCTTAACTGCTCCTGAAAATCATATTGACATTATTTTTCTGTCAGGTTTATTCCTGCCCCCATGTCCCCGTCTACAAAGCTTGATTACTAGATAATAGTATCAGTAAGTACCTCTCAGGACTGCTGTGAGGATTAACAAAACCAACTGTTGCACAAGACCTCTAAAAGAAAATTGCAATATTTAAAATTCTAAACTATCTGAACCCTATATTAATATTAAACGTGTGAGGCTGAAACACGGAAAACACCACATGACTCAGTACCCTTCTGAAATTTTACATTTAAAATTACAAAGTGCTCCGCTACAAATGATAGAACATAATTTATAATGCAGAAAAAAGTGAAAGGTGTTTAAATAAAACATATTTTAAATAAAACTATGGATTTGAAAGAATGTTAGCCAAGTGAAATTATATTTAATCTTGATATAGAATAAAAATAGAAAAATATCAAAAGTGATATCCAGAATATTACTGTAGGTAATATATACTAAAACTTCAGCAGAGTTAATGTACAGTCTCTCCCCCAAAGTTTAATACTGGGGGTTAAAACTGGGAGTTACCGTTAGAAAGTCAGTATTCATATACTTGGGTACCAGTGGTAATAAATCTGAATCAGATCTCCTAAAGAGCCCAAACAGTTTAATAGCCTAAATTTCCTTTTCAGAAGCACATGAGTATTCAGACATGTAATTAATTTCCTGTGACTTACAAGAACTATTTCACCCAAGGTAACTGATGACTTTCATTATTTTAGTTGAGAGGATTTTTAAGATTAAATACATTACCTTAAAACTCTTGCTTTTTTTATTACCTTGGGGCAAAATCCAAGCTATGTAAATTACTTTTACCCTTTTTTTTTCTCCGTTTGGAAACAGGTGGGATGTATGCACCAGCTCAGCTATGGCAAATCAGCTGGCATACTGTAACCTTATGAGGTGTCTAAGTTTGTAGCACACTTATGAGTCTAGATCTCATTGGCTTTTAGCGAGATTTTGATTAATACATGTCCAGCCTTCTGAAATTGAGGCATACACTTAAGGACCATGAAGAGCTTTGCCCTACATCATTTTGAGAAGAGGATTTAGGCTCATATGTCCTTTTCACCCCATTTTTAAAGCAAGATGTCTATCATGCAACAGTTTCAGAACAAGCAGATAGATCTGGGGTTAACAGATCACCATATACACAAAATGTGAACCTGCCTGCAAGCAGTCGCTGGATTGTTGCCTAAATATTTGAAGGCACATTTATTCACTCACTGTAAGAAAGCAAATGGTGAATTTTGAAGTGCTGATAACCAGACATGTCAGCTAAAGAGAAATGGACATTATATTGCAAAATCTAGTTCAGTAGTGAAATACGTAAGAAGAGGGAGTTATAAATATTTAAACACTCCCTCAAGGACTTACTAAAATACAAAAGTATTCTTTCAGGGACTGCACTAACTGCTAAGATGAATAATCAAGGACTTTAATGTGCTGTCAAGATAGTAAATGCATTAATGAAATAATGTTGTACAAAACTTTTCATTTTTTCTAGGGAACATTTAGTTTTGCAAATGTAAATGGATATCAATGGTTTAGATTAAATTTGTCATGTTTATGCCTTGTTTAAAAAAAAAAAAATTACACTCTGATTAGTCATACCTCTGTCTCTGTACTCTTTCTGGACAAAAACCAAACCTGCATTGGTTCTTTTTTACCCTTCATAGAAACTGGACCTCTGTACTCCAGGTGGAACTGAGGATCTGAATTTTCTGGTGTCATAAGACATCTGAAATCAAAAGAGAAAGCATGTAAATATACGTACTACTCATGCATGCAACACACCATATAAAATATTAAACACGGTACAGAAATGTGAGAAAATTAACAAAAAAGTCAAGTTTATCTACAGATCATTATTATATGTGCATACCAATAATGGTATATCATAATGCAGTCTGCCATGGAGTTTCATGAGAACTCATGTACTTAAATAATGTGTTGTGGGAGTCCTGTCACTTTCAACTTCAAAGACACTTTGACGTTAACACTGACAAAGTGATTTCTTTTAAGATGTTAACACCAATAAAAATGCTGCATCGCTCACCTGTAGGTATATTCAGAGACATTGATCTTTCCCTTTTCTCCAGTAGTTTCTGTTCTGCTTGTTAGATTGACAGTATTTCCAAACAGACAGTAACGTGGCATCCTTTGGCCTATGACACCTGTGACTACCTCACCAGTATGGATTCCTATTGTTATCTTCAGAGAGAAAAAATAAAGTTTGAATATTCAAAATCAATGTAATTAGTCTGATGCTTCTGACTAAATACAGGTATTATGCCATTTCTATCTACTAGAGCTTATTTTTTCAATGTGCCCCTCCTGCTTCTTCAAAGCCTTCCATTTTCTGTTTTGTACCACTTTCTTTTATATTGTAGTGTAGTGTCCTGGCTCTGCCTTCCCACATCAAAGAACAAACTCTGCATCTTTTCAGCATGGTCCTACTACAAGTGCTGGAGCACCTCTCCTATGAAGACAGGCTGAGAGAGTTGGGGTTGTTCAGCCTGAAGAAGAGAAGGCTCCGGGGAAATCTTCTAGCAGCCTTCCAGTACATAATGGGGGCCTATAATAAAGCTGGAGAGAGATTTTGTACAAGGGGATGTAGTCATAGGATGAAGTGTAATGGCTTCGAACAGGAAGAGCGTAGATTTAAATTCAGTATCAGGAAGAAATTCTTTACTGTGAGGGTGGTGAGGCATTGGAACAGGCTGCACAGAGAAGCTGTGGATGCCCCATCCCTGGAGGTGTTCAAGGCCAGGCTGGATGGGGCTTTGAGCAACCTGCTCTAGTGGGAGGTGTCCCTGCCCATAGCAGGGGGGTTGGAACTGGATGATCTTTAAGGTCCCTTCCAACCTAAACCGTTCTATGTTTCTGTGATTATGGACTGTGAAATTTTAAGAAGTGGAAAGAGAGGCATACTCTGCAGGTCTGTGTTTAATTAGCGTTTAGAAGATGCAGAAATGGATGATGTAGGATTTTTCTCAGAGTAATCATCATGGTATTTTGCATTTAAAAGCTCAAGACATAGGACAGGGGATTGGAGAAGCTCACTCTTACAGCGCATTACATTTATTGTAAAGCTCCAAACCAAACCTTCTCACTTCTTTTCCCAGTGGCAAAGTCTACGCTAGGTGTTAGACTAATAACATTAATGTAAATAGAAATATGCATCATATTCATTACTTATTTTGCTCTCACAGCCTTCTGATAAGGACAGGTCAATGCAGCCTCCCCAGTTCTGTATCAATGCCCCAACATCTTCATAAAATTCCACAATGAGTGACCTTCCACTAACGTACATCGCTGCCAGTAATCATTGACATAACTGCCTATGGAACCATACTTTTTTGTTCCATAAAACCAAACAGGAGGATTTGAAGCATGATCAAAAATATCAGTGAGGGAATACTATTTCTCTGTTCATTGAGATGAAGAAGACTCAATGCATTGTACTTGATGTGGAATGTGAACTTGTTGATTACATTGCAAATGATCAGAAAACAGACATAAATGATGCAGACCTAATTTAGTCCTTTAAAAGGTTAAGCACAGTAACTAGATTGTAAGGTCTGGGAACTGCACATCACATCTACATGTGACTCTTGATAATATTTGTAGATATTGGTCTCACAATTTAGCAATAACAAAGCTTGCACTGACTGAGACTTGAGCATTATTATATTTCAAAGCATTATCATCATACCAAAAAATGGGATCTTCATTCAAGCCCACACATTTACTAACCTGTACAGGCTCACCATCTACTTGAACTTGCCCTGCTATTTCCATCATATCCAATGCCAGGTGGCAGATAGATCGTGCATGATGAATGCAAGGCTCTGGTAGACCACTCACTGTCATATACTTGTCCCCAACTGTTTCCACCTATCAAGAAACATGTCTCAATTACTGTATAATCATGGGCTTTAGAATATTAGAATGGACGTAGTGCTTCCTTCATGACTGCTTGTTCTTTCAAACAGTTTCTTTTCACTCATTCAAATCACCTTAATGCCCATCATCTCTGCTTGTTTTTGAAGATAATTTATTGTTTGCTGACAATTTAACAAATTAAAATGATACTGTGATTGTGTGAACTGAAAGCTCTAATTTGGGGTCTTCTGGATTTTTGTAGAAACTGAGCACCATGTTTGTTTTGACTCACACCCTTGATTCACTTGGGCATAAAGGTGATTTCTAGTAAAAGCTAGACATGAATCTTACACATTTAAACACACACGCATACACATGCACATGTATATATGGGATATATATATGTACCTACCTACCTGCTACCAGTTGCATCTGCAACTACACCTCTTTCCTAATGAAAGCATTACATTCACATTGAATAACTGAATAATAAGTTATAATTTACAACAAGGAGACCCAGGTATATGACTGAAAAACTTAAAGCACAGGGTCAGCAGAACCACAAACTGCTTGTATAAGTGGTCACATCTGCTAAATGCAGAAGTAGATTTATATATCCACCTAATGTCTGACTGTGCAGAAATCCTGCTGAGAACTAAGCCCTTTTACGTTCCTTCACACATTTAGAGAGAAAAAACATACTCTTCTTTAGCTATGTAATATCAAGTAACACATTTCAAAGACTATTTTTAAAAAAAGCCTAAAATCCAAAGGAAGGAAAAGAGTGACATGATAGTAAATTATTGAGGGGTCACAAATTAAATACTTGGAAAATCTTCTGCTTACCTTATAAACAAATGGATTCCTCCGTGAATCAGTCAGAATATCAAACCTCGTGTAAAGATCATTTAAAAGATTAACAATCTTCATGGCTCCCTCTCCAGAGGCATGTTTGCTACAAAAGGCATTGAATCCAACAATGCCACTGAAAAGAATGGTCACATTGTCATACCGCTTAGCTGGAACAGGACGCTTGTGTCTCAGCTCATTTGCCACTGATGGTGGTAAAACAGAGTACAGTAATCTAAAAGTGTAAAAAAAGAAAGGCACAAGCATAACAGAAAGAATGTGGAGAAAGGACTTTATATCAGCACTCTTCAAATATTAACTTATTACCTCCCATAGGGTTTATAGCATATACTTGCATCATCAAACACTGATATTAAAGACATTTACTGAAGAAATAACTTACTCAGGAAATAGGAAATCAGAGACGCAGAGCTTCACCCTGTTCTCATGTGTATTCATTCAACTTCTTAACTGCCATCTTAAAGTGTGTTTCCCTCCTCACACAGCTGAGCGGGCAAGCTGAAGATCTCCTGACTGTTTTACAAATCTTGAGCATCATTTTGTACACTGCCTCCTGCCCAAACCCCCACTACCTGCATTTTCAAGTTCAATACTGCATGAGTTATAATTAATGAATATTTTTGGCACGTGGTATAGTAACAGACACTGTCTGTTCCAGTGGCTGTGAAGAAGACTAGAATTCCTGAAGATCCAATGACTTCACAAAGCAAGTAAGTAAGAATTAATAGAAAAAATCTTTTTTTAGGCTTTTCTCTCCAACTCTTCTGTCTATCCCTTTCAAGTCCCTTTTACAATAATTTCCATTACTACAGAAAAAAATCATCTGTCAATAGAATTCATAGCACAACATAGTGTTAATAGCGTTCATAGTGTTAATTCTACTAATAAACAAGCATAATCCACAAGAAATTCTTCTGTTACAGAGATCGAAACTATGTTTTTTAAATGATAGTCAACCATCAACCCCATCCTGCTTGTCAAAAAAATTTTGTTTAATTTATGTGCCAGTATTCCTTGACCTGTGCTCCCATAGATGAATGCTATGAATTTGATTTTATAGTTACCTGCAGAAATGTATTTGGGTTCCAGTGCATATAATTTATTATTGTATTTATTTTTATATCTAGATAGTACATTATCTAGATAGTTCGTAACTATAAAACCAAATTCACAGCATTACCTTGTTGCAAAACTTCACCTTCACATAGACTACTTTTGAGGCTTATAAGGAATGTTTTTCTGTTCTATTAACCTGTAAGCATGGCAGTCCAGAAAGACAAAGTTATCTTCAGCTGGTTTACAGAACTCAATCAAATAGTAGCATTTGGACATTCATCAAATTCATCTTGGCTACAGGGACTGCATATAAGAGAGTTTGCAAAACTACTGTTTTAAGTAATTCACAAAGCAAAAAGGATTGTTGGTTCACTTCTCATAACTTTCCTTATCTGGGAAGGAGCCATCAAAATACCTGTGCATGTAACAGACTAGATGACATTTGACAATCTAAATAAAGAAATATCCTATGAGGCATTAAAATAAAATGTTCTTTCTTGTCTCCAGAATTATCTGCCCTGAATCTCTCTTATATTCCTTCCAAGATTCTGTTAACTTTTGAAGAAGTAGCTATAAATAATTTATTGTTGTGACTGTTTCAGCTCAAAATTAGGATTTGGTTCTTACGTGTCTGTCTTTTTCTTTTCATCTTCCAGCGCACGCAGTGTGTGCTGCAATCTGTCAGTGAGGATCTCAAGCTCTTGAGTCAGTTTATATTCCTCTCTGAACTGCTCTCCCAAAAGAACCAGATCACGGGTAGCATCATGCAATGGAATATCACTCAGATATAAACCTCTTCTGGTTAAATCATCCAAGTTCATCACACTGCAATGTGGAGAAATTTATAATAATATAGGTACAATTAAACTTGCCAAAGGAGCATTTAAGAATCAAATGAACAGCAAAGGTTGAGGAATGACAGAAGAAAGATCATGCTCCTGAACTTCTGATGAGTTGTACAACACACCCCTTCTACAAAATACCTAATTTTTCATTCATGTTGACATATGGTTCTTGACTTTTGTATCTAAATACAGAATTCTCATTGATGAGTTCCATGAACATACCAAATGCACATTCTTCAGTACACAAATAGAAGCAAGACTACATTAAGGTAGCCTCTTCCCTTGTTGTCTTCATCCACTCTCTCCCTTTTACACAGGATATTAATGTATTATAACTGTAATCTGTTGTGTTAGCCCAACATGCTCTTAGCTAAAGAAGACCTCCATTCAATCCCTCATGCCAACCACTTCTTTATAATCATTACTGCTCCATTATGTCAAAACTACTGCAAAAATATATGTACCCACACAGGAAACTAAAATAAACCATTGTGACATTTCATAGCATTCTCACAGTAAGAAACAAAGGACAAGACTTGCCAAAAATCATGTAATCATGAGGAATTCCCATTTGTACAAAGTGGGCCAGAACATTTCAATGTTTGTACTGAATTATTTAATAATCAGGCAAGTGCCGATGTTTAAACGCTTCTCCCTCTTTTAGTATAAATATGTCAAAATCAATGAAATCAATACTTGAGTCAATTAATCTCTGTAGTATTACTCTCATAAGTGTTCTAAAAAGCGGTAATTTTAAAATGAAAATCAATATTACAGAACTCTTAAGGTTTAAAGTACCTTGGCGAACAAAGAAAGAGAATGCTGTCTGCTTCAGGCAAGTAGATCATTTGTCCTTTCAGGCGTAAGCAGCTGATTTCTGTGCCTGTCAGTTCATCTTCAGACTCCAGCTTTTCCACATCCAGCAGCCCCTCCTAATGATGAAAAGTCACAATTATACAATTACTTAAGGGCAATGATACGTGTGTTATGCACTAGGCCACCATGTATGTAAGTGCCTTCATTATCAAGGCAGTCAGAATGTTTGGAACAGATTTTAAGACTACATTAAAACCCAATTAATTTCTCATTTGAACACCATACATTACCTTTATTTTAATACATTGATTTGCTACCTCAAAGATACAAACCACGGCATCTTTCTTTACCTTTGTGTTCTTAAGTACTTGTTTTCTTCTGCATGATTTAACAATATTGTCAAAAGTACTGCCTATTCTATGAAGTTCTATTTGTGCCTGGCAGCATTCCTAAGAAATCTTGTTGGTTTCTCTCAGGTGTGGTTTTCTATAAATAAACAGGCTCCTTGACATATTAGATGCTACTCTACATGCTGCATTCATTCATACCACCTGGCACCTCTCCTGCCCACTCTAAAGGACACAGAACTGTATATGAATGTATGCGCCCAAGCAAGAACACGTTTCATACTGGTCTCCCATACTGTTATGAAGCAAAAGTAAATGTAATTGCCTTTGGCACAGTGCCATATATGGGTTAATCCCTTGCAAAGAAAGCATCAGACATGAAGTATATGTACTTCTCCATTCCTATAAAGCATTCTACTTAACAGCTACACATGAATTCACACTGGTGACTTTTTCTTGGCTCAACACTCAAAAGGGACTGAGCTTACTACTGTGCAAAGAAATTTCTCTGAAGACTTCTGAGTTTTCAGCTCTTACCTCTCTAAAACATACTTACTTAGAGAAAAGCGAGGTCAGTATTTTCTAGTTACCTTGGTCCGCAGTACAAAGACTGTATTGATATGTGACAGGATCCCATGGAAACTAATATCAATATGAGGCCGGACCAAGGAGAAAACTGACAAGAGACTGCAATTTCCTGGCTGCAGCTAGAATTTAAAAAGAAAAAAAAAAAAAGATTGTTACGTTTTATACTAAAACTATACATGAACTGATTATATTCAATTTGCTTAGCTGACAACGCTGAATGGAAGAGAATACAAACTTTATGCATTTCTCCATTAAAACACAAGGTTTTTAAATTGAGGATTTTCCATCAAAAGTATACAGACTTCCAAGTGCAATTCTAGCCTGCAAGGTGATTTTGTAAAATTGTGTTAGACTACCACATTCATTATCTGTCAGACTGTTACAGTACAAAAAGGTTTTCCAGTGTTTTCCTCCTAAGTGCCCTCCTTCAAAATCCCTTTTCAATAAGCCATGTTCTCTAAAGCATCAACTCTGATAATAAGGATTCTGATAGCCATCTTTGGTAGCCAGAGTAGCTATAGCTGTTCAGTGAATGCCCTTGGGAAAAATCTGCCAGAGTTACGTACAAAGCTCTACTTCCAAATCTTTCTGCAAAATGCAGAGGAAACCACCAAAAAAATGCAGGAAAAAGCAAATAACATAAAATTTTATTTTAAAAGTATGTCAGTGATTCAGAAACAACATGGTATGTGCAATATCAGCCTACATGATTGTAAAGTTCATTTGATGTTTTAATCATGTTACCTTCTACTTCTCTCATATTGCTTTTATCTGTTACTTATTTTTAGAAACACCATCAGCTCTTTCAGGGAAGAACTGAGGTATCATATTCATATACAGAATTCATAATTTGTATGGACCTCTGAGTACTCTTTTACAGGGAAAATTGCAGCAGCAGCATTAAGTTCAGAATACATACACATACATCACAAAAATAGTTTGGCTCATCTTATTTAATAGTTTCGTTTTTGATGCAGAAGCCAGGAAAGTATACTACAACTTCTGTTATTCTGCTCTTCAGTTATTTTGTGTCTGACAGCTTAAGTATTTGAAGACATTACTGCCAAGTAATATACACAGACTATGTACCCGCTGCTACAAGACCATTTTCTGAACCCCAGGCCAAGTTGCACTGACTGTCTGACATCCACTCTAAAGAGTTATTTGCCACTTCCATCGCAAATGTGTCTTAGTCTGAGCTACGAGAAAGAATCAGGTATCAAGCTAACACCTGAACTGTGGGGATGATCAGGTTTTCTCTACTCAAGCTTATTCTCTTACTGCACATGGACCTGATCATAAGGAACAAAGCTGTTGAAGAATTAGCGCTATTTTCACACTCCTTTCTCAAACAAGATGAGCATAATGCGCTAAATACTACACAGTTACACAAGACTGCTGTTTAGACAGAGAATCCTAAATCTATTTTATTCATCTTTAAAATAAACCTGTGAAGCATCTAGCATCAGGAATCTCTATGATTATTCATGTATGAGAATCAGCTAACCTGTGGAAGGACTCTGTATATAGCATTGCCACACTGCGTGACCACCAGATCTCTGTCAAATATTATGTGGAAAGGAAAGGCCTTGCAGAAAGTATACGGACTGATGCGAGATTCTTGGGTACCATTTTCTTCAAATCTGTCAAGGTCTTCATAGTAGTCCTCTTCTTTAGACTCTTTTTCTTCGATTAAAAACTGAATGTGGTCACATTCCTCATTTCTCTGTTGAATAACCTAGAAAAATGTAGAAAAACAAAAAACTGAAAACTCTGCTACTCATTAATAGCTGGAATGCTATTATGAGGACTGGAATACATTTAGAGCAGAAAGATGAATTTAAGAATGATATCTGCATCTTGAAAAATATTATATTCTAATAAGTATTTCTGATTTTAGAGAGTCTTTAAAATACCAGGTGACTAAATACGGCTTTGCTTACCCACAGTTGGTCTTTGCATGAACAACATATTGAAGATCACTCAAATACAATTTATAAAGTTTGAGTGAATTGTACATCCTGAAACCACGGGTCAATGCTCACGCTATGTTTGCTTTTACCAGTACATGCCAGAAAACATATGGCAAGTCTTGAATTACACAGATCATCTGAATCCCTATTTTGATGAAAGCTGTTTGGAAGGTCTATAACACAGCAGCAAACAGTGCTGACCAGAAGATGGGCATGTCACAGTCATCCAGAAGAAAGGTGGATGGAGCACATGTTTGAATATACAATCCTTACTCATTCAGGCAGCAATGACTGTAAGATCAGGACCAACAGATAAAACTAAAAGCAATGACAATCTTCTCCAACCTGCATTCCATACTAAATGAAATCACAGCAAAACCAGTCACCTACATCAGTTAAATCTCAAATAAGTGTAGTGAATATAGCATTTCACACTTTATTAGTAAAAAATATGAAATTAATAGAGATTATTTTGTTTGCAGTGAGAGTCATGTATTGCAGTACGATTAAAGCTAATAACCAATAGAAAAACATAATTTACCTTGAGAGGCCAAATTCACCTCTTCTCAAGCCTAATTAGATTTAATGACTGGAACAGAACAATTTTATTTACACAGTATTGTTTAATGGCAATTTTGTGGAACATGTTGCACCCGATTCTACTTTCATGTAGAGTCTGATCCTTAAGCCACTGAAGCAAAAAAAGACTTCTTAAAATCTCTAATGCATCCTGATTCTGCCCTTTACACATAGTAGAACCACAGAAATTAATAGTTACAATATGAAAACAGAACAGATATGCACGAGCACTCCACTTCATCCCTAGGATGTTTAGTTCATTAAATATTTCTCATCCACAGCTGTCAGCCATGATAGCTGAAAAGTAGGGGAGTGCTGTTTCCTTTATTTGTTCCTATACAAATGGAGGAGAGTAAAACAACAAAACAATATTTTACTGCTAAATGATGCTTAATTTAAGAAGGTAATGTTCCTTGATCTCCTATTTGACTACTCATTTAAAGGAAAGAGAGCCTTTTCTTAAGGACAGTTCAGAGCAAGAGTCCAATTTAGGCACTCTATTAGTCTTCTCTTTCTTCAGCACATGCCACATTTCTCTTTCTATTGCACACATAAGTAACTTAATGATCTGCCTACTAATTTTACCAGCTAATGTAGGTACCTAGAGCTGGGTGTATGAACAAGTTCAAGTGTTAATGCTGATAAAACCTAATTTCTTCAAGAAACTGCTGGTAATCCATATGGCAGTGTGTGCTAAAGAGAAGTACAAAATTACTAGTTAATAGGAGATAAACCTTGGAAAGAATATGTGGTGGTCATTAGAGGAAAACAAGTTATGTGTGTTTGTCTAGTAAAATGAAATATACTACATGGAAACCTAGTTTTCCTCTGAACTCAGGGTTTAAAGGTTCTCCATGTCTTCCTCTTCTATTAAATCATTATTCCTAAAATTGTGAGAGACTGGCCATACAGAGGATTGACAGAACACATTTATAGTTTTAGTTCTTACTTTCTGTCACTCATATACACTACCACAAGTTTTATTTTATTATTACTACTATTGTGTCCAAAGATAGCTGAGATTCTACTAATCCACATACTTTGGATTAGAAGCTTATTCATTCAGTGAAGTTGTCCTAAAATTCATTTTTAAAGATCTAATATTTTTTAAGGAAATGTTTGTATTAACAACACATCTCCTTCCAGAGACATTAATATTATCACCTAATGACCATCTTAGTCACTCCATACTAGTATTCTCTTGCCAACTTTCACCTGTACTTATAGGTTTTTTCCAATTACCATGCAGTTTTTCATAACTCACCAATTTTTTCAATTTATTAGAAAAGAATGGTGCATTGATAAACAAAAACTCAGGTGACAGTTAAAAAAAAACCCAAACTATAAAAACAGAACTGCTACATGTTTAAAGACATCTAGCTGAGTTTGAGACACAACCCTCCACAGATCCTACAAGCTGACACAGTGATGAAGTCAGTCATCTCACATAATGTGCTGTTTTCCTAACTTTTATAAATCAGAAGTGTGTCAGTGATGGTGCAGAGTGGCAGATTCCCCAGGCATCTTCAAGTTAATTTGCAACACTATTTTTGAGCAGACCCCAGGGCATCCAGCAATGCTTACTGTACTGGTGCATCACATCAGTGCAGCAAATGAACAACAGGCCAAACGCAGATCTGCAAGACAGCCACAGAGCCAGCTGCATGCTCCTTCTAAACCTGTTGTGGACATGGCTGGTTTATTGAATTTGATTCTGGTTATCCATATACAAACCCTTATTAACAGAAGCTACAATCACACCCCTCTGCAGGCTAAGAAAGCTACTGATTCATTCTTAAATATCTTCCCATTGGATACTTAATTTCATTATGTCTTTTCTGCTCACATCATTTATGCACTATCTACTCTTCCTATCTCATGATTTCATCCACCTTGTCAGTAAGTTTAAAATAAGCACCTCTAACCATTAACATATGTCAAATTCTATCTCTTCACACTTGCACCTACAGATCCAACCTAACTGACCAGATACTTACCTGGCATAAAGACCTGCCCTACATACTCTGCAGGAAGCTTAACTAGAACAGAATTTACTTGTTTCTTCTTGCAGAATAATTTGTTTCATTCTGCAAGTGAAGTTTGCAAGCCACAGAATTTCACTATAATTTAAATATTTTAGAAGAAGCCTCTGTTAAATGCTTGACAAATGAAAGTTCAGCGACAGAAGCAACAAAGCCAGGAATCAAGTCAAATTCTTCCTCCCCCTGTGGTCTTAGCTGGTGAAGTGACATCAGTTAACCATGTCTGAGCTCAATCACCATAGTAACTGCAGTTAAAAACTGAAGGGAAAAATCACTCTCCTGGTTTCAAAGAGAATATATAACATCTAACTGCTAAGCTGCCTGTGCTTTTCAGAAGATGTGTCTTTGCTTAGCCAAGTGAAAAGTCACACCAGTATTTCAGGGAATGACAATCCAGAGAACAGTTATTTTAAAATGAATTTGTGGTTCAGTATATTTGGTGAGTTTCACACAAGATATGAAGTTAAGCGGTATCACTGTGATACAGCATGTATAATGAACACATGCTATCTGTTAAACTTTCACTGATATATCTACCAGGCAAGACTCAATTCTATAGATAAAAGCATGTTCCGAAGATACACTCGTGTCTCGGAATGGGGAAGAGACAGAATGTCCTTGGGCAGAGACTTTTTCTATCAGATTGTGAAGATTAATAAAATGTCAGGTTTTTGCCATTTAAAGGTCAATAGAGGTAAAATTCTTGATCTCTTCTGATCAAAACCAACTGTTCAATGCTACTTGACAAATTTCACTGCAGCTGTTTCAGGATAATACTGAAGCAAGGCAGCTCACTGTGAAAGCTCACTCCTAGTTTTGCGCACCCAAAGTTAAAACTGGGGGGATGCCTCCACCTGGCAGCTGGTTTCAAGGCAAGCTGTCTCACTGCACCGAACCTCCGAGCCTGGAGCTAATGAAGTTTCTGACTGCCCTTGTGTCAGAATTAGAGGCTGATTATGCTCCACGGTTGACTTATCTTCATACGCATTTAGCATTTTAATGTGTGGATCAGTACTGCTTGTCCCCTATGACAAGTACCTAAGTAGTTTCTAGGTCAGCTCACATTCTGGCTTTGTTTTTCATACCGCCATTAGTAACAAGACAGTCTGAAATTACCATCTTGTCAAGGATTTCCTCTGGTCTTTTCTCATTTTATATTGTAAACCATCTTCCCTGTGTAAAAGAAAGATTTTCATTGTCTGCTCTCAGGTACCAGAGCTGCAGAAGTCTCATTTTCCATCAGATTTTTGAGCTTTGTACTAGATGATCTTTAAGGTCCCTTCCAACCTAGATGATTCTATGATTCTTCATTGACCTGTACTATTTGTAGCCTTGAGGGAATCCCTGTTCTGACTTCACCTTCACAGGTCTCTCTCATTTATACACAAACAACCTCTGACAAGCGAAAGAAAAGGAGGCATAGCCAGAAGGCTGCTAACAGAGATCTCATGCCAAAGCTGGTCATCAGCACCATGAAGATTTTTAGTTCTCATACTGCGACTGGCAGAACTTAAATATTCTTAACGTGTTCTCAAAGTCAGCAACAATTCTTCGGACAATACCTGCTGCAAAAATTATATAGTTTTACTTCTACTTAGCTAAAAATGGATTACAGTATCAGGGAAGATGAGGCAAATTGGTTTTGAACCAATTAATCAATTAATGTCAACCTAGGTTTTCCTGAAGTATTCAACTGGAACTGTGAATCCAAGTTCAGAAAAAATTGCCTTCCTTTCAGTGCCAAGAGTTTAATAACAGAGCAAACAGAGACCTTTTTCTTTTTTTTTTTTTTATCTTGCCTTAAACACACACATCCCCCTAAGTGATAAAAGGCACATTTCCCAAAGGACACCATTTTTGAAAAATGAAGCCCTACTGTATTTCAGAAAAAATATATGTATTTATATGTATATATCTATATATCTGCCAGGGATTAGTACTAGGTCCAGTCCTCTTCAATATATTCATCGATGACCTGGACAAAGGGATGGAATGTACCCTCAGCAAAGTTGCTGATTACACAAAACTGGGAGGGGTGGCTGACACTCCAGAAGGCTGTGTCGCCATCCAGCGAGATCTGGACAGGCTGAAGGGATGGGCAGAGAGAAACCTAATGAAATTTAACAAGGGCAAGTGTAGGGTGCTGCACCTGGGGAGAAATAACCCCAAGCACCAGTACAGGTTGGGGGCTGGCCTGCTGGAGAGCAGCTCTTAGGAAAAACACCTGGGAGTCCTGGTGGACAACAGGATGATCATGAGCCAGCCCTTGTGGCCAAGAAGGCAAATGGCATCATGGGGTGCATCAAGAAGAGCGTGGCCAGCAGGTCGAGGGAGGTTATCCTGCCCCTCTACTCTGCCCTGGTGAGGCCCCATCTAGAATACTGTGTCCAGTTCTGGGCCCCCTAGTTCAAGGAGGACAGGGAACTGCTGAAGAGGGTACAGAAAAAGGCCACAAAGATGATTAAGGGCCTGGAGCATCTCTCCTACGAGGAGAGGCTGAGGGACTTGGGTCTTTTTAGTCTTGAGAAGAGAAGGCTAAGGGGAGATCTAATTAATGCTTACAAATACTTAAAGGGAGGGTACCAGGAGGACAGGGCTGGTCTTTTCTCAGTGGTACCCAGTGACGAGGAAATGGACACAAACTTGAGTATAAGAAATTCCACTTAAACGTGAGAAGGAACTTCTTTACCGTGGGAATGGTAGAGCACTGGAGCAGGCTGCCCAGAGATGTGGTGGAGTCTCCTTCTCTGGAGACATTCAAAACCCACCTGGACAAGTTCCTGTGCAACTTGCTATAGGTAGACCTGCTCTGGCAGGGGGGTTGGACTAGATGATCTCCAGAGGTCCCTTCCAACCGCATATGACTCTCTGATTCTATGATTCTATAGATACATAAAATAGTCCTGTGTGAAACTGCAGAAAGGTGACAAAATGAAACATTTTTTTTTCTATTTAGCTATTTCTCCACCCAAACCAAAACCATATGTTTTTCTCAACATTAATTTTTCCTCTTGTGATCATGAGATTTCTTAGGTTTGCTCTGTAGGTTGAGGGACACGATCCTTCCTCTCTACTCAGCACTGGAGAGATCACACCGGGAGTGCTGTGTCCAGTTGTGGGCTTCTCGGTACAAGACAGATACGGAGCTACTAGAGTCCAGTGAAAGGCCACTAAGATGATTAAGGCACTGGAGCACCTCCCATAAGAGAAAAGGCTGAGAGAGCTGGCACTGTTTGGCCTGGAGAAGAGAAGGCTTGGGAAGATCTCAGCAATGTGTACAAACACCTTAAGGGAGGGTGCCCAGAGGATGGAGCCACGCTATTTTCAGTGGTGTCCAGCGACAGGACAAGAGGCAATGGACACAAACTGGAACACAAAACATTTTGTCTGAACACCAGGAACACTTTTCTACTCTGACAGAAATTGAGCACTGGCACCTGTCGTCCAAAGAGTTTACAGACTCTCCATCCCTAGAGACAGCCGAAAGCTGTCTGAAGAAGGAGCAGAACAAC
Source organism: Gallinago undulata (assembly GCA_026546715.1). Taxonomy (NCBI): domain Eukaryota; kingdom Metazoa; phylum Chordata; class Aves; order Charadriiformes; family Scolopacidae; genus Gallinago; species Gallinago undulata. The sequence continues at coordinate 34,193,826 of JAOTQQ010000032.1, read as the reverse complement.
TGGCTCTAGGTGGCCTGGCTTGAGCAGGGACTGTTGGACAAAATGCCCTCCAGAGGTCCCTTCCATCCTCTGCCATTCTATCACTGCGTGACCCAAGAAGCAAGAATCTAGCTACCTAACAAAATAAAAACAGTATTATTGTAAATGATTAAGAAATACTATCACCTTCACAGAAACTGGTATCATATAAGACAAATTCAAGCAAAATCTCACGAAAATACAGACTTAAAAGCATGTACTCCCTTAAGCAGATTTATGTAAGCGTTTCTTCTAAACAGCCTGAGAAGCAAAGTGGATAATAAAGTATTAAAAAAGAAATAGCAGATATTAACTTCAAACTTATATAAAGAGAACTTCAGAACTTAGTAAAGCAGTCCTGCGTTGGGACTTTTATGAAAATGCTTTGGATAAAGAGATTTGGAAGGACAATTCTGGAATCTCAGCTCTGTTCTTCCAAGTTGGAAATGAACTGCCATAATATCATCAGAAACTTAGGGCTAGGAACTGAAGCTCTTATCAGTTCCAATAAAAAAATATTCTTTGAGCAAAATTTTAACTAAAGTCCAAACCAAAAATTGTTTTTCTGTGCTGTGCTATTTCAAACAATGCATCACTAACAGCCTGAAAAGCTGTTAGCCATGAAAGCATTAATTTATTAAATTATGAGGCAAAGGATTGAGATGAAAGAAGTTGGTAAATTTTTTTCTCCTGTTCTTATTTTTTGAGTAGTGCAAAATTACCACAATGGTAGACTTTGCTTTAAAACCCTTACTCTATACTATTAATGATTAATAAGTGACCTGTGGAGAAATGGAGGGAGACTTTCACACTCTGTGTGGATAAGCTGCAAATTTTGGCACTAACACCTTACAGAAACAAGTAGCTGATTTTTCTCTGCTTATCTATCACTGAAGTTTGTAAGTACCTGTGGAGTAAAGCACTATGTAATGTCATTAAAGGTATCATCAAAAGCTAGGTTTTATTAATCAGCTGAGGCAAGAAAAAGTTTAGGGTTGAGGGCACATGACTTTCTAATAGGGGAAAAAAAAAAGATTAACAGAAAGTAAAATACACTTTCTTCAGTTTAGAGGTTTTAGCTCAGGGTGTCTGGAAGAATAATTTGGATTTAACTTAAACTTTGTGCTCATTTACAATAAGCTTGACTAAGACTATTAAATGTCAATTTAATTACAGTACAACAATAAAATTTCCAGGAAAGCCTAACAAAGTCAAATGAAAATGACAAGTAAATTTAGAATAAATATTAAAACTTCTTTGGAACATATATTATTTTTGAGAAGTTTGAGGTGGGTATCTGTACTGCCTGATACAATCTTCTTAACAAAGTAACATTCAGACCGAGGACACAGTTTGTCAGAAGTGTGGTCTGGTAGCTGCTTTGCACAACCCAGATTTCTCCTCTGCCTCACTGGTCTCTTTTGTCTCTACATGTCCCCTTGACTACGCTGACAGAATTCTAACAGACAAAACACCAAACCACATAAAAGAACAGATGTGGGTAAAAATAACCCAGAAAAAAACCCTGTTATATTGAACCCAGCTCATTTCCTCAGTCTAGTTTATTTTATAGCTTAGCAACAGCTGGAGAGACACAGCTGAAGAAGCTGTTGTAGGACAAACTTGAGCAGTAAGAAAGGGGGACTGCAGAAGCTGCTTGTGCTACCAAAAGAAATGCTTGTCAAGCAACAGTTTCAGCACTCTTGCAGCCAACTTTCCAACATGGTCCTTCTTGTCTGTCTTGACACTTTGAATAAACAGCAACCTAAGAAGAGGATTGTTTTGATTCCGTTGCATCCTTCCATATCTGATTACTAACACCTGCTGTAAAAGTTTAAACTTAAACAAAGTAGAATCTAAACAAAGACAACAAGTATATCAGACAAGAAGTATATCACCATCCCTATACAGAACTAGCCATTCACTATAAATCTGAGGTAGCTTATGAGAAGAAAACTTAAAGGCAAATACTCTGATATAGAAGAACAAATACCCTTGTGGTGGGACTGCTTGTAAATCTCTTATCTGAGCAAGATCATGTTTTTGTGAAGCACTTGTGAAACTGGAACTGATCTTCTGAGTAAGTATACAAAGAAACTGTGCCAGAAATGTAATGTGGCTAGGAAATAATTAAAAAAAAATAATACTTGCTGTACCCACTTAGATTCTTTTCTACTTGGTTGTAAGTATTTTATATTAGTTGCAGTATTTCTAGCATGAAAAAGCTTTCATTTGCTGTTTTTACCTCGATATATCTGCATCTTGGATCAAGCTCTGATTTTATACCATTACATATGCAAGGCCTGATCAATTTAATCTTTCTGTTACTCCCTATGGACACAAAGCAGAAGGCTCTTTCCCGTTTCACAAGTGACCCTGCACACATGACACTACGTAAACCCTGTGACTGAGAAACATTTTTCCACTTCTTGGGCGGTAGGTGTATATCCAGCCACACTGTCATTGCGTGACACTATGAGACCCACAAACACATCTTGGTTCTGGGAAGGACCGGACTCACAGGCTGGGAGGAAAACACTGCTTGCCATCCAGGCCTCATCCATGCACATCAGCCTCACCATTTGCACATTGATGAAGAATCTAGGACACAGAGACAAAATATCTGTGTTCTCACAGAACACAGTAGATAGTAAGAAATATATGCCAAATATAAAATAAAGTGGAAAAAAGCACCCCAAATAACTCAGTACCTAATTTCTGTATGTCACCTCCTTCTTTGAATACAGGGATACTGTTCTGAACTGTTCCTGATTGGGTCTGTTTGCAAATTAGTGCTGGCCTTCCCAGTGCATGGCTGACCTGTCCTTAAAACTAACACAAATGATGACGGATCTTCCTGAGTCAGTATTGACACCACTGCTTCACAGAGGACAGCAGCAATGAAAATGGTTGTTTGCCGTCACTTGATTTTTTATTTTTTTTTTATTTTGTCTTCATGAAATAAACTTCCAATGTGTACATCCCTTCAGACATTACCTTCATATCTATTTCTGTACCATGGATCTGTTGAGCTACTGTTTTGATTATTCCAATGACAATATCCTGGAGACCTTCTCTTTCCGAATAGTAATGCAGAATGAGTCCCTTCCCCTTCTCCGCATCAGTGCATCTAAATGAAGGGGCTCGCATACCCGGGTAAATAGTAGCAAGGTGGTCATGCAAAGCATCCAGATTCTGGAAGAAGAAATTAAAAACATGATTATAAGGCATTCATTTATTAGTTCTGAAGAAAGCACATATTTTGCCTAATTCGAACATCCTCTTTCTCCTACTGCTCACACTCTCCGTGCATTTGCCTTATTATTTGTAGAACCGTCATCAAAGAAGGCTTTCCAGGTACCTTGCAATGTTCTTTCCATCTATTACTCCAGATAGTAAAAATTCATGTTTGACTATGCTGTGTTTTGAAACACTCCAATGATTAAAGACCTTGTGTGTGTTTCTCAATCCTGTACCTCATCCATTTTCATGCCTTTCAAATTCTAGTCCCTATAAATTCTTCAGATGTGAATTTCGGTGTTGGAAACAAAAAAAGCGTGTCTAAATAAACACATATCTTTTTACTTATTCTCAATGAAACAGGCTAGCTCTGACACCATAACAGTCAACCCAAGTTTACAGGGCCTGACAAAGTATCAAATTTTACAGTAAAGATTTAACTAATTGAAAAACCAACTTCAAATACATACTTTGAGAATGACTGAAAAAATCCACAGAATATTGATCAGAATCTACAGAACATAACATAATGTTTCAGCAAAGATTATTCAAGAAAGGAAAGAAATCTTTCATTTTTCCAGCTGATGTTCTGGACATCTTATGTATTTAACTTAACATTTTAACTAGACAAATTGCTATCTGGAGAGGAAAACTAAATGATAAATTGATAGGCATACCTAGTAAGGAAATTAAAGAGAACAATGAGATAAAAATCACACTTAAAACATAACACTAGCTCCAACTTTGATTATGAAGCAATTATCAAGCTCCAATTTGCTATTTACTATATATTTAACACAGAAAGAACAACCTAGAGCAATCTTTCTGGTTGGTGTCGCAACCCACAAAATTATTTGCCTATGTTGTAAAATTCATACAACTTCTTTACATCTTAAGTCCAGAAAATTACTGTATCTTTTAAATGTTGTTGTCTCACACCCCCAGGTAATGGCTGTAGCAGGCTTTGCATATTGTTTTCTGCCAGTACAAGGAGACGCGAGGTGAAAATATTTTCAATGTGCTGCCCAGGCCATTCCCCACCATTTGTGAACGTATGTCAATCATCAAATTTGTGGAAGCACACTGCACTTGATTTCATGTAAGCTTGTGAAGTGCTCAAACAGCTGCCTCTTCTCCTGGGAGGCCTCCAGAGGAAATAAGACTCTTAGGAATGAATTCCGTAGGATGCACTCAGCCTGGAACTTCCTCCTTCATTTTTTCAGTTTGTTTCAAATCAGTGTTTTTGTTGCTATATCGACATCTCCAAATTAAAACTTGAAGAGGCAAGAATCTGGGAGTCAATTAATTCCAGCTGTTAGTGGGCATTCAACTGCAAAAAGCATAATGCCTGAAGGCAAATTCTTTAAGACCTTTGCTGGGTTCAAGACAATGAAATTGGCAGACCCTGCTCTGAAAGACTGTGGATGAGAAAAGAGTGAGAGAGCATGCTGGCTCCAAGGGAGTGCCACACAATCTCCTTAACTGGGTACAGAACTGTTCTTTCAATACACATGCTCAGAAACAGCTGGGATATATCGACTTTTGGGAAGAAAACTCTTAAGGAGATACATGGGAAAAAAACGACAAACTCCCAGATTCACAGACATCAATGCCTGAAGAATTTCAAAAGGAGTTTGTTACGCAAAATGGCCAATGTTGAGGACAAAATTTTTATAAGATGGCTGTCTAATTATTTACATTTAAATCCGGCATAAGTGTTGCTAACACATGGCAGTAGTCTCACTCTATGTGACCACTATGTCACCATACTACCCCATTACTGACTTTGTCTAAGCAGTGTCACAAGCAAGCCCATGTGATATATCCTTCAGTCTTTCTAACCATCCAGTCAGGGACTTGCGTAGGATGTATTGCTGCTGCTTTCAAGTCCCTAATGTATATCTTCTCCCTGCTTACAGATTATGGGCTGAACAAAGAGCTACTTGTATTCAGAACCTTGCTACAACACATCACCAAGAAGCAGTAGAGATGTGCTTCCAGACCAAAGAGCAGAATCCTGTCATTTAGACATTGCCACTGTCACTCCTACTTTTTTCTTGCGGTTGATCCGTTCTAAATTGATATGGCAGCTTCTGGATGAACAAATGTGGCTTTTTCTAGTTTGTTCACCAGCTGTAGGCCAGAGGTGCAGTCAGGTACAGATAATAACAGGTTAAGCTCTCTCCCTGAATTCATGGCTCCTAGACTGCTCAAAGGTATGCCAGAGCTTGTGTTGGGACCAGAGACATTCATTCTAGAGCTATGGACAGCAGTGATCAGCTCCATGGTAAAACACAAAGAGATCTCCAAGCAAGAACAAGACATGACACTAAATCAGGCAGACCCTGGCCTGTCTAGAAGGTAAAGAGCTGTGGCTGTCAGCTGAAATACAAAGATAAGCTGTTCAACTCCGTGTGGTACAGAGCATCTGGAAACTTTTCTAAAAGAGGAATTAGTTCCCTGAAATTTATTGCACTGCAATTACAAACAGTGAAATAGCCATGTAAATGACTCTCTAAATGAGAGAACTAACCACTACTCCAGTGTTTGATATTCATTCGGCAGAAAGCTACTGAAAATAACATAGAAACATAAAAGGGTTTCTTATGAGTTACCTCTTTTCACACTGCTTCTCTTTGGCGCAGTGTCTTTCAGTATGATTCGCAATTTTTCCAGACCTGTGTTTCTCATAGAAAGTATAAATACTAGATTTAGTTGCACTATATTTTTCCTCTATCATGAAGCTTGAAGTACCTGTGTTTGACATATGAATAAACTAAATTTTCTCTGAGATGTCAGGGGAAACAGAATCTAAATATGAGATTTATTTTCACATGTTTTAAAAAGCTGCAGCCCTCAATTACTTTGTATATCCTAAACTGAGTACAGATTTCAAGAAGCACCTTTTGGAACTCTATTATGCATTTTAAGAATTTGACAAAAGTTCAGCACATTAAAACCAATCTGTACCTATTTTCTAATAGGTATATAAATTAGTTTCCTGACCTAATCTGACTGCTGGACAATGCAAAAATAATAAATCACAAATAACGTTGATTTTCCATCATAATAAAAAGCTAAAAAGTACACTTCTGGCACAGCTACTAATACATTAGTTCTATAAAAATTTACAGAAGTATATAATAGCCAACGTCATCTGCTAACACTGAAATTCAAACAAAGAAGCTTGGTCATTAGAAGAATATAAACGTAAGCTGGTCACGCTTTTATAGAGGTTTGGTGGGCACTACAAATGTGTCCAGTCTTTTCATCATCCCACATGGTAAGGAATGGAAAGCGAATATACTATATGGAAAAGGGGATGAAGAAAGGAATAGGGAAGGACTGGTCCATTCATCTGTAACCAGAATGGTGGAGCAATGGGCCAGCTCCTCTTTTTTTTTCTTCCTTCCCTATTCTTGCTCAACCCTAACCACAACTTCAGTACATGAGTCATCTTTAAAAATTATATTTTCCTGCTTTGAGGGCAGCCTGTGAATGAAGCTATGAAATATACAGGATTCCATATCCTATAGACAGACAATGGTATACAGATCACAGATGGTATGCACATGTTTGAGCATACACATACCCTGTCTGTCTGCCCAGCAATTACAGTCCAGGGGATTTGTACAAGAAAACTGGGTTGACTACATCTAGAATGTTCCAGAATAATCCAGGCTTTGGAGCAAATAGTGAGACACAGAAGTACATATTCTAGTAATCCAGCAAGATATGCACTCTGCTCTTTTCATTTCTTTTTGCTGGAGAGATTTTAAGGGAACAGATGGTAAGAGGCTGCTGAATTTTCAGTGAAAATCAATACAAACTTGACACTCAGCTTTTGGGCAATCTCCCGTAAAATCTTAATCAGTTCAGTCTTTTTGAACTCATTACAGCAAAAAGTTCTCTCCAAGAGGAATATATATCACAAATCTTAAATCCCAAGTGTTTTTTTGAAATGAACAATTTTCAGGTGACAAAAAAGGGAAGCCCGTTTTTTCCTAAAAACACACTTTGGAGAACTCACTACATTTCTTCCATGATGCTGAAAATTTGTTTTGTTTTATAGTGCAGTATCATGTGTTTCTGCAGCTAGGAAAGCACAAAAATTGACCTAAACATTGCTGCTTTATACAACCCTCAGTTCATGGATGAAGGATAGTGTCCTAGAGATAAGCTATGTATGAGCCCTAGCTCTGTACATAATGTAAAATTAGAAATAGCCAGTATCTATAATTAGTCAAAGAGAACTTAGAAGAAGAAATATTCTGCACATTGGTCTGAAGATCACTTTTTCTGTTAGTATAAACAACTAAGTCTTTTTGTTTAACATACACAGACAATTTGACTTGGTGGTTTTTTTCATGTCTCTTGTAGTCCATACTTATCTTACATACCAAAACTCCTGTTAAAAATTTTTCTTTGGAATTTCAAATGAAATTTCAGATTTTTAAATGCCTCTGCAACCCCAGCTAACCTGCCTTATCACCCCTTTTTTATGAAATTGAAGAGTCAAAGATGCCATAGGAAAATCATTACTTTTTCAAGTAACCAAATAATTATTATAGTATTATTATATTATTAATAATTATTATATTATTATCAGAATAATATTATAAGTAATATTAACTGAGAGGGGAAGAGAACAACAATGCCAAAACTGCTAAGCAGTAGAAAGCTCTACAGAATACAAATACCAAGGAAGAAAGTTTTCAGATACCTCTCCACAAATAATTAGTAGATTATACACTACAACCTGTATCTCCAGATCTCAATCATTATCTGTTGAGTAGACCATACTTCTGTCTGGTACCTGAAATAATTTGGCACAAAATTCTTACCTGCAAAAACTCTCTGACATTTGAGCCCAAGACACGTAGAATCGTATCATAGCCGGATTCTTGACAAAACACAAAAAACATCTTTCCAAACATTTGAAGAATTTCCCCAGCATTTAGATCTAGTTAAAACAGGAGAATATGTTTCAGTCCAAACACTGCGTTTCATACACTTTGCTTACTACTTTCGTCTCATATTCATACTAGATCCAGTAGGTCAAGAATATGAGAAAAGTAAGTCTCAGGGTCCACATGACAAATAATGATCATTCAATACAGGGATTTCATTAGGATTTAGCAATTACCAATTACCATTATGAATTTGCTGCATTGTTCATTTCATGCATGTATAGCATTTTAGATTTTGGTACAGATAAGAAATCACTACTTGAAAATAAAGGAACTTGATTGTTAGTAGTGTTCGCCTCAGGGGAGTAACTTCTGGTTTAAAATTGCATGAAACCACATCAGCTGCTCCAATTCAACATAACTACTACACTCATCGTAGCCTTATGGGTTCTTGGCTAATTACTGATTCAAAACAAATTCATACTGCACTTGGGTCTGTAGATAAAATAACGCTAATGGGCGTAATTCTACTTTTTAAATCCTAGACTAGAGCTGCAATGATTGAAAAGGAATGTGACCCAAATCAATGGCAGTTATGAAATGAGATGTGCCCGTGCCACAAACATTTCTGTATCTCAGGATGCTTGTTCAGCAGAGAGATCAAGGATGCAGTAGCCACCATGGGCTGCTCTTCCAGCAGTGGTTGAAACCTGGGTGTATTGGCAAGGTAATTACAGTGGTATATTGTTACTTCATGACTGTTTGTAATACATACTGTGCTCTGTGGATGAGGTATATTACTGCAGTTTAAGATGGCTTGGAATAGTTTGGAAGTAATAAAAATCACTTCAAGAAATAAAAATATCTTAGATAAATTAGAAAAACCATCCCTTCTTCTTAGATTTTTAAAAAATTCTTTCTTTGACCAATACCTTGTTTTCCCTTCCTCTGTACTAAATCCTGTTTCTATCTGTTATGTGGATTGTTTTCACATATGTGAAAACATGTGGGGGTTATCTTTTACGTGATCAATGAGCAAAGACAATATCTGCATTACTTACTAAGGACCTTGCTCGCAGCTGCAACCAGATCATATGTTTTGGAATCATCATAAATTATTCTGACAAGAAACTGTCCTTCTTCATCCAGTTGTGCCTCCTTCCTAAAGAGAAAAAAAAAGAGCAAAATCTTTTTGGTTGAGAGAGAAGCACCATATCAATAAATCAATTATAAATTGTTTGATATTAGTCTTCTAAATAAAGTAAGTTTGTAGGATCTACCTTTAAGAAGATACTTAAGATAGAAAAATAGACACAGATCTGTTTCATACCTCAGAGTCATTAAGGTACAATACAAATATTTCAGACAATGTGTGTTCTGAAATAATAAATAGCTGTGAGAAAATAAACATGATTTTTCACTACAGAGCCTCACAAAGAAGTTGCTGAACTAATAAAGACATAATTTGCATTCTAAAACAGGGGAATATCCAATAATCCAGCCCAAGACGGGCTCTTAAAACACTTCTTAAGCAATTGCTTTCACTCCTTCCAATTTTGATTATATTTCATTTAACAAAGGCACAGGATGTTTTTAGCAACCCTTTGCACATATCTTCAAAGAGGAATCTAAAATCCAGATGTAGGTACCTAATCAAATACTCTTTTTTCAGAATTCTGTACATACCCAGTAGATAGAAATGCAACAAAGGATGCTAGGATTTTGTGAGCCCTTGTTCTTGCATTGCAGGTAAGTTCTTTATGAAGTATCACCACTTAGCTAAAGCATGATAAAAAAATACATTTTTTCACTAGACAGTTCTTAAACCAGGTTTGTGACGAGACTCATGCACGTGTCAAGACACTTACTGCTGCTAAGTAAAAAACCAAACCAAAACGACTCCTTTATTTTTCAGAATAATTTAATATTCTCTTCAGCTTGAACATTGAATCAGCAGTTTGTCCAAAAGGCAGCACAAGTCAGTGGAGTGTTTTTATTCCTCGAGGAAAACAAGTTGATATGCCCAGGCAATGAGCCATTGTGCCTTCCAAGCCCATTTGACAGGAGTTACTAGGGGAAGTTCACAAGTGTCTTCCTTTCTGTTTTACTCTCCATGTGCTTAACACAGGAGCAAGGCCACTGGTGATGCAGTGGTGACTGAGTCCCAGCTCTCTGGAGGATGACAAGGAGCACCTTCACGGTCAGAGGCAGACCCCAGGACCCTGAAGAGTCAGCTGCCCCGTGTGGCTGGTCCTGCTGCATGTAGAGCATGCCAATGGACATGGCTGCTGCTCTGCCCTGTTGCAAGCCATATTCTGTATTTGCCCCTCATTCCCTGGCAAATTCTCCTTCTGCAGAGAGACGGACTCACGCAGTGGGCACACTGTGGCCTCTGATGAAGCCGCACTCTGTTCAAGTCCTCATCTGCAAAGGGGCACAGCCTCCTTTCTCAGTATATTTTTTATAATAGCTGTTCACCTGTGATTTCACCTACAATGACTCTCTCTAGAGACAATGTGCTATGCAGAAATAGTGACAAAAGAGGAGACAAAAGACTCACACTCTATGTGCTTAGAATGTATTTTGGCTCATAAAGACTAATGTGATCAGGGCATCAACAGTATCTTTGCAGGTGGAGGGTCACTGCTACCTCACAAAAAAAAGAGATACCCTTTCATCTCAACATGGATCTATGCTGTAGAACACTTAAAAAAACACAAAAGAAAGGCAAAGAGGTAGGAAAGCCTAGAAGAGAATGACACCTTCTTATGTCACACCAAAAGAAAATCAGTACAGGGTGTTATTCTTCAGAAAAAGCCCTAGAATTAGAAAAAATATCAAGAAGGCAGACAATGAAGTAGTTTTTATAAAAAACTAAGCATATGCTATGCAAATAAAAACACTCATCAACTCAGGACTGGAATAATTATTTTTCTAATGTACAAAAGAAAGAGAACCATGAGTAAAAAATTATTTACAAGTACCATGGTAATGAAGGGCTGACTAGGACAGAAATGCTCCTTGAGATAAGGCTGAAACATACAGTTTAAGAGTCAATATAATCTCTAATGGTCATCAGAGGAATTATAGTCCTATATATAAAAAGTAGATTCAAAATCCATGTGAAATCATACATCCTCTTTTACATCAAAATATTTGTCTACATTATAATAACATGATCAGCCACCAACCAAAACAAAAGTCTTTGACCGAAACTTAGATTTTAATTTTCTAGAGCTGGCATAATTTATTTTAAAAATGAAATAATACAAAATAATAATGCCTGCACAACACCTCAAGCATTTACAGTTGTGGTGGAATTATCCAGCCACACAAACAGAAACATTCTCTGTGTTACTCAAAGAGGAGAGAGGTCTGAGCATCAAGTACCCTTGTTCATGTTATAACTGCTAGAAAGCAAATGGTACTGCTGATAAAACATGATTCCAATCTCATATGGTAGTACTCTATTGACCTAAATGAAATTACTTGCCATTTAATCCTCCAATTAGTAAAGAGTCTTTGATAAACTGCTCACTTAGCAATGGAAGTCTGGAACCAATTATTTTCCTTTTCCTCTTCATCTTCCTTTAAGCTTGCTCATCACATTCTTACTGCTGATCAAAAATTATACTACATTGGTTTTATATTTCAAAAATGTATTTACTTTTTTTTAGTAATTAATGAAGTCTTGCATCTGCTACTTGACATATACATTTTATACTGATTCCATAAATAGGCACATTGAGCTAAAAACAAGCTAAGCAATTTTCCCAAAGGCTACAGGGGAGGTAAGACTAAACATCTTACCAGATTCTACATAAAAGAAGAACAGAGTTCTCTATTCAATTGCAAGAAAAACATTAATAAACTTAATGGTTGGGGTTTTTTTTTCTTAAACTCTTTGGGAACTTCCCAAAAGGAATGAAAGAATGGGTACTACCAAGTAGAATAAAACGGCAAGATTATTATCAGAGATACAAAAATATAAAGTAGAGTATTATCTTTTTAAAATAATTAATTACAAATATTTTATTCATTATTTGAAGAAACAATATAAAGAAGCAATCCCCTACAACACACTTATTTTCATACTCCAAAATAGTATTTCTGGTCCTCTTCCCCAGCCATTCTCTAAAACTTCAGATAAGCCTGCAGGGCATCAAGTCTCACTAATTCCTCAAAACAGCTCCCTGTCACATATTCCTTCTTTTCCTAAGTAGGAGGAGAGCTGGAGTTATTAGTGGGAAACGTTGTCTTGAAGCATATGAGGTCAGTCAGGGACAAGAAGGCAGAATTTGTATTTCCTGAGAACTGAACTGAAATTAACATGAGAAAAGAAAACCATCTTGATTCTTTGATTCTCATAACATGGTATGTATCTGGAAGTCAGATACAGTTTGGAAAGAAGTTTGCAAAGGGTGAATAAACTTTCCCACATCTCTGAAAGACACTGTGATTTCTTTTAGTCTCTCTGATCTCAGCCAAACCACAAAGGATAACACCACATCTGGAAAAGCAATGAACATCCTCAAAAATACTGCATACTTGCACAATCCAGTAGACATAGTTTTTGCATGTGAGAATTTTGTCCATTAAAAATTCACCTAGTTTGATGATGCCGGTATCTCTTTCAAAACTTCTTACATTTCTTTCCAGTTACATTGATTGGAACTTTTCCCGCTTCCTTCTTTTGTGCCAAGCCATGCTTCATTTTTTGTTATTTTAATTGTCTTTAGTTTACTTTGTCAAAGTTTTTTTTCAATGCCTGCATTTTCTCTGAGCCACCACTTTTTGAAATCACCACTGGTTATTTCATTTCAATGCCCATTGCATTAAGATTATTTTAGCTATTTTGTTTTTCTCTATTTTTATCTAGATGCTTTGGATCACACAGCAGCCACCTTCTCTGTAACCTTAATGATGTGTATTTACCACTAAATTAACTTTATTCATAAAGGTAAAAAAAATTGTTCAATTAACAATCACATCTGCATTCCTTGAATATAATTTTCTGGGGTGAAATTCACTGCTCTAAGGCTTCACTCTCCCTCAGTATTAGCAGTCCTGCTGGGTGTTCCAGCAGCACAGGAAAAGGACTCAGTGCTTGTACTGGAGGCTAATCCTCAAAATCAAAAGAAAAAAAAATCCTACCTTTTAATTATTTTTATTTTTAAAAGACAGAGAAAAATATATTTAAAGAAAGTGATCCAACAGAAGCCAATCTAATGTGGGGAATTTTTTTCTAGAAAATTTGTCAAATTAAATATTTACTCCTTCAAGGGATTAATTCAAAACCATGTGGGCAAGAATCTTCTTGCTTGTCCTACAAATATGGCAAATCCCATGACAATCTATGATCTAAACCTGTATCAAAAGAAAAATCGGCATTTTTAAAACCTGTGCTTTAAGATAATTATAATCCAGAACTTTTCCTTTCCAGGGCAATTCCTTCTCCATACCTCTATCCCCTGTTGTGCTGGTACATCCCAATCACTTAGCTAGATGTTGAGCTAAAATATAGTTCAGTTAGGTATTTGTTTTTGTGGTTTATTTTTCTGCTGGACAGATTCCCCTGTCACCTGATCACAGAAGTTGTTGTACATACAGAACAATATGCAGACAGGAGGTTCAGTGAAGTCAGCTGAAGCCTTTCTCCTGCCCCCTGAGCTGGGTCTGCAGCTTCTGAAGCCCTTCTGCCTCCCGCAGTAATCTGACAGCAGTGAGAATTTCCAAAAGTCTTTCTCTCTGAAATATTTGATTGGCCTTAAGACTACATGTGATGGGTTCATGAGCTGGGATTAGAACTAGAATATAACACGGCATCCTTAGATGCAAAGAGTTTACATTTGGCTGACCGTATTTTGTGGAAAACTTTATAATCCATAGCTTTATGAAAAACTGTAGCATTTCCCTTGATATGTTTTGCTGCAATCTTTATTCTCAGTTTTGACCAGATAAAATTGTGGGAGTAAATTAGCATAGGCCCTAATGTTTTCTGCAGACTGCAGTGTTTGATCACAAAGACATTAACAGCAATAACATGTTGGTGGCTTTCTTAAGGGCTTGACTGGAAAAGAGCCAAAAGCAACAAGCTCTGGCAAATTCCCAAACCCTGGTTAATCCTTTGGTGAAGTAGCAGCACCACAGTAACAAAATGTTAACTTTTATGTGGCCTTTCTTTCAAAATGATAGAACAGAATTTACAATTAATGTCTCATTTACATTCCTAGAGACAAAAGAAGGGTGTGCTTTGCTCCCCAGTAAGTTTATGTTCAAAACATTAAAAAAGCTCTCGCCCAAACGGAATCCTGTTGTCAGCACATGGGATGGGATATGTCACGGTTCAAAACTAACATCCTATGTTATGCCTGTCCAAACTGCTACAGTCTGGCAGCCCTTCTTATTTACTCTAGACTAATTTTGAATGCAATCACAGAGCTATTCGAATTGTGGGAAACAAAGATTCCAGCCCAAACTTTTTTTAAATGCCTTTGTTTTCCTCCAGAATGTTTATATTATCCAGGTTAATGTGAGGAAGTTTACTTGGGAAAAAAAGAACCTTAACCATTGCACCATGGAAAATAACACAGCTATACAGAGGCCATTTTTCATGTACAGGCTTGACTTTGAAATCAGTGGAAAAAATGCTGTTGAGCAGATCAAAGCAGGATCAAATCTTGAAGCAGCCTTTCCCCCATCAGTCATGCTAACACCCCCCAAACTGCTGTTGGGTTGGCAGCAGAGAATAGCGTTATAGGTGATACTGCATGTGTACAATGGACCCTTTGAAAGTCTTTCCCATTGTCAAACTAGTTTAGTATTTGAAAACATACTAGTAATGTTCAAAGGTAATGTTAATAATTCACAAAGATGGATGAAATGTTAAGTGTGGACAAAAAAAAAAATTAGAACAGATCTTGCACTGCAGATTTTTAAACCACAAACTGCACACATTTTTACTTCACATAGAGGAAATATTTTCTTTATTTTGATTTCAGAGGGATTTCTTTTGCCATTGTTAGAGACTTTACAGACAACACGTTGGCCTAGATGCCACATCAGGCTGGTCTTACTTATATAGCCCATTCTGCACAGAGTGGATTTTAATATAGTTTTACTTTCAGATTGCAGCATTTAAAGGGAATTTGAGTAAATCACAATCAAAAAGAAGGTTCCTGCTGTCAGAACATGTGAAGTAGTACTCGCTATCATTTCTCTGTAGTCAGTTATAAAGCTAGAATTAAATAAAAAATTCTTGCAGAAAAAGAACTCTTCCCATTAAGGAACTTTGCATACAGTAAATACTGAGAAAATGTAACAGATACAAACAGGAAAAAAGGATGAAACAAGACTGCAAGGAACAACTACTTTGTATCCTTGAAGATACACAGGCTTCTCTGTGATACAACATGTTTTCTTAGAAACTTCTGGTATCACTTTAACAGCTCATCTAGTGTCCCAAAAGCACAACTGGATCTCTTCCTATCAAAACTCCATTCCTAAGTGCAGGCCTTGGGTGTGTCACCTTGAACACATCACAACAACAGCAAGTTCCAAGACCACCTCTAGGACTTCTTCCATGATAGGTATTGTTTCTATTGGGACTTTTGCCACCATTGTGCTTAAGTACTCTTGGTGTACCAAGGATGGAAAAAGTGCTCATTAAATTGAAGAGCCCTGTCAAAACAATGTTAATGACAAAATAACACTACTGCACTTAGAAACCCCACATGGTTCTGATCTCACTGATAGGAGCATCTCAAGTTTAATTCTGTTCCAAGAGTAACACCATTAAACAGAATTACATGTGTCAAACTAAAGACGGTATCAGTGAAACCAGAACCATCATCTTTGCATCTCTTTAACATTAAAATGGCAAATTCACTGTTCATTATATTATTTCATAGATGGCTTGCATTTTCAAAATGCTTCTCATCTTTTTTTCATGTATTTCACAAAGACGCTTTGCTAAAAATTACTAAGAATATTGAACTTCTCACTCCTCCCAAAAGGAAAAAAAAAAAAGAAAATAGACTTGTACATGTTGTGGATGGTCCAGAGATATTTTAAAACACCCAGCTGGGAAAAACACAAATTATATTAAGTTACAAGATTAAATAAAATTGGGAATCTGTCCAGGAAAATGACGTTCTGGGTAAAGCAAATAGGTGTATATTTATAGACTTTAGAGCTCTGAGCTGTTTCCCAGTTTTACAGGCTGGATAGGAGAGTGTTTAATGTAGGTTTTCAAAACAAGATAATCCTAAAAGACACAGTTAACAAACATACAAGTTCTTTGCTACTACTCCAAATACTAAAAATATTATCAAACATATAACACTAGCATTATTTTGCTTCCTTTTACATAAGTGGACTAAAAGGAATGGTATATAAGAAATACTCTTTTAAGCATTTAATTTATAAGAGCGAGTGGTATGTTTCTAACACCTGGTATCCTGACAGATCTAAAAGCACTTCCCAGTTCTGGGAAAACTGCAAAGCACCTGAGAGGTACTGCAAGAACATTCACACTATGTTTCACAACATGCCACTATTTGCTTTTAGCCAAGTCTTTCCCAGGCAAATTAAAGAATTTGGCATCCACACAGTTTAAACTCCTGACCTCCAAGCTGGTCCTTCCGCTGTGAGGAACTGGAGTAGCAGGAAGTGTAGTGTCCTAACCCCATAAATCTTGTGAATATTAACCTCCAGACCCATCAAGAACTATCTCTTCAGCATTAGTTTTAAGAAAACTTAAAAAATATTGCTTAGAATTTTGAAATAAACTATGAAATAAAGACTTAGAAACACAAATAACAATAAATGTTCCTACTTAACGCCACTTTCTGGACAAACACACATTAATGTTAAGAGGTATATGGATTTAAAAAAAAAAAAGATCTATTGGCCTTTCACCCCTAACTGCTTTCCAGAGTCTCTTTCTGACATTGATTTATACGTAAACAATTCTGAAAAAAATATATAGATATCAGATCAATTGAATAAAACACTCCATCTTCAGCACTGGGTAAACCCACATGCTGTTAAGGAGACAGCGAAAAATCCATTTTCATGTTTTTTCACAGACCACTGCAATTAATTATAACTGAGTCCTACATAACCCAAAATAACTATTATAAAATAATATATATTGAATATATATACAATATAAGATTTGCATCTAAAACTCTAGTGAAGAGCCTATTTTTTCATCAGTGTCCATGGTGAGAAGACATTTAAGATAATTAACACAGTATGTCTGCAATGTTTATGAGCATCAAAGAATCAGTAACTTTAGGTTAACTGTAAAGCAAGCATTATTTATAATAAATTAATTGTGCACTGGGAAAGAGAAATATCAAGCAAGCTCACAGCAGTTCAACAAAGCAGGAGATGATTAAGGTAGGACTGATTACCACCTCCACAACATACAGCTAACACGCCAATGTGGTAAAATCCGTAACCCACTCATTAGCTACTTGGACTTTTCCTGCAGGTCCTGGGAAGAGAAATACATAAGAAAGGAACAGGAAAGCCAGCAAGTTGATGGCCCAAAGGCATTAATAGAATCAAAACAAATTGAAGACCTAGGCACATCCAAGCCTACACTCAGACGTAGGAGTTTGGCACCAAGTTTCTCTTGCAAATCAGTCCTTGATGAGAAATATCACAAATAACTGGAAGGTCTTTCACTCACTTTGACTACACAGGATACCTAATTGAAATGCCATACCTCACATTTTGTCAGGATCTTTGATTCTTATCTTGTTTAGTGTGCATTTTTATTGCCCAGGCCACACTCCAGTTAAGTAGACACGATACACGCACACACATACAGAAATATTCAAATGCATATGCCATCTACATATACAAATATAGTTTCTCCAAAACCTTTACATTCTAAGTTGATGATTATCCATCTTCTCTCCTAGCAGAAGTAACACTGTTAACACTGTAGACAGATTGGTATAGACTATGGTACTGTTTTACATGCTTTTTAAAAGACTGCTTCACGTATAGAAACTACGGTCAGATGAGAACTTAGAAACACAACATTTTCCAGAATTATATTGAAGCAATAAAACAAGTGCCTCATAAAGGGCCATAAGCATTTGATGAGTTTTTTTGATATTTTTTGAAAGCAGGAAAGATGGACTGAGATACCTCCCAAAGCAACATTAGTGAAGTTTGCTCCAAGCCACATTTCCCTGCCTCTTCCCAAGCCTCCATGACACAACCTATCATTCACATCCATGAGTCCACAGAACCTGTTCCTTTTCTCCTTCAGGCTACCAGTTCTTTCAGTACTGAGGCTACATCCTAGCCAGTTAACACACAACTATTCTGTATTTTATTTCATCCCATTTACCAATGTATGACCTCAGGCTTGACTTGCAGCATAGTTTTCAAATCCAGCTCTGACAACAGAATTATTCCCTTCTAACAAGCCTTCCTGTGGAATTGATCCCTATATGATTTGCATGCACAACCACTAATTAGCTCTCCAACAAGCTCATCAGGCCATTTTAAATGGGCAAGACTACCACGGATCAAAAAAGTTTCATTAATTTTCAGTGCCCAATTTGAGACAGGTTAGCGGACCTGTTATTTCAAGGTACTCCGCTCTTTTTATGCTCAAAACACAGTTTTCATGGACATCACACACTACCAGCATCAGACCTACAAGTTATCTGAATTCCAACACCTAAGAGCTTACTGTTTCAACTTGTAACAAGTCTTTCATTACAGCTTCTGTGCATATTTTTCTAGGTTTCTGAAAAGGCAAACTGTACTATAGTATGAATTATTATTACATCTAAAAATTGTGCTAAGCAACAGCAATGGGCCAAAGCTGTGATTTTTACATGATTTGTCAACAAATGTAAATTGCGTTTTGCCATATTAATAAGCAGAGAAAAACATTCTTGACAAGGTGACATTCTGAACTCAGTATATGGACACAGTAAGTCAAGCTAGTGCCTTTATTCTGCAATTACAAAAGGTTTTTTATTATTTGCTTTGTTTAAGAAGCATAAAAATGGACAGGTTTTGCTGTGCGAGAAATTCTCAGGAAACAATGCAAGTTTAAAAAAAAAAAAAAAATCAAAGTCCATCTCCTGTAAAACTATTGTAATATATATTCTTAAAGGCAGAGCTGAGTAAATTTTCTATTAAATTATTTGATTTTATATTATTTACTACTGTGGAATATAACTGCAAATAAAATTAATCAAGATACCACATCCTGTCAATAAGTTCATAAGTATCTAAATTTTAGTGAAAGTCAATGGCGGACATTTTTAAATACATAAATTAATAAAAACATCTACCTCTCCTGACTTAACAAGGCAACCTCCAATAACACTGATACACCTAACTGCTTGGATTACCTTTGAAAATTTACCAAATAAACATGTATTCTTAAATCTCCGACATTTAATTGCAAAAGCCACACTGAGTAACTGAAGTCTGACATATGCTAACCTTTACCAATACAATGCAGAAGTTTCTGTGTCTCTGCCTTTTCTAAAGGCAAATGATAGCCCTGAAGTTTATTTCAGTCTCCCAAATTGTACAGGGTTTTCTATCACTTCAGTTGAATCCAATTTGAAACTGAGGAGAGAAGCTTTCCACTTACATTGCACCAGGATAATTTTTCAACCCTCTGTGTTTCACAACAGGACAGTTACAGAAAACAAATTCTCCTAGCCTGGAGCCTTTAATGCGTGAAGTCTGGGGGAGAACAACAGAAACTTGCTTCCTCACAGGACATGGGATTGACTTTTGCTCTTCCTTTGTGTGCACTTCCAGACCATTGGGTCCATGGAAGGTTTGTGCTACCCAGCAGGTTCCCCAGATCTAGAGTCCTGGCATTTAAGAGCATGTGTGGACAGCATATGCCAGCCTAGTCCACAAAGGCAGACAAAAAAGGGCAAAAGCAGGTTGATGCCTATATTTAAGTGTTGAGCAACAGGAAAATAAAATTATTACCTGTTTTCTCCACCCCACACCAAGGTATAGGCAACACAGGATACACAGCTCTCGGGGCACAAAATGCCTATTTGCCACTGTGCAAGTGTCAACACAGATATTTTCAAGAATCAATTAAAAAGTGCATTGACCTCTAGGTAGTTACTTTTTGCAAATACAGAGCTTTCAACTTCTGTTCTGTTTTTTCCATGCTCATAGAATCATAAAACCATACAATCATCTGGGCCGGAAGGGACCTTCAAAGGTCATCTAGTCTGACCCCGCCGCAGTCAGCAGGGACAACCCCAACTAGAGCAGGTTGCCCAGGACCTCATCGAGCCTCATCAAGCTACACGTTTTTGTGGAGACTCCTACCACAGAAACAGAAGGAAGATAAAGACTGCAACTGATCGGTTCTGCCATTTCATTCCCCAAAACCAGATCTTTTATATACCTCTGCGGGAAAAATACTAATTTATTCTACAGTCTTGTGATGAAGCATTTTAATGCATTCCTTAATAAGATGAGTTGTCATTCATTTTCTTGGCAATATATTTGAAAGTGTCACAGTTTGAGCATGTAAACTGGCCTAAATTCAGATTTAGGAGTCTGTGGGAAAACTCTGTATTCATTAAGTCGAACACAGAAGGATACTGTTGGGAAACACAGGATAAATGACTCTGTACATATTCCCTGCTGACAACAGTGCTCTAGCTCCCACATACTGTCCTGGAGTTGTTTCAAGAAGACATCTCTGTTAATACTTGTTATACAATTAAACCTTTAGAGCTGATGAAGCGAGTGCTCAGAATTGCACATATATTGGCTCTTCAGCTCAGCCAGATGTAACACCCATTGCAGAAGAGCTCAGATTTTTTCATGATAGAAGTCCCTTTTAAAAATATTTGACCATACACCTATTTAAACATGTCCACCACAAAAACATACCAGAGAAGACAGAACTTCATTAGCCTTGGATTTTATACTTTCTTTTTTTTTTTGAAGTGAGTAATCTCTCTGTTTTGTTTTGGACAGGAACATAGACAGGAATTACACACACACTACTTCGTATCACATTCACACACTACCATATCACCCAGCAGTACAAATTTGGCCTTGATCAGATATGAGCACATATAATGTGGTGTATGTGAGAATGGTCAGGCATGACAATTTTTATGTTAGCTAGCGTTTACGTTGGCTGCAGAGGAACTGAAGATAACTAATGCAAAAGGAATCTTGAGAACCATGTTTTCAAGCCATTGCAATTGTGGCCACACAATCTGAAACAGCCCTTGGGATGTAACAATGACAAAACAAGGGATTTGAGAGAGGCCCTTCTCTTAAGCAGGAAAGGGACAAATCAAAAGTGTTTTCTCAGCAAAAATGTGGTTAACAGCTCAAAGTAATAGTTTATTCACTAATAAATTTGCAGAGCTAGTGGAGTGCTGATCTAAGAAGCATGTCTCCGTGTACTCCAGGTCCCGTCTTCCCTTCCACGGACTGAAGGAGTGAAGTACAATGTGAAGTGTATATGCAGATTACAACTGCCAGTAAGCAGAAGAAATTATTATGCTGAATCATCTTCACTTTCCACTAAGAAAAATCTGCTACTGCAGAATTCAGCAACTGCAGGACTCTCCCAAGTGGCTCTCACTCCCCCTCTCTCATCCAGCTTTGCTAAATGTCTCTGCTGCTTCTAGAGCTTAACCATGACAAAAGCCCAAATTCTCAATTCTATGAGTGGTCACCAGAGAGGAAGACTAAGGAGAAACAAATTTTTGAGACTTTGCAGTTGAGAAAATTAATAAAGGCTCCATAAATCGGTTTAGTTGGTGGGTGCTTTTTTTGTGTGTTTTTTCTGGTTTTTTGTGGGGTTTTTTTTGTTTGTTTTGGGTTGTGGGTGTGTTTCTGTGCTTGTTTGGGTGGTTTGGGGGGGGTGGTGGTGGTGGCTTTTCTTTTTTCTTTTTTTTAATGTGGTTGGACTTGATGATCTCAAAAGGTCCCTTCCAACCACTAAGATTCTGTGATTCTGTGATCACTCATATGCCATATCTTATTTTGAATGCAACAATGTTGGTTCAGAAATAGATGGCTTTGAATGGTTCTGGGTTTTAAACATTTTAATTCTAGTTCTTTAGCAAAATCAAGCCATATTTCCATTGAGCCACCAAAACTGATATTCAGTAAAATTGCAGAGTATATACTGTAATTACTCCATGAGCTTAGTGCTTCATTGTAAAGGTTGCCTGACATGCAAAAAAAAAAAAAGTCTGTTGTTTAGTCATGCTTTGTTTTAAAAGTGGAGGGGAAAAAAAAAGAAGTCTAACCTTACCAAGAATTCCACTCAATTTAAAAACAAAATCAGTATGTACCTTTTTCAGATACATCATGGTTTCACCAAAATGTTGAAAAATGAATGATAGAGCAGAAATAGAGATGTGAAATCATCATTCTGACTTAGTTAACAGCAAGCTATGGCAACAAACACCACTCATAAGAGCAACAAATTCAACTATCTGGTCTCCCAAATTCTATATTTAAAAACTTCATTCAGTGTCACTTTTGACTGAAGAAGCTACAGAAGAGTTTTCATGCTTCGGATGCAGTATACCCTTTCAATTCAGTATTTAACTTTTCTGAATGTACTTTTTTGAAGAATGACCTGTTTTTGTTACTTCAGTTTATTCAGTTCTTTGTGTTCTTTTAACTTCTATCAATATTAAATATAAATTCACCCACTGGCATTTCAGAATCACCTGGCAATCTCAACCCACTACTCTTCAATGCTGATTCACAATTTCTGCAGTGACTTCAGCAAGAACAAAATAGCAAAATGTGATCAGCTTAATATAAAAAAAACAAACTTAGATGCCAAATTTGGTACTGAACTACCCAGAGGCCTTTCTGCTTCACAGAAATGCTTAAGTTGATGCAAATCCAACCACACTAACAGTGCAAAGTTCTTCTAATTTTTTTTAAACAGCCCAAGACTGTTCACTTCAACAATTATTCTTCTAATTCAATAATCAGTGAATCAACTGATTGAACCCAGCATGCCACAACACTGGTCTATATCTTCTCATTCTTTCCTAAATGATTAACAGTTCTAAAAAAGCCTTTGCAACAAGTCCGTATTTGCTTACATGAGGTAAAACATCTAACGTCTTCCACAACATCTCTGTAAACGCACCACAGGAACTCAAACAAGAAGCATTCAGTGGCTATCAGTTGATCCTGTACCATCCCCTAAATCAGAACCACTACAATCTGTTCCAGTGAGATATTCAGGTATTTTTTTGCTAATTTCTAACCTCTAGGATACACTACTTTTTAAGATAAGTCCTGCTGAATAAACACCCTGTTGCAAACACCTGTTGCATAAGGAGCTATGGCAGCTGTTGCAGATGTGTTGGCTGGCTCTTGCAGACCATGTTCCATTCTTCTGTTAGGGTGCTACTGTGGTAGAGTTTCCAGAATGCCATCTTCTCTGTGAGTGAATAGCAGAGCCTAGCTGTTGGGCTGCTACAAGACAGAAATGTTTCTCAGCTGACAACCAGAAACAGGATGTAGCAGCTTCCTGAATTTTCACAGCTGACCTTAGCAAAATATTTCGTAGCTTTCTATTAAATTTCTCCAAAACATTAAATGAGTAACAGTCTTCATAGGCTTTAGTTATCTTCAGTATTCTATTAGGTGTGTGTAAAATCTTAGAGAAAGGATGCATCAGGAATTATGTTTCGGCTCTGACAGTCTGCAACACGATCTTGTACTAAAAGATGAAACTCTGGATCTTCTCAGATGGACTAATCTTAAGAACAAATTCTGTTCAGTGGGTAATTCAGACAAAAGTGGACCATAACACTCAAAGGCATCTTGATAAGGGATGGCATGCCAGGAAAGACTGAACATTCTTTATTTTATCCTATACATATTTTATTATAATTTTAATGGAAAATGATGTATGTATCACTATTTTTTAAATGAAAGCTCTTATCTTACATATGTCATATAAAACCATTATCAAACCATAAGAATTCAAAACAGATCAGTGTGTTTAGATGAGGTATGTGAAAAAAATAAACATATAGCTCACAACTTACAGCACAAAACCGTGTGGCATTCACTAAAGACTCATCTACGCAATTGAGAGAACTGCGTTTGCAAAAGTAATTTATAGACCAACTGTCAAGGATCACTGGAACAGTCAACGTCTGCTGAACCAGAGCTGTGGACTCTCTCCATCTTTAATGATTTTAAAGACTCAGCAAAACAAAAGTTGTAACTGAACCCTGATCTAGTGCTGGT
>JAOTQQ010000032.1:34135923-34169277 GCA_026546715.1 Gallinago undulata | reverse complement strand
TGGACTCTCTCCATCTTTAATGATTTTAAAGACTCAGCAAAACAAAAGTTGTAACTGAACCCTGATCTAGTGCTGGTTGGAACAGAAACTGGACTAGATGACATCCAGAGGTTCTTTCCAACCAACTTTTCTATAATTCTCTGATTTCATGGTACTGCGTATGATTACCACATTCCTAATGAATGGATTCATGAAAAAAGTGTCATGGCCACAAAAATCTCACAGTCAAGAGCAGTCCTTTAACTCCAAAAATCGTATTAGGACAATGGCTCAACAGCTACAGTGACACATCAAAATTGGCCCAAAATAAATGGGAGAGAAGAGTACAAAAAATGTGTCTGTAAGTTGAAAGAAGAGCATTTTTCCAAATTGGATAAACTATTTCTCCCTTAAAGCATATATTATCAGGAGATTATATTAAATCCTTTTTTTAAAATAGTTACCTGAAGTCTTAAGCAGTAAATTTACAACTCTATAAGCATTTAAGTCTTTTAAAAAATATTTTCTGTAGTTTTGCCCAAGTATCAATATTACCATATTTATAGCAAATAGAATTTTGCTTGCGCTACCCATTTCAAACTTTTTCTTTGCAATACCACAATTCATCACAAGTTTAAAGTGAAGACAGTCATCTCCTTGGAAAAATGCTATACTGCCAGATAAGCAAGGGCTGGACACAAGAAAGCAGGTTCAAGAGAAGAAAGCCAAAAAACATCCTTATATGTGCATTCTTGTATGTATGTTCTTATATGCGCATTCTTATATGTATTTCTTTACAGCAGTGACTTTTTGAGCACATTACCAAAATCTCACACTAATTTTAGACAGGGTTTACTAGCTAAAAACCGTATTTCAATTCCCTCAGGAATGCAAAGGAATGTAACTGTTGCATGGTTCGTCTGGTGGTCTGACTCAAGGAAGGGCTGCCCTGTTTTCTGGGACGTTTTCCCCGCACCTTACTTCTGCCATATACTCTGTATAACCGCAAGGTAAACTCAAGGCTCAATGCCGTCCCCGCTGCGGCTCCCGGAGACCAGTAAGGATGGAGTAGGGCGGGTCTTTGCGGCGTTAAGACAGGCCCCGAGCGGGACTCGGGCTTGTCAGGGGCCTGAGAGTCCCCTCCCGGGGGCTGCTACCGGGCCACAGGCGCTTACACAGACCTGCCGGTACCGGAGAGCCCGGCGGGGACGGCTGCGGCCACCCTGCCCGTTCCCCCGCCCCCGGCCCAGCCCGCCCCCGCGGCGTGGGGAAGGCACACGCGTGGACGGACACACACACACGCACACACTTACTTGATGTCCTCCCAGACGGCGGGGCCGTAGTTGCGGATGACGAGCAGCTCCAGGGCATGATTGACGAAGCCGTACTGCGGGGCAGGGCGAGGCGGCGGCGCGGTCAGGCAGCGAGCGTGGGTGGGGGGGCTAGCCCCTTCCACCGCTCCGCAGCATCCCATCCCATCCCATCCCATCCCACCCCACCCCACCCCGACCTCTCCGAAACGCCACCTCCCCAACCTCCCCCCATAATCTCCCCCAAAATAAAGGGCTGGGGGCCGGGTCCCCTTACGGTCCCCTCACGCTCTTCCCAAGCGGATTCAGCCTCTTCCCTCCCACCACGGGCCCGGACCAAGCCAGGCACCCTCCACTAGCCCCGCTGTCCCGGGTAGGAAAGGTGGCCCGGGGAACCTCACCATGGTGCCGCCGTCACGGTGCCGCCGTCACTCCTCCGCCGCCGCCGCCGCCGCCGCGAAGATCGGTCCCGATCGCCTCCCTGCCTCCCCCGGTCGCTACCTCCCCGAGTGGCACCCACCGACAGCCAATGGCGAGCGCGGCCGCTGCTCTAGCGTCCAATGGCGGGCGCGGCCGCCGTGCGTTTCTCCAATCAGAGGCGGAGGCGGGACTGCGGGAGGCTGAGGGGATGCGGCGGCGCGAGCTGGGGCGGGTGTGCGGGCGGGGCAGTGGGAACGGCGCGGGCAGGGGTGTGCGCGCGGGGTAGTGGGAACGGCGCGGGCGGGGGCAGCAGCCCCTCGCTGTCGGTAGAGGGGCTCGGGGCGCTGCTGCCTGTGGCCGGCAGGAGCTGGAGGGCGGCTAGCCGGGCCGCTGCTCTGGCGGCTAGGTGGGTTCCTTGGGCGCACTTGGGAGCAAGGCAGGTCGCCTTGCTCCTCCTCAGGTGCTGAGGCGGGGGCGCCCCAGGCCGGCGTGTGTGGAAGAGGAGAGGAGAGGAGGGGCAGGCCTAGGAAACGCATACATCCCCCTGCGGTTTATCTTCCCCGAGGCTCGCCTCAGCGGGAAACCCTTCGAGCCTCTGTCTTACGGTTCTTCCCTACGCATCAAAAAAAAAAAAAAGGTTTTTCCAAATGCTTTTCTCCAGCTGGAGTCCTTGGGAGTCGCCTGACACTGCGTCAGAAAATTAATTAAAGTGCCTGGCAGGTTCCTAGGGGCTAGGTACATACAGGTAGTGTGTGCCCTGGTGTCAGTGCCCTATGCAGTGGTTCTCTTCACAGGAACAGAAATGCATCCTCAGATGTTTCATATCCCAGTGCACCCACTTAACTTTTAGGAATATAAATGCCCCCTAAAAAGTGAAGAGTCTGAGGGATGGAATGATCACAGACATTTCTGTTTCTGTGCATTCATTTTTCAAAGGCTAGTGAAGTTAAAAGCATAGTAATGAGTGCTTTGAGTACTATTTTCTTTGTGTGCGTTGTTGAGTCCTTATCAGTAGCCGATGTGAATAAACACTGCATTGGATGCTCAAAGGGTTCTCCAGGTAAGGTATGACCCTTATGACCGGAGTTTTTGAGCAGAAGATTGCTGACACCATGTCAAAGGCAGCTCAGAAATAGCACGCTGTCATTGTATACATGGAACAAAAAAGCACCACTTGAAAAACCCATTTAGTTTAAAGCCCTTTATACCATCTGAGGCCATACCTGGCTTCAGCATATGAAATAAAAATCCTAAGGAGGTTACGGATATTTTTTTTTTGCTTGCTTAAAAAGCATCAAATTATATTCAAGAGGTAATGAGAAGAGGATCCCTAGGAGGATTGTAAGGCAAATAGTTGATGGATTACTACGGCAGTAGCTCATGGGCAGAGACCTTGCTACATTCAGTAGAGCCATAGATGCAGTCAATCCAGATGGATTCTAGATGTAAGTAAAAATGCAAAAGTTCAGACTGTAGTAAGACAGTAAGATTAAATTTTGAACGGTTCACATCCTTTATAAAAAAAGAAAAAAAAAAAAAAAACAACAATCCCCAAGGTGGAGTATGTGTTTTGGAATTCCCATGTAAGTTAACAAATGACAACATTTAAAATCTTTTGAAACCACATCTTTTGAATCTGTATTAAAACATGTTAAAATTGGAATAAGGAGACAAATTATGAATGGATATATATCAGAAATGTTTCAAACTTAATCTCAGAAGGGATTCAAGAACTGCAGAGGGAAACTCTACTTTGAGGTCATGTAGGCATAATAATCAATTCTACACAGAAAAGAACAAAATTTCAATATAACCAGTTAAAACCATGATATGATAGGTTTGAAGGAAGGAAAGAAAATTTTTAGAAAGAGATAACTGACTACTGGTTGATATATCTGTGTAGAAAAACAAACAAAAAACTGAAGAATTGCAAATCTCTAGGAATCTCTTCAATCTCCAGGAAACCGGCAACAGAGATATAATAAATCATGCTGTTGTAACCAGGCAAAAGGCTATGTTTCCCTATAGCTGAGGAGGAGTCAACTTGTCACCAATTAACTAGGATTTGAGTACATCAGGTTACCATCTACTTCTTTTTGGTAGGAAGTAAGTTTTGGGAAAATGGGAAAATATATCCTACAATATAAATGTTGTAGCTACATGGCCTTTGTAATCTTTGTGTGCCTACTGATGGTAGTGAATCTACATTACTGGAAGATCTAAGACAATACTTAGGAGTTTTACCCTCTGGTGTTGTGTATTCTTCCTCTCCACACACCTATAAAGTAGTTTTGAGGACACAAAATGTCAAGGAAGTCCTGACAGAACATCCCAGTCAGGGTATGCCAGCACCGGGCCAGGACACGAGAAGACTAGGTTGCAAATCAATGTTAACAAAGTCCCCATTCTTCCTAAATTTCAAGGGTACCTACTTGATCAGTCTGTAAACCCTCATGTTCATAAAATGATACTAGAGAGATTACATAATATTCATTTTGGATATGTTTTTTGGAAAGTAGATTATCCTGACAATTTTGTGTACCTGAGCGACATTTTTTCAGCAGTGCTGATAACTGCAAAGGTCAAAATTACTTCAGACAGCTGTGAAGTTGCCTTTCTTCTGATTTGGTTCAGGCTTGGTAAGGTTGCATTTGCAGGCTGTTCTTGCAATAACACCATTGTAATACAAGCAGAATTTCTAGCATCTGGGGTGAGGTTTGTAAAATGTGAACTGGAAAGAGCACAGGCAGAGTTAAAGCAGGCAATGACTGATTTAGTTTTCTAAACAGGGGTCCCCTTTCAGAAGTTTGGAAGATGAATCAAAGAATTCAACCAAGTGATTTGCTGAGAGGGACCAGCCTCCATTCTAGATGCCTGCTGAATCAAGACTACCTGGTAAATCTTAGGCAAGATTTGGCTGCAGATGAAGTAGAGGCTGTAAGTAAACAAAATAAAGTATGTCAGGCTAAGCTGTTAATACTGGGCTGTGTTTTCAAGGCCTGACCCTATAAGTATCAGGACTGTTAGGTCACATGTATTATGCGTATTTGGACTGTATCTGATGCACTTCCATAAAGTGCATCAGCTTATTCACTATAGCATGCAATCACATTCCGATTTGGGAATCCACCTGTAGTAGGTATAGCTCATAACCTGCTGCCCAGGTGCTTTTTGGTATTCAGGAGTGGGAGCGTAGCTGTGGCATTAGCCGCAACTGGGACATGCATGGGATGGAATGCTGGTGTGAAAGGAGCTCTTTAGAAAATGCTTTCTCTAACTCAAATCCCACAAGGCAGCTTCTCCACTTTGTGTCCCCCTGAACACGGCTCACAGGAGGAGTTTCTTGCATCAGAAAGCCAAAAGAGTTGTAGTCAAGTGATTATAGGGGAAAAACAACTGCTGTACTTTTTAAGTGGTGGTATACATTTTTTTTTTCAACTAGAGATGCTAACTTCATCTGGAAATTCTTGTTGAGATTCATGAAAGCAAAAAGTAAGACCATTTTGTGTTGTATGAAAAGGCAGCTGCTGAGACAATAACTTTGGGAAAACCACTAGCTGGCCAAGAACATCCACATTCAATTCAATATGGTTTGTGTTACTACACTATAAAAGAAAGTATTTTAATAAGTTGCATTTTGTACTTTGGACTTTGCTCTTATAGTTTATATTGTTACTGTAATCCTGAACAAAAATGTTGCCTTATATCGTATCCTGGATTTTGTTTACTGAAGATAGAGTTACTTTACTGAAATCAAACTGAATTATAGGTATTTTCTAGTTATCTGTCTCAAATCATAATGGCCCAAGACTTGACATTTGGGATTGTCATAATCATACTTCTCAGGTGCAGAAATAAGATCTTTTTTTTAAGATCACTTCAGCAAGATTCATTATTTCTGCTGTACACTCTTTCACTATACCATACATTAATTTTCCAATACTGGTATCAACAAGCTGTGATTGAAACAGCTCTCAATATGACAATGGTGTTCTGTAATGCAATAACCTGTGTAGATTCAAGATCTGTGGGCTCTGTGGCATGTAATGCAATGTCATCTTAATGGAATGTAATCTTAGCCATGCAGCGCAAAGTAATCATATGTCCAAATCTTCCCTAACACCTTCTGCAATCAGAGGAAAAACTCCTACTGATTTTCACAGGCTTGTACTCCAAAGCTCCTGAGAACTTTGTTGTCTTTGATATTTCTTTGGCAGGTTTTGTTTGGGCTGAAAGAAATCAGAAGAGTGGAAATGTACTTATGACTTCATCTGCCCCTTTTCACAGCCTTGGGATGTTGCGGCATGTGTTCCTTTAGGTTATTTCCCAGTACATGCTGTGTGTGCAGGCTACTCATATAAACATGGCACTTGTTGGTTTAGTGGCACAATAATTTGTAGCTTTGTACTGCTCAGAAGATGGCAAACAATTTCAGCTCAAATCTTCAAAGGAAGCTTTATAATGGGTCCGCAAAGCAATGTGCTCGTTTCCATTTATATTAGGAAACCACTGGCTCGACTTTGCTGTCAGTATCAAAAATCTGCTGAAGCAGATGAAACACAACTTTATAAGGTTGTTTACTTTGTTTTAGATTCTTTTACAGTTTATTATTTCTTTGACTGGCTCTCCAGCTTCATGTTCCAGCCTAACTGCATATTTAACATTCAGATCCTACTGTTTGTGCTCAGAATAAATATCTTTAAACTGTGCATCTGGATGTAGAGTGGTTCCAGAACCATTGATTATCTTCCATCTTTTATTTGTGCTTCAGTATAAGAGTAATGCTGAGAAACATACATAAGACAGTGACCTTTAACTCTCTCCCTTTGCTCTGCAGAAAAGGACTGCCAGTGAACTCATGCAAATACACTGAGAAATAATAATAGTAAAAAAAAAATGTAAAAAAAAAAAAAGGGCTTATATCTGATTATTTCCTTCCTATGCAGTTGTGAGCAGCCATACCATCAGAGATGGCTTTTGAGGTCTCTAAAGACTGTTGTGGTACACATCTCACAGAATGAAAGGTAGAAAAGAAAGTCCTAGCTTTCATTTCAGAAACAGCCTCAAAGTTAAATTTGGTTCCTGCCAAGCCAACTTCTGATAAACTGGAACAGAGCTTTGAAAGCAGCACAGTCCCTTGTACGCTATATGGCAAATAGCCACAAAAATTATTGCTGTTACAGGAAACAAAAACTCCCCTTCCACTGCTTTTGCAGAACAATGAGCAGGCATAAAGAATGGTAGCAGCTAAAGCAGCCTACTAGGTTATAGGATGGGTGGGGTTTGAAAAAGGGTCCCCTTGCCAAGATTCAAGAGAAATTCTTCTTAATTCTGATGGCTTTCAGCTGGAAACACTGATTTTTCCTCCTGTACTATCTGTTGCAGCTGTTTCTGCAGAGAATAAAAAAAAAAAAATGGTGGGAGAAATAAACTGCATTTGGGGGAATTCTGAATTCTTCCTTTGTAAGATTTCACAGGAAAAAGTAGATCTGTCCTAGGGCTCGATTATATGTGCACTTTACTGTTTTGTCAGTTTCTATGCTTTGCTTTTGCACAGTAGTTCAGAGAGAAAGAAAACATCAGCTACACACTAATTGCACTTCCTCTGATACCAGAAATGAGATATTTTTTTTTTCCAGTATCTTCCTGAAATCTTATCAGGCCTTGCCTGAATGAAATACAATTAATTAAATTCTTTTGCTATAGCTTTTACTTTAGCTATGTCACTGTTGAGATTCAAAGGACCCATTTTTTATTTATTTCAAGGGCTATTTACATCTCTTTGGCAAAGAAATTGCAGTTGTGACAAAAATGTATCTTCTATCACATAGTGTCAATGTGAGCAGGAACCAGTCCTACAGAATCTTCATGAACTAATAAAACAAAAATTCAGATAATAACAAAACTGTTTCTGGACTTAACACTAAGATACTTGTATCCTTATATAAACAACATTGCATAGTCTCTGAAGACTTTCACAATATCATACAACAGAATACTATACAAGACGTCAGCTTAAAAACAACCATTTTATTTCCTTGCAAAATCTCCCAGTATTATATCAGTTAAATTGCCTTCCTTTTGTTTATCTCAACAATTTGCTTATTGACTTTCTTATTCCTTTTTTACACATTGGCTTTAAGTGAGAAGATTAGTTAAAAATAATTGTCCCTTATTAAATACATATTCATTCATCAAAAACAAAAGAACAGCTCTAGTGAGACCTAAATTCTTAAGTTATGCTTAAAGCTAAACATACACTTGTGGGGTTTTTTTGCAGAACAGGTCTGAACAAAAGTACATTTTAAAGCACTTTCTTGAATCATTGTCTTAAATACATGCCTAAATCCTATTTACTTCACTGAGATTCAAGCATATTGCTTTATGTGTACACTTAACCCCCTTATCAGGAGTATTCTCTGAACTAAGGCTGAAGTGTAGACATGGGAATGTTTTGAACTTTTCAGAAAAAAAGCTAGTGAAATAAAAAACAATTCTACAGCAATTCTATCCTAGCTAGTAATGTAGCCTAGGGTGTATTAAAAAATAATATCTTCCAAAATAATGTTGGAAGATTAATTTAATCTCTCTTAAGAACTTTGGCCTAGGGCACATTTTATTTCACAGAGATAAAATTAGGAAGCTATCAGGAACTGCCATGATGAACATCCTACTGAATGACAGGTGTATACAAAATCTGGCTTTGAGAATGGCCATCATCTAGTCCAGCAATAGTTCTTTCCCAGGGATGAAAGGAAATTCACTCCCGAGTCCCTCCAATTCAGTAGATAGGGAGAAAGATTTTTTTTCAAATTAAAAGCCTATTTGTTTTTAACATTCAACAGACGACAGGGGTGGATAGATTCCTACTGACTTCAGTCATTACTGGCTTAACACCACAAGCCTGCTGAAGAGACAGTAGTCAGATACTCTCATATTTCTAAATCCATGAGCACCCACATGGGACTGCTACTAGCCTCTGCATATTTATGTCAATAGAACAGGAATTTCTGACCAAAATAATATTGCAAAGATCAGTCTCAAGATTTGCATAGTCCATGTTTCCTTGAAACACTACTATTATAAATATCACAAATAGTTATGCTTGCACATGTGCGTGTATATATGTGGCACATGCAAGAGAGATGTGTATATATATAACAGAGAGGAAGCTTTCAGGTTCCATTTTTGTGTAACAGACCTTTTTCTAAACATCTAGGATACTTAGATGCTTGGATGGACATAGGAGACCTGAAGCAATGGCAGCAGTCAGTGTTTCAAGTTTTGTTCAAATGCTGCTTGCAGGAAATCTGAATTAAAATATGCTTTTAAAATTTTCTTAGTGCTAGTTCTTCATAAGGATTTTTCTGAAGACTCTGATAGTACATGCTCTGTATGAGTTTCTTCTGCAAAATAGTAGGATAAACAGTATATTGAGCTTCAGAATGAACCAGTCAAGTTCAGAAAATGAACAAAATGGCACCTTAGTGTAATGTAGTTGCTCCCTGTAAATTACCAGAGAGCAAAATCTGATTCATTGGCAAGTAGCTTGAAGAAAGACTCTTATGGTTAAGAGATAAGAATATATCTCTAATATAAATATTATATCTAATAATATTTGATACTACTGGAAATATTTGTATGTGTGTAAGCAGTAAGCAGTTGGGATCAAACTACAGTACAGAGAAATTTCTATGCAGATGGATCTGCTAGTCAGAGAGGCAGAATCCTAAACTCAGGAGTCGTAACTAACTCTGTTCTGCCAGTTCTAGAGACAGACCCTTGAGAGTTCTCCACTCATGTTCCACCATCCACAATAGAAAAGCTTGTACTGTAGTATTATTAATAATTTGTATATGTATTCATATGTTTTAAAGCATTTCTGTTCACTGGTAGATTCCCCTGGCAACTTTAAAGCGAGTATACCGTAAGCATTTCAATAATATGTCATACCCACATTGCTGTCCTTCAATAAGGACGCTAGCTGTAAAGTGGTATGATACTATTGCATTTTATACAGTCTGATTGGAATTTCCTTTCTAAGCAAACACTCCAAAGCATGTTTCATTACACTTCTTTTAAAACATTTCAAATTTAAATGACAACAAAAGGAAAACATTTATTGCTCTAATACATAATAGCAAGTGGATACTATTATTTTTTGTAAAGTATTTTAAAAACCCCAAGAACTAAATTATTGTTTGATGATTACAGAGACTTTAGTATGTGATTATACAGTGTTTTAATCTATATTCATTTTATACACAAAATAAAGTTCATGAAACAGTAAGCAGCAAACTGCTATGTATATGTGTATAAACTACAATTAGAAGCCTGATCCAGAAGTCGCTGAGCACCCTCAACACATTGACTCCAGTCGGTGTTAGAAGATGGTGAGCAGCTTCTAGGATAGGGCCCAAATGATGCACTGGAAGAAGTATGTGATAGCAATGACAATATTTTAATGGATATTTTCTTCTGGAATCACTAAGAAAATGTATTTTAATAGTAATTGATAAGCACCAGCTCACAACACTGCATATAGCTGCGTCACTTGCACATTACATTTCCTGACACACTGCATGTATAATACATCTAGAATTCTCAGCACAGAGAGAACTGAGAGAGTTGTTACATAGCACTTAGAAATTACCACAGGGAAAATGTAGTTTTTAGTAGCATTTTCAACAGTGAAGTTGCAACATTATTTTAGTGACTATGTTCCTTATGCAAAGGAAAAATAAAAAGTAGTCAGTGACATACTTCCTGAAATTTTAATACTGGCTTTCAGGTGTTAACAATCTAAAGTGCTTTAATGTTTCATACATTTTTAAAAATTTTCAATTTATACAAAAAAAAATCAAAATATTTATAAATTTATTCTATACACTTGTAAATGTACAATTTAGTCTATTCCTGTTTCCTCACCCAAAAAATTGGCATTGCCATCTCCCAAATCTCTCTTTTGAAACCAAGTCTGTGAGTTTGTTTCTTGAATATAAGCATCCAGAAAATAGCAAATTCCAGGGATATCACTGGGAAAATTTGGTGGAAGCTCTTCTCTTGAGCGAGGTGTGAACACAAAACCTGGATATTCCTTTAACAACCTAGAACAAAAATGAATTATCTTGATTAAAAAATAATCACTCACTACTTGTTTTTACAAGTTCAGACATTCAATAATTCTTCATGTATGGCAAGGCAGAATGTAGCAGGGCGGAATCTAATTTAACATTTATATGTTATTTCCTGAAAATATAAAAAGTACTGTTTATTTGCTAACCTTGATAACATATTAACTTGTGTGCCAACCCAAACAAGAGTATCTCTTTTTTCATCTTGTCAATATTTTATATGTAGGTGCTATGTTTGTTGTAAGTATTTTCAAAAACTATTTAGTATTGAAAGCTAGCTCAGATTCGCACATGAAACTGGCACCATAATTAAATTTTCAACTAAGGAAATGAAAGCTGAAAAGCTTATTAACTAAACTATTCAGATCCTCTTACTGATTCTAACAATTTTGCTTTTTCACACATGGGTCCACTAAAACCACTAAATCTGAAACACAGATTGCTACTCTGTAGAGGTTAATACTGAAGACTGGTATCTAAACTTCCAAACAATTATTGCAATATACAGGAGTTGAGCAAGATATCATACTGTAATCAACATGTGTTTAGAATGGGTGTATGAATCAGAAAGAAAAAAAAAAAAACACTCAAAAAAAAAAAAGGAAGTTAACACATCATTCACTCAGGGGCACAAACCATACCACAACAGTAATAATAGTTTACCCTTTAACCAAATTGCCTGTTTTCTGGGCACTTGGAGAGTTAATTCTCTCTTTGTTTCAGCAGTATACCCATTTCAAATATTTTCTTGAGATGAATAAATAGCTATGCAGAAACCTACTTATGCCACAAGTTATAGGCAAGTCCTGTGGTGACAAAGTGCCCAATGGTTTTAAGAAAAGACAGTAGCAAGCATCATTCAAAATTATTCTCCATAAGGGAGATGACAAAAAAATCACTGTTGGCCAGCACTGTTCTTCTGACATGCATAAGCACTGCCAATGCTAATGCTATCTCTCTGTCTGGCATTGGCCACAGAACCTTGCCACAAGGCGTTATCACGTACATGGCAGTGGGTAGATGCTGAGTAGGCATAATGGACTGCCCAGGCTACAGTGAGGGTATCAGAGCTTTCTCAAAAGGAAAAAATAAATTACATCCATATTTCTGGTTATTTTACCCAGCCAGCCATATCACTTTCTACTGGCAGATTCACTCTCTGCAGTTCATTCTTACAAAACTTTTGGGCACTCTGGAAGAAGCAATCATCTCTATCAGCTCAGTGGCATAACACTCAGACCTGGATCTGCACTTCAGATATAGACTGTTGTTTCCATCAAATTCAAAACAGTTTCCTATTATTCTGCCTGGCACCTATAAGACATTATTGCTTGGTCACAAACATGTTGCAAGGTGATCTTTAAGTACAATTAAACAGATAATACAAAGAGAGTATTAGGCTGGGAGGACAAAGGAGAGATGCTGTTTTTCGCATGGAAGATGTAGAAGACCACTGCTAGCTGCCTGCATAATCATGTAGTACACATTACAACAAATGTGGCTACGCTCAGCGTACAGCCTAAGTTCCATACTAAAAGGTTTAAACCGATTTGGCACCAAGACCTGTATAAACTGAACACTGGCATGGTTGATTCATTGCATCCTATTCATTCATTTTCCCTAACCAAAAGAGAATGAAGATGTGTAGGGTGGTGTTTAACAATTCTTCAGTTCAGTTGTTATTTTCAAGAGCACCTGCAGACAGTTTGGCATCCAGTTCACACTGAAAGCCTCATAGCTCAAAGAGGAGCCATCTATATGAGAGAAGAAAAAAAAAAAAACAAAAAAAGGCAAAAGGTATACAGCTGCAGAGTAAGAAGCAAAATTGGCCCAGACAGTCCATTTATTTTAAATGTGACATCTGAAAAATAAATATCAGCTGTTCTGTTTCACCCTTTTTCTTGCTGCTGCTGGTTGCATTCTGACTAAAAATAACCATGGTGCATTCACGAGCAGTCAGAGAGAGAGAAAAAGGAAAACAAACAGCAGTACTTCAGTGGGAAAGGAAGATAATGAACTGTTGCAATTAACTACTTCAGGTGGATATTGTACAGATATGAAGCACTATACCTGTAAGTTGTTGGGCTGACATTTATTTTTCTAGGTATACTGCAAGATTCAAACTTGTTGGCAAGGGTTACATTATTTCCAAAAAGGCAATAGCGAGGCATTTTAACCCCAACAACTCCAGCAAAGACAGATCCAGAGTGAAGGCCAATGCGCATCTTTAAATAAAAGAGAGAAAACAGTATTAGTAGGTAAAATAAACTGGTTAAAGTCAGTTTTATAAATTCTTCCTCTATTGAAAAAAAAAGAAAGAATGACTAACTAATATAAGTTGTGTTAGTACAGCGTCCTTAAAATGTCTGTGTTCTGGTCATTAGTGCTCATTGCGAGGAAACTAGCTGAAGTTTACCATGCTTTGCATTTATAGTAAGTAATCCTTTATCTGATATCACTGTGATAACGCTGGTCTCTGTGGTAGTAAATTGATCTAGAAATGTCAGCAGGA
Source organism: Gallinago undulata (assembly GCA_026546715.1). Classification (NCBI taxonomy): domain Eukaryota; kingdom Metazoa; phylum Chordata; class Aves; order Charadriiformes; family Scolopacidae; genus Gallinago; species Gallinago undulata. Next base: position 34,155,922 of record JAOTQQ010000032.1, on the reverse strand, counting down.
GTTACTATGACACTTGGATACTTTCCTGACGGGAATTACATGACACAGTGTTGTTAAATTGGTGACAGTTAGTGAATAGTACTTGCTTTGATGTTAAGATCAGCAGAGAAGTCTTGGGGAATAGCAAAGACAATATGTCCATGCTATAGTTCCAACTGAACTCCATTAACAAGGTCACAGATAGAGTAAATCCTGATCCCAGAGTACAGAATTTTGATAATTAATCAAATTATACAGCAGTTGAAACATTTTGATACCTCTTCTTTGTAACTTATACTCAGGTGTTTGAGTTTTGCTTAGCTGGTACTGCTTTCTATGTTCTTTTTTTGGAGACGTGCAAAAGCAACTAAACAAAAAACCTGCCTGTTTTAAGCATATAAAATACAATGAAATATATGACCTTGATAGGCTCTCCATGGGGAGACACCACCTCATCTGACAGCTCCATCATCTTCAGGGCCATCAATGCTATTTGAACAGCGTGTGTTTCACTTTCTTTGTGTAAACCTCCAGCGACACAGTAGGCATCTCCAATAGTCTCAACCTAAAAAGAGGCATATTTGTTCCTTAGTTCCACTGTTTGACATATAAAAGAATAGCCTCAGTAGGCTTCAGTAGGAATTGTACCTCCTTATTGACTGAGTCTTATTTGTCGTGTTAAATTATTTAAGTCCTGGGCAAACCCTGCAATTGCATTCAAAAGGAAAAATTGCACAGCTTGTATTTATTGCTTGGCATAATGCTGAAATACTTTTCCTTGCTCTACATTCTTAATCTACATTAAATACTTATTCACTCCAGATTCACATCACTGTCATTGAAATTAATTTTTAAAATTAACTCTTAAGTTTTTATGGGTTTCTGTGTTGGCTGTGTGAACAGCTGATTCTGTTGGGTTTTTTGTTTGTTGGTTTTGTGATTTATCTTAATACATCTTTCTTAAAATGAAGTTTTAGGGCAAAATAATTTTCTGCACTTCTATTATCCTTTGTCCCTCTTAGTCTTCATTTTCTTCCCCCAGAAACCCACAGAAATGCAGTAAGTTGTGTACCTTGTAGACATCTAGTTCTCCACATTGGTAATCAAAGCGAGTATAAAGCTCATTAAGCATGGTGATAACCTGCATAGGTGAACACTGGGAACAAATGGCAGTGAATCCAACAATGTCAGAGAAAAGCATTGTGACATTATTAAATTTCTTGGCTTGCACAACTTGTCCCTGCCACAGCTGCTGAGCAACCTCTCCAGGAAAAATTGAAAACAGAAGATCTACAGTCTTCTTCTTTTCTTCTTCAAGTGCTTGATGGGCCTGCTCAAGGGTTGCTTTTAGCTTTCCTAACCTCTTCTTTAGTCCATCCTGAGCTCTGGCCTGCTCTCCTATCAGAACAACATCTCTCAGTGCATTGTGAATGGGAATATCTGAGAGGTACAATCCACGTCCTGTAAAATCTTCTAGTCTATCCACACAAGGAGATCCCAAGAATAGGATGGCACTGGATTCAAAAATATAGATCATTTGGCCTTTAAGATCCATTACCTGAAACAGTTAAGGAAATAAGAATTTATTAAACATGCACAGCAATGTTTAGAAGCAAGAGGTTTAGAGGCAATACATTTTGCTGAAACGTAGGAAAATCAGACTGGTCCACAGTCCTCACATTTTCATTTAGTTGCTTAAGGATAATGCTGAATCATAGAGCCATCAAGTAAGTTTATTTTGCTTCAGCTTCTGATAAAAAGTTAGACCACAACTTACAGATAAACACCTAATTATGCTTGAGTATCAGTACCAGTTTTAGCTTAGGAAGAAAACCAAAAAGAATAATTTTGTTTATTTTCATCTATTGATAAAATGTTTCTGACTATAGTTGGCTATAAATTTCTGCTAATAACTCTAGTATTTAGTTCATGTACCACTTTATTTGAAAGATAAAGTGAGAAAATCTGCTTCAGTTTTATTATAGGTTGTTCAGTGCTCACTGTAATTTAAAATTAAAGGAATATATGGCAGAAATATCCCATTTTAATCTAAAAAAGTGAAGCGTTTTTGTGTCCCTTCTGTATTCATTTGTGTAATGTGCAAGGTGCTGCAGACCTCCACTTATGTTTGCTTTAACACATCATTTTTAGATGAAAACCTGCTAATTGCTAATATAAATTTGCATACGTAAGCAGATGCAATAGCAAAGCAGAGTCTACTACCCCTTGTAATCATTAAATTTGCCTTGTACAGAAATGGATTTGAGATGAAGTAGCTAATTAGTTATATGTTTTTTTTCCCACCTCAATAATAACTGGGTGAAACCTTTATTGCCGATCTTTATTTATGTTCTTGGAGTGTTTAGTCTGAACTGGTAATTCATCCTGGAGTGCCTCAGGTGTATATAAGCTGGAAGTCAGCTGGGGCCAGTGATGAATAAAAGCAGTCATTGAATATTCAGTGTTTTTACTGCCCCAGGTCATTTGCCACAGACCCAGCTTCAGCAAAGATAGTAAGTGATCCCATCAACTGAAACTAAGTGGGACCTTTGGCAATTACATCAGGTGAAAATACGAGAATATCAAAGATACCAAAATACTAAAGATACCAAAGGCTGAATAAGCACAGGAAATGTCTACTTCTTTCCCCAAATCCTAAAGCTGTTGTTTCCAGATGATTGAGGGGCACTTTGGTAAAGCTCTCCCTGCCACTGCCTTTGTGTTGGAGGTGCCCTCAGGAGCATGATATGTCATTGGCTTCATTTCAATTTACTGAGATTCTCTCAATATTTTATTTTTTTAATAAGATCAAGTTAACAATTAGATTTTACTTACATAAAATTCCTGAAGCAGAGTTTTGGCTGAATATTGGCTTCAGAATCTGAATGATATTAGGGTGCCCTCAATTAATCTTTATTTTTCAGTGGTATTAGGTGTTGAGAGGTAGACAATGCAAAGTGCACCAGGTTTTCTGACTATTGTAACTCTACCTAAAGAAAACAAATTCTTCACAGAAGTAGTGGCTATAAAAAGTCTCTTACCATGGATGATTTCATATCAGTATTATCCCATCTTCTGACTCGTACAGTAAACTGCATGTTTAGCATTGTCATTATTCCACTAAAAGTGCAGCTTACTTTGGGGGTAAGAATTTCAAAATACTCTTCAAAATTTGGCTTAGCTTGAAATTCTCTCCTGGTCAAAAGTCTTCTTATCCCATTTCCAATTTGAAGAACTGACATATCCTTGTCAAACATGAAATGAAATGGGAAAGTCTTACAGAACACAGAGGCAGGAATCACAAGTGAAGACTGTGGTTTACAAGGAGATAAGGAAGGTTTTGCACTTTTGACTTGTATAGAGTACAACAAGAAAGGCTGATTAGCAAACTCAGTGCAGTCATTATGGAAACAAGGAGGCATGAGCATCACTTCCACCTCAGTTTCATATAAAATATGAGCTGCTGCTTTAATAATACCAGATAGAATAAGACTTGTGATTTTCTTAGGAAAGAAATAATACACATTTAAGAAGTCTTGATCTTTCTCCAGACATAATATGGAAGCATCTTCAAGTCTGTCCTTTTTTCCTGCTTCTTGGCTGTGGCCACTCTGCTTCAGCAGAGTAGTGAAACTGTTCAAGAAGTCCTTAAGGGTTCCTCCAATAACCCCTAATATGTGTTCATCTTCTTCATAGCATATTTTGAATAGCTCTTCACCAAGAGATTCCCGTAGAGACTCCACGGGAACACCTGCATGGAACCACATTTTAGTCAGAACTGCACTCATACTGAATCTCAGGCTACCCTCAACTTTTTTTAATGCTAGACCAAATCAAATTAGCAATATCCTTCCCTGATCCAGCACTGACACCTGAGGGCCCTTTCATTTAGGAGTCCTGCTGTAACCAAAGACATACTTGCAGTGCCTGGAAAACCAGGAGACAATAGGTGGTAGTTTGGAAAGATCCAAGACTCAGTGTTCTTTGTGGAGATGTAGACAGAATCAATGTGTGTTTTGGCATGGGATTTAACCCAATTCCCTTAGCTTGATATAAAGAAATAAAATAAGGAATGGCAATAAAAAGTTAGAATAACACAGCATCTGTGCACAAATACAGATATAAGTACTATGCCTGATCCAATAAATTAAATGACCCTAGGAATATTCCAGGGCACTGATGCCAATTGGCACACAACAGCTCACATCTTTGCTAGTAAATAACACGATAGCCACATGCAGGCTGACTGTTGGGAATGTTCCAGCTCCCCAACTGTTACTGGGAATCATTTAGAAAAGTGTTATCTGTCACAGACCAACTGTGTGCCAGGACCAGCTTAACAGTTTAAGTATACAGAAGAACACATTTCAGTTTCTGGAAACATTAATTTACTATTACAGATGTAGCCAGAGAGTTCTGTATTGCAAATCACAGCAGTTCTCTTCCGACAGACTACAGACTACAGAAGATGAAAAGGATCAAACAGTTTTTCATGAGTATAAAACTGCAAATTATTACTGAATGTATGTTAAAACTCCCTCTAGATGTTGGATCTTAGGGGTGAATGATTCTATGGCAGCTTGAACTTGAGAAACTTGTCTTTTTAGCTCAAATTTTGACACTCTGAACTGTTAGTTGCAGAGATCACAGCTTAGGCTCTGTGTTGTCAGCATCCCTGCAGCCCTTGGAGGGGCTGGAGGAAATTATTTCTTAGTAACAAGACTAATATATATATACATATATTATTTTATGTATATAACATATATAATATCTATGTTCTTACATATATATATCTATTATGAAACAAGCTTACATTACCTGATGCATTAGCATGATCACTGATTATTTTTTCAAAATCTTCTCTATCCCCAGTTTTTCTGTAAAGATCATAAAAATATAAGTAACTCTCCAAAATGTCAAAATAAACATGGTAAGAATTGTAAGTAACAGAAGTTACCTACCATGTCTTTAATGTCTACAGACCAAGTTTTTTGATCAAATAGGCCATTTTTCATGAATTTAAAATAGGCTCTTGTAGGATCTTTAGATTACCCTGTGCATCTGTGATAAATTCAACTTTTAGTGGTCTGAACTCAGATTATGGATTGAGGCCAAATGTTCTAGACTGTCATTGATTAAAAACTTTTAGGTTGCAACAGTCCTGGTTTTTTGTTTGATTCAGGCTCTTGCCTGAAGCCATAACTGTATTTTTTAGTGTATATAATTTGAATTTAGATTCAAGCATTTATTGGAACTTCATTGCATTAAATTCAAAAGAGGTGAGAAGGTATTTCTCTTCTGGCAGGAAATACTAATAACAACTATTAACTTCAACGTTACTTGTTCATTGGTAGTAATCCAGGTAGTAATGACACAAAACTGCAGGCTCTGAGTTCTCTGAGGTCAATAAATGTCTACCTCAATGTGAGACCCAAAATGATGAGGAAGACATGTAGCTTATATTAACCTCCATATAGGCAATAAGCTTTTGATACGTTTCCTGAATTTATCCACTTGAAATATCTTAGATATATTTATATGCAAAAGCAACAAAGACATTTAGATCAGTTTTACATTTGCATTACTACATCATTCAGAATACCATAGTAATTTTTTGTTTCAAACTAATACTCCAGAAAGCAGCACATAATAAAAGATAGGAAAAATATCCATATCAATAAGCCAGTCAGCAAATGCAATGTACATCTGATAGCTATCTTTGATTCAGTCAATGCATGTAAAGTGCTTTAAAAATATCAAGTATAATTTAAAAGATGCATTGTACTTATTTATTCTTATCAAGGTGAGCAACAGCGTAGTTTCCAACTTCATTATTTTTCTCCACTTTTGAAAGGAGATTTAAAGTAAGTGCCCTATTTTATGATGCTTTCAATAAATTGAATCCTCAATGTATAATGACATGCTAAGAAATTCTCACCCCTTACAAAGCTCAAATGATTAATTAGGGAGTGATGAAAATTAAGCTGAGTTCCTTAGAAACAGAAAGCAGAAGTCAAGTGAGTCCAGTGAAAACATGTATGTCAGTATCTGTGGCATATGGTTGTTCACTGTATCAGAAGCCAATATTTCTTGTGTTATACTAGTTGTTTGCATTTAAAATTCTTTTCCTGGGATCACAGAAAGACTGGGCTAGATCCATATACAACCATGTCTACCTTTCCATCTATGCCTGAATAGTCTCTGAGTTCCTCCAAAACACATGCTCATTTTAAACAAAGCAGTTGCCTGTTTCTCTGCACAAATGGCTAAATTTGCCCATTAAGTCAAGTCTGTGAGTGATTTAAATATTTGTGAATAGTTTAGAATAAAATAAATTGTTATTAATTTACATTACATAAAATTTTACATGCACCAATTTGACCCAATAATTGAAAAGAGATTCCAGGAGTCCTGATTTCTGCTCACCACCCCAGTCCTTATGAACTTTCTGCAAAACATTTTTGCTGTGACGATAGTGGTAAACCCGTTACACATACATACCTGGTTTCTTTTATTCTGTGTTTTGCAAGTGTTCTTTGAAGTGCAAGATTTAGCCTTTCAAACTAGAAGAAAAAAAAAAAAGTATGTTGATTAAAATGTCATTGCTGAAAATTTAATCATAAGAATATTATTTTTATAGTGAGAAGAATAGCTTTGCTGTCCTTGATACTAACACCTTTTTTCAAGATGGTATAGATGTTAGAAACAACATGTCATTTCCTGGGGGGGTGTTAATTTATATTGATGTCTTCAGCTCCAATACCACTATAATTAAGCCCCTCAGCTCACGTGCGCTAATGATTGTGCACTATAAATGTAGTGATGTGCTTTACCTCCAAGTTGTCGGATGGCAATAAAGACAATGCTGGTAACAAATAACTAACTCAACTTTCTGTTATTACACATACCCCCCAAAAAAACACCCTACTGTGGTTGCCAAATGTAGAAAGAAATCTTTTCAGTTTAAAATATATTATCCTAACAGAAAAAGCCAGTTATATTCTTCATTATGCCCATAGTAAAATATTAAAATGTGGCTCTTCTAGCTACTAACTTTTCTTGGAATAGATAGAGTTAGATTTTTTTCAGGGTAATTTTCAAAAGTGTCAAGATTGAAATTGCAAAAGGTAACAGTTTCAAATGCAGCTATAAAATATCAAGATAGCATTCTGTGTTTTGAATTACCTTCTTTTCTGTTTTCAAGACTACAGCATTTCACAACAATGTTAGAACCATTTATTTTATATTTGTAGGAAAGGAAGAATTTTGGCTATGTATGCCACAAACCCAAATATCCTCCAGATGAAAATCTAGTCACTGTAGATAACCTTTGTAAAAGGATTCCGTAATAAAAGACCCTGTGGAGTATCATGAAGATTTACCTTAATTTATGTTGATCCCATGGTTCCCTATCCTTTCTGTAGTTCCTGATTGGAACAGATACAAACTTCCCAAAAATGCATATTTCAAAGTAAAGCTATATGTAGTCTCTGATCATTCGAAACCCAAAATTCCCATCAGGAAAGTATCATAGAACACCGTGATAGAATTTGGCCGTGAGGCTTGCTGTGCTCTGGTTTTTCTTTGGTTCTCATTTCCTGAAGAAACTAGTGTTTTCTACTGCAACTTGTACTTTTTTTATACACAAAAGTACACATGAGAAAAATATCATATTAAAGAAAGGCAATATATTCTGGAGACTTTTTCCTAGCATAATCTAAACCAAACAACTGTTCTAGCATTTATATGAGCCCAATGTAAATTACAGCTGTGCATAAAGAGTAAACAGTAAATGGAATGCCATCCAATTCATTATTTATCTTCCAGAAATGTTCTTTATATTTCTGTAAACACCTAAAGAAGCAAATGAAACATTATGTCTTAAATTTAATCAACATTTGTTCTGGATTCATTATGTCCTGTGCTTCCATGCACAACTCACTGTTTTCATGAGGACTACATTAATCAATTGGGGTCATGATGAGCCCCCTGTTTCGGAGTTTCCAATTGGAAAGATGATGGTATTAGTCACTGATTGTTAAGTAAGGCACTGTAAAGTATCTAAGCAATGAAAAATATGTTTTTAAACAAGCAAAAACCTTCTATGGAGAACTGGGATTGGGAAGATGCTTAGGTCTTGACCCCAAATCAGCATTAGAACCAACTACTATACTTGCCAAAGTTCCAAGGAATATGACTTGAGTAACTGTAAATAGCAGTCACAATAACCTTGAACATAAGTAGCTCCTGGTCATAATATCCTTGACTTCACCAACCTTTTGTCCCAGCTGATGAAGTAGACTATCATGATTATATAATAGGCAGCTGCACACATTTATACCACTCTTTTGAGAAAAAAACCTCCATTATTTCATTAATGATCCTGAGAACAACTATATACTAGAAAAGCAATACAGCAATTGTGACACCATAGAAAGGGTGCTTTGCCAGTTCATTCTTCAGTTAAAAGTCCTTTCCTTTGTATGTTTAAAGATCAGTTTAAAGGAGTGAATTTCTTATGTGTAAGTGCAGCAGAGGTAGAAAGGCATCTATCAGAAATTGATAACATAGAGTTTTAACAAAAGGCTAATATGAAAAGTTAAGGAAACAGATCTGCAAATAGATTTAAACAACTCCAGCACGCTGAGTAAGGTACACTGCATGTCAAGTAACAAAATTGTAATCAATTAGTATACATGGTTGGCCATTTGTCCCAATATATACCGGTCAGTCCTTCACACTTCCCACAGAATTGAGGCAAGCCCAACTGTTGAATGTTATGGAGCTATATTTTTCATGTTTTTTTTACAGAGTTAAGCCATGATATTCATCTCCACTCAAGCAAACCACCCTGCATGCACTGTACCTAATTTCAGTTGAGTTGAGCAGAGATATAAAAATACTTCTGTGGTAAACACAGACAGTAATGTTTTTTTAAAAAGTATGGCAGGAGATTAGCATTAGAACAGGTGAAAACAGCTATTTCTTTTTTGTGTGTGTGTGTGATAATGACTAATGTATATAGCAGTATGGATTCAGTTAGGTGAATTGATGAGGTGACTACATAATTTATGTAATTAGGTAATGAGGCAGAGTTTCTCTATCTGTATCTCTATGTAAAAAAAAAGTTTCAGAAATACATGGACTTAAAAGGAACAATGTAAATCATCAGTGGAAGGTTGCAAATACAAGACAATAATATATGGAAATACAGTGGAAAGGATGGTGTGAAAGTGTACCAAACTGATTTTGAAAAATTGTATCCAGAAGGAACGGAAGAGGATGAAATGAGGATTTTAACTATGCAGAACTACATAAGAACACAAACTTTGGAGTCAAAACAACTTTCCAAAGGCTTACATCTAAAGGATTGCATAAAATGCTTTTTTAATATTTATAATTAAATGCTATTTAACTACTATTATTACACAGTAACTATTTACCTCAGGAAAGATTAGTTTGCAGATGCTTTCAGTTAATGTGTGCAGGTACACTCTACTTCTACTTGTTTTCCTTTGTGGAAGGTTTCCTTGAGCATCTTTTTCATGGACTTCTTTGCAGATGGGCAAAGCTGCTCTAGAGCTGTTTTCTGTGGAGTCCTTGTCATGTTCATCAGTAATGTGACTTTGAGTCAGTAAGGAGAAAGGACATTCCCCTGTGATCTTCAAGTCTTTCAGTTTTGTACAGAACATACTGTACGAAGTCTATCTCTTGAGATTATGAGTACTTTGTGTTTAATAGTTCTCTTCTGTTTACTAGCAAGAGCAGAAGATTCCAGAATAGTAGATAAGGCAGCCACTGTTGAAGATTATTGGTAGCTATAAATCACCACAGAAACAAATGAGTGCCCCTACAAAACAAGAAGAATAAAAAAAATATTAAAAACATTTATTTTCTCTTTTAACTCCCTGTGATGTAACAGTTTTATCATATGTGCATTAAAATAATGGCTTTTCTAGGACCTTGCTCAGGAATGCACTTAAGCTGGTGTGCCATTTTAAGCATGTAATCCCTACTGACTTCAGTGCTTCAGGTAATTAAAGTTACGTGCATGGTTAAGTTCTTGGCTGAATGGGGGCTCTAGTGATTAAGGCAGAGGAGTTATTTTATGAGATATATCTTTGGTCACATTGATGAACAAAGTTTTTGAAAGAGTAGAGAGTAGAATTCTAATGAGAAAACCTTTATTTTATTTTCTTCATAAGCAGCTATTAAAAACGACCTCATACAGCACAATGAAACTGATTTGTTATGGATATGTACATCTCAATTTACTTGATGCCCAAGATATTCTTTTTGTAATAGAGAAATATATGACTGAAGTTGGTACTTGGATTTCTGTAACAGCAAACCATCCAAGACTAGCGGTTGGCTCCTTGTGTTGAAGCCACTGACTGGTGACAACTAACATGATGGGAATTTGACCACATAACTGATGTAGTTGCTTGGGAACACCAAGGGATTTTTATGCTTTTGAAGGTGATCTCTTTCAAACATCCCATTAAAAAAAGGGGCTGAACTTTTTATTTTAATAATTGTTCCTTGTTTGTTACATTTATTTCAGTAAGACTTAATCTGAAAAAGGCTCTTCCCTTAAGGGCTTCATTTTGTATTGACTGAATCTGATCCTCTCATTCTCATATAATACTCTAACAAGGTAATCTTTGAGAGCTTTTGGAGACTCTCGAAGTAGCTGAAGTATTACATTTATCTCTCTGGAGATGCAGTACAATAACTATTTCTTTCAGATGCACTATGGCCTTGATCAGCCTGTGCACCACACTGCTTATTTCTGCCCCTGAGATACAAAGGGTTTTCATGGCCACACACCAACTGTTCCAGGGTTAAAAATAACTAATTCCCCAATAAAGGTTCTTCTTCTTTTGAAACAGCTGGAGTGAATGGCATAGCAGAGGAGCGCTGCAGACCCAGCATGAGTGGCACAGATAAGAGGAGAAACAGGCCGAAGCTACTCTGGCTGGACCTGCTGCTAAAAAATCCTATCTGGCAGAAAAAGGCCCTTTTAATGTATGCTGTAATTCTGATGGGGTCAGGCCAGCTTCCAGGGGCCATCTATCAAAATTATTAAAGTATTATTTTAAGAATCAATAAACACAATGCTAAGAACAAGCAGCTGAAGAATGTTTATATAACATTGTATATTTCTGATTTCAGTTTTTACATAGAAACTCATTTGTTTCTACTACATAGTTATCAGTAATGCTTTTATTGCTGAATAATGTTGTAGCAAATGAGACAGTGAAGAATTTCAAGCAAGAAACACACTCTCAATACATACATATACATAATACTTTTCTTTATAATGTAGGCACTCTTATATATATGTAAATATATTTTTATTCAGGAGCCATTATATAACTGTATATTACTTTACCAAAAAAAAAAAAAAAAAACAGAAAGGAACTACCTTTTCTTTAGTTAGACTGATCTGTGTACTAAAATAAACTATTAAGAAAAATGCTAACATAAAGACTAAGATAAATAATGCACCATTATAAAAGCATAAAAAAAATATGGCTTTGATGGATCTTACATGTATACTCATGTGCTTTGATGAATTTGGGCCCTAAATTTGAAGATGAATCTTGAATTTATAAAATAACACTACTAAAATTTTAAAAATCAAGTATACCAGCAATTTGGGAAAAAAAAAAACCCTGAAATATATTTTTGTGGAAAAAATGTATAATAAAACATTTTAAACATCTCCTGGTAAATATAATACTGCCTTTATGTGCTGCTATTTTTAAAAAAAAAAAAAAAGTTTCCCTCTTTGTGAACAATGTAAGACTGAATTAGATACCAACAAATATTTACTGCATTTGCACTAACTAAGAACACAAGAAGTGAAGGACCTTCAGCCATTACCGATTGTTTTGATAGTTTGGGTTTTTTTCCTGCAGGTGAAACTATTTCTCTCTTTCTAGAAGATAATAATCTGGAATTATTTGAAGGTTCACTTCTTTGGTAGCATATTGCATTTTAATTAAATTACACTTGATATGGTAGGAGAAATATCCAGACAGGTGGAATCAGCTCTGTGAAGGAAGTGATGCCATTATTTTACACTGGGGAAACCTGAAGTGTCTAGAAGCTGCCAAGTCCTAAGGAGAGGTCCTAGAAGATGGTCATAGGCCAGGACTTATTCAGGGGCAAAATGGGCTTTGATGTGAAGGTCCAAGAGTCAAAAAAGCTGCTGGACATGCAGCTACTGTGTCTTCAGCTTCTTTTTGCAATGCCATCCTTTGTGCTGCAGGACACCTACATTCAGCCTCTTCCTGCTCTGGTGGGGACTGGAATCATGCCCTTGCTCTGAACATGACTGTGGGCTCCTGGCAATGGCTATTTACAACAAAATCATCATTGATTTAGAAGAAAGTGGAGATCCGTGATGTTTCTAGTAATAATACTGTTATACAAAACCAGTATCAATAATGTACAGGTCTCTAAATTATTATGACACAGTTCTTAAAGAAAGCTTCCTGCAGAAATATTTTCTAAGTATCCTGAAGTTCTTTTTTTCCCAGAAACAAATGGAATGGTCCTTTGATAACATATATCCCAGCTCAAAACCAGTATCAATAGGCACAACAATTTTCAAGCAATGACCAATTCAAGACTCCTCCTAACCTCTGTAATGAGAAGACCCCCTAAATCACATCTTTAAAGAAATGAAGTGGAAAACTTAATTCCAAGACACTTCAGGGAATTCAAATACTGAAAAAAAACATGCATATACTAGGTCTTCCTATATTAAAACATCAAGTTTGCACGTGGTATCCTAAGTGCATTTTGCACTAATATAACTAAAATTCAGAAAAAAAAAAGTCTATTGTTTTATAGAAAACATGTCTCTCTCAAAGGGTAATTAGACAATGGTTTTAAACATCTGACAGGGGAAAGATAATGCCAGTGTAGAGTTTACAGAAAGAATTTCAGCAGTATAATGGACTTGTATGAGAAAGATGATGGCACACAATGCAGGTTAGGTCAAACATTTCCAGATGTGTTTCAAGAATGAGGAACACCAGCCCTCACATTGTTCACAATGTTTAAAGACATTTTCTGACCATAACAAAAAAATAAGAAACATGAGGAAATGTGGGAAAAGTTTCTGGTTTTAATTCCTTTCCAAACATGCTTTGAGAGAGCTCATCCCAGGGGAGCAGCAGCGTTTAATGTGAGTTCTCCATCTCTGCCATATTAATTGCTGTCATATTTACCTTGGGAAGAAAATTGAAAATTAAAATTAAATAATCTTCTGCAAGATCAAACTACAAGCAACCAATTTATTCAGTGTCTGGCTGAATGCAACATGGCACTGTGCCACTCAGAAAAATGAAGATGACTTTACGTAGTATAGTCATAGCAGCAGAATAATTAACAGTGCTCAAAATGCTTTGTGCAAACATTTCATTGTATATTTACATCTACACTTGTCTTACAGCCAAAATGCCTTCCTGCATACTTATTTGTACTAGTTGCTTCTGAATATTTTCCTTTGCTAAAACATTTCCTTGACAATGCCATAAAATATAGCGCAGTGAATCAATCATACAGTAAAAGCCCCTGATATTAACATGGCCATTTATAAGAATTCAGCAATACCATTTGCTAACAGTAGCTAAAGGTGGTTTGTAATTTTAGCTTGTGGACATGGCACAAAAATTAGAAGCAATATTAAATACTTTTTTTTAATCAAGCCAAGTCCTTTGCTCAGAGTAGGACAGAAAATGGTATTATGCTATAACGTCACTTTTTATTTTAAATCATACACATCACTTTGTTATGTGAACTGCTGCATGTTGAGGAAGAATTAACAAAAAAGTTAGTTTGTTTTGCACAGTCAGAAGACGGCACTGACTGGATTTAACTTTCTGCAGCACAAGTGATTGCAGCACTTGGAGGAGCTCAGCGTGGTTTGGGAGCCATTGCCTCAACAGCAGCAGCTGTGAACTTCTGTCTCGCCTCTATGAAAAACAGAGGCTTGAAAATCCCACTCAGCTCGAATCTCAGTGGGATTCAGAAATCACTGCCTTTTGCCCCTTGTCAGCGAGTCAGCCTCTGCACAGAGCAAGGCAGGAACTGTTACTTTTACACCCAGGCAAAACACAATCAGCTTCCAGCAAGACAGATTAGTACCCATCACCCTATTAGTACCAGCTCATTGTGGATTCAGCTGTTGTGCCTGTCAGCAGACAAACACAGGAAAAATACCTAAATCCTGTCATTTTGTCTTATTAATGTGAAGTGCAGTATCTATGCTTTACTTTTTCTACTTCAAGTGCCGTGTGTAGCAACAAAAGCAAAGCCCTGGTGATTTGTCCCTTTCCAAGGATTTTAAGGAGGCTTCTAAAATACTCAGAGAAAATTGCTCAAGTCCACATCAATATATAAGCTAATATTTTAGGAAGTCAGAGTATTTATAAGCCTTATTAAATCCTGTGCAAAGGCTTTCTTTGGCTGCTTCATTGTTAACTTAAACCTGTTCAGAGTGCACACACCTTCAAAGAATTAATTTGTTTGAGTATTGCTTGATTTGGAGAGCACAAGATGTAAGTAACTGGAGGAGGCAGGCAAATTTCTTTCACAAATTTCTAAGTGGTGGTGAGTCACACCTAATAGAAAACTGCCAAATGTTGACTTAGGTAGAGGACATCTTGGAAAAGATGCAACCTTGTGAAGAGGAGTGAGTTGTTTTTCCTGCACCTCTTCACTCAGGCACTAACCCACAAACTGAAATTTGAGGATGCCTCATTTATCCCTTTGCAGTAATTTAGTCCTGTCATTAACACAGTAAATACCTTTTCTAACCTACCTGGGGATAAGTGTGACATTGCACAAGAACAATGTTTAAAACATATGTAACTTGCATACTAAGTGAAGTGCACAGTAGGTTTAGGAATTCTAAATCTGCAGCAGTAACACAAACATAACACAACACCAAGCTGCTTAAAGACCATAACTATAAAAAGAAAATTGTGAAGACAAGGAGTTGAGCTTTAGGAAATCCCAAATATAGATGTGGCCATTCAATGATAAATCATTACCACCCTTGTGTAGATACGGGCTTTACTTACACTACAAACTAGTACCTTTTTTTCCAGCAAGATTCTAGTCTCTTTCATGGCACAGATTTGTGCTACTTGAGGCAACAACATCCTCTCTGTAGATCAGCATGAGACATGACATTGGACAGTGGATTTCACAATAATTTACTGGTATCCAAGAAATTACTAGATTCTGCAATCTCAAAAAGAATATGTTTTTCCAGGCATTAACTTTTCTGCTTGTTCCCCCAAACTTCCACCCTTCTTTCTGACAAGTCATCCCTAGTTCTGACCTGTCTGTACCCCAGAGCCCTTTAGATTAGTCTTACCATTTTTTCTCCAAAGCACTAATTGCCATTGTGTGCTGTGCAAGCCCCGTTCCAAGCTCCTTCCTGCCAGACGTAGCATTGTTTGGGGCTATTTCTAAGAGAAGTAGACTCAATACCTTTCTGTAAGTCACAGCATACTTTCGGTGGGAAGAAAATATCATAGCACACTACAGCACTTACTCAACTGTCTAGTGCAATTACAATGATTACCAAACTAAGTACAAGGTGGTAAAGCAGCTATGATAAAATAATACAGGTCAGAGCAATCAATTATTAACTGTCCATGCATTTCAGTAAATCCAAATTCAGTGCTGTAACTCATCCGAGTGACAGTCCTATATGACTGCTTAGGGCAAGCTAAAAATCTAAACCTTGCTCACAAGAAAGACTTTCTCCTCACAAAATGTGTAATTTCCTCGCCTTTCTACCTTTTTTCCTTTATGAAGTGTTTTAAGAAACAGAGAACCACAATCAAGTCTTTCCTCTGTGTTCCACATTGAATGCCTCTGTGCTGCTAGACAGCTACCAAACCAGGAGATGAAAAAAAATAATTACGTTTGTTTTCTGAGAAGAAAATAAGTTATCATCTCCTTTTCCATCTTGTCCCTATTGTAGTCAGCAGTAAACAAGCTTCCAGAGTACATAAGTAAACTTCAAAACTGCTAATATGTCTCATTTTAAGGTCATAATGAGACAGACATTTCTGCTGCTTTTAAAAAAATGCTTTTTTATTAGCATTTTTGTAATAACAGCTTGACATAGAAACCAGTGTTCTTGAAGACAGAGAAAACTGCTAGTATCAGTGAATTTCTGATACTGGTTTTGTGATTGACTCATTGCCTTCTAATGGTCTGAAGCAAATCCCTGGATCCAAATATAGCCCTGGGAGAATCCCAGACTCCAGATGTGAAAGTTATGTTGCAGCCACATCTCTGGTTTCAATTACAGGCAGACGGGGAACCCTAATTACTGCACCCATGTTTTGGCATGTAACTAAAGGAAGGGCTGATTCTGAAATGTTGCTTATAAAATATATACTTGTCATTTTAAGTATCATATGTACTTTCATAGGGTAAATATTTTTCCTGTGCTAGGACCAAATAACAGGGAGGCATGCTGAGAAGATAGCGTGGGAAAAGTATTCTCTTCCTGTGAGTCAAAGTCTATCTGTGAAAACACTCCAGAGCCAGCCCAGCAGGCAGCCTCATAGCACCTGATTCCCTGCTTGACCCCTCATGCCTTCAGGCAGAAACACCAGCCCTTGGATGTGGCTCATCCTTGCACCCTCAGCCCTGGGGCAAAGCATGGCTTGTACCAGGAGCGAAGCAATTTAGGTTGGGGATACTTCCAATTGAAACCCCAGCCTTCTTACGCTGTGGGAGCTCTTGAGATTGACTGCTCGTGGGCATTTTTTGTGAGACAGAGCTAAAGATACCTCACAAACACTAGAAACAACCTGCTGTATGTAACCACAACTCATTATTTAAATTGACTTTTTTTTTTTTTTTGAGAAATCCTGATATTGAACTGACAGATCTGATGATTCCTCAAGTGATCCGGGTACCCAGATGAGGAAGAAATTGAAAAACAGCAGAGACTGCAGCGAAGACAAGCAAAACCAAAACCAATCCAAAGTGCCTGGAAACTATTCTCACACTTTAAAGAAATATATTTTAAATAAAATATTTAATTTGCATTTGCAGTCCATGAAACTACAATACTTTCAGGAAAATCATAAGAGAAAAGCTAAGAAGTAAATTTGTGATTCAGAACTCCTTTTCAAGAATTAAAATTTGTCCTAAAGATATGAGGTGTTCATAAGTTACCAGGAGTTAAGCGTAAAAATTGAAGTCTTGCTAGAAGCCAATGGAATATAAGTCAGAATCCACAAAAGGAGAAGTGCTGTGGTTCTAGAATATAAAGTAATTGTCAATTTTTGTGCTTACTGATTCTTTCCAAAGACTGACTTACAGTTTAATCTCTCAAATTTACCAATGCATATAACTTTACTCATTTAAGATGACCTCTAACTTCGAATGTCTGTCTTCAAAAATCTGTTTTCTATTTAGTTCACAGATCAAAACCATATTTTTTTTAAGGAACAAAGAAAGTAACAAATAATTGTAATTCTGTAATTAGAGTGAAATCTAGTAACTTTTTCTCTCACAATGTTTTTTACTGAAATCTTTAGCTAGTATTCATGACTTAGCCAGGATTGCTGTGTCTTCTATAGTAAAGGAAACAATAAACTATTTAACCAAATTTCTCATGCATGAAGTAACCTCTAATTTGAGAATCATGGTCTGGATTAACTGTGAAGCATATTCAGAGATGTTCAAATAATTCCTCTATTTCTTCTAAGACGCATATCTTGCTGAGACTTGTACATGTGCGTATTCATTTAAATGAAGCTGAATGTGTGTAACTGTTTATGCAACTAACACACAGATTTGCATAAATACCATTATTGTATTGTTTTCCCAAACATACTGGAGCATTGTAGAGTGATATAAAGCATTGATTGTAGTGTCTTATGACAATGCATATGCTTAAATATTCCCTTTGTGTTCACAGCTTTAAATTGCAATGAACAGCAAGTTTCATAAATAATGGAGTACTAAAAGTTTCTCTGAACTCCATAGATCTCAGAGAATAGTTTGAAAACTAGGTCTGTAGAAAACGTGCTTCATTAGTAGATTTCAATTGCAGTGTTTTCTGACTGAATATTTGCCAGCTGCCATTTCTGTTTACAATGTCTACAAAATCATTTTCACACGGAAAATCACTGACAACTACCTTTCATATTTATTCATAGTTAAGTATTCACGCCAACTCCCATTGAAGTCAATAGCAGGTTTCTGGATATAGCAGGAATAGTATTAAACCTAACAGTTCTGTGACAGAAATACTGATTTGTATGTTTTCTTATTTTGAAGGAAAATACAGCCTTGGCTATTTTAATTTTGAGGCTTTGGAGGTAGGTGTGCAGATGTGATGGTAAATGCAGGACTGAGGTCATTTGAAATTCTGGAAAAGTTAAATACTATGCATGGGAAGCTAATAACAGGAACTTCTAATTAGTGAAAATGGTTTATCCTGCAGCAGTGAGGTCATTTCCTTGTAATTCTTCTGAGGGGAAAAAAATATATTGGTTGAAGAGGTGTATTCAACCAGAGCAGGTGGTCTAAGAGTATTTTCACAGCCATCATGGAGCTACTGACTCTGCTTTACCTAGAGCCCATGGCAGAGAAAGCAGCTCTGAAGAGGAGAAATCTGCTACTTTCCCAATTGTTCTCTTCCCTGGTATCTGCAGGGCAGGACCAGCAGCCACCTCCCTTTTTGATTAAATGCTTCCAGATGGTTTATGCTATAAAACATGTTTAAAATAAATTAAGCTGCTGATTTGGCCATGTGCACTGTAAATTACTACCTTCGTTTTTTTATTTCGCTGATTGGCCTATTCACAGCCCATCCCTTTCAAAATCAGCTATTTTAAAAAAATTTGAGTACACAAAAGCAGTGAATCTTACCTTTGTAAAGCACAGTTCCAAAGGCTATCAGCGCATCTTGCGAGACTGAATGCTCTAGGAATACATTACAATACCAATTTCCCTGTTGAGTGTATCGCTTAGTTGCTTTCTAATAATCTTCTGGAAAATACAGCAGATACCCATTTAAAGCAGAGAAAGCTAGGTAAATACATGAATTTATATTGTCTTTAAAAACACAGGCTGCTTTTTTTCACTAAAATGATGAAGCAAAGTAAAAGTGAGATGTTTTGTGAGATACTGAACTTGAACATGTGGTATTAAGAGAAATTAATGTTGTTAATTAATCACAGTAAATATGCACTTAATGACTAATACTAGCCAGCTGTTAGTATATACCACCTCTGTAACGAAAGTAAAAATTAAAATAAATCAAAATTAAAAGTTAAATAAATCAAGAGGCAGATTTTGGTTTCCTGTAGAATGTTCAATCTCTGATGCTTGTTATTGTCTCTAGTGCAATTGCTGGAGTTACCACAGCTACTGATCTATTAAATCCTTCCGTTCCATTTATTCAACTTTTCTTTTAAGCATGTGAAAAAAAATCAGCTGGCACAGAGTATTTCTCAGGTGACTTTTGCACAGGAAAAGTCAGCACATCCAAATGGCAGCAGCAGGGAGACAGCAGGATGCACAACTACCTCAGAGATAACTGCCGTATTCACCACATATTCTGTATGTGGAACTTCCCCTTGGCCTTGGTGACAACTTGATGTAAAGACTGAGGTGAAATTGTGGCCCTGTGGAAAAATAAACTGGAAATATTTATGGGTAGTTATTCATCTTCGACACTTCTATTTAAAAACAAAAGGAATATGTGGAACAGACTATAGCAGAAATCTAGGTTATTCAGATCAAAAAATATGAGATCCTTTAGAAAGACACTTCTCCAGTCATTATTAAAATGTAGCTTTTTGTTTTAATATTTTCAGTGAAAATCAGAGGATCCTTGAGGCATTGCTCATGAGGCAAAGGTAAATATGACATATATGCTTCAGTAGTGCTAAATGACAGAGAAAAGCTCCATCCTTATAGCTAAAAAATATCATCAAATAGTAGAAGCCTCAGTCAG
>JAOTQQ010000032.1:34109936-34135823 GCA_026546715.1 Gallinago undulata | reverse complement strand
CAGTAGTGCTAAATGACAGAGAAAAGCTCCATCCTTATAGCTAAAAAATATCATCAAATAGTAGAAGCCTCAGTCAGTGCTGCTCCCTCAGTTACAACAGATGCATTTAGAAAGATTTAGCATGTTCCAAACCACGCATTATACCAACTCAAGTGCATTAGCTGTTGAATTGCAGCTTCTTGTAGCAATATCAAACTTGAATAGTAAAACCCACAAAAATAAAAATAATGTTATTCAGCTGTTTTGAAACTCTATTGCCTACTTCTGTTCTGGATATTTTAGTGCCAGAGTGCCAGGCACAGACTGGCACAGAAACATATGCTTGGCTTGAAATGCTTGGAAATTCCATTGAAATTGACTGAATTCTGAGTCAGGCATTTCAGATTAACAGAGATTAAGGAGATTAAGAGATCTGGAGGAAATCCAAGAAAGAGTTAAGAAAGAACACGGTGCAGAATCTCTGATTGGATGTACCAATCACCAGCCTCTAATTTGAGGTACAAATTCAAGCTTTTAAGTATGGAGATAAAATAAATGTATTTTATCCTTAAGGATCATCCTGTTACTTTTCCCACAGACTTTTCTGACTTTTTGGGCCAGGCCCTCAGGTCTTTCTCTCATTGGGAAACTGCTGATAATTTTTCTGTGAAACAAGGGAGATGATTTCACCAGAGGACTTGGATTTTCCAAAAGATTAGAATCATGTGAAAACTCTTACCAACAACGGTTCTTCATCTTACAACCTGAATAATTGCTTTGACTGCAACAATGTTAATATCACAATATTCTTACCAAAGTCTGAAAGATCAAATCTTTGCTCCATTTCTCAGAGAGCATAGTTTTTCTCATTTATGGTAGTGTTACTTTGCAATATCTGCTCTTCTCTATTATGTGAGAGATAAAAAGGAGAGAAGGGAAATACAGATAGAATAAAGGAGCAAGGAGGGAAAAACAGAAGTAAGTAGGGAAGTAAACTTAAAGAAGGACATGAGAATTTAAAAATCGGTAAGAAAGAAGGAAAACATGGGCAATAGAACAAACCATTTGCAAAAACACAGACAGTTCTCTTACTGATTGCTTTTTCTCTACTACAAATCCACTGGGTACTTATGCAAATAATTTCTAGTCTACAGAAAAATGTTGAAATTATAATATCAAGGAGCTTTTCAGCAATATTTGAGATTTTAGAGGAATTTTTTTTTGTGGTAGTTACAGCTTATGTTTCAACCAACTCTGTTGGCTATATATTACTCTCTGTTGCAAAATTAAAGAAGGATACACCTTTATCACCCTGATTTGGCTGCCAAGATCCAATTTCTAGCTTCAGTGTTTTGCCTCACTAGCATCCAAATGGGAGGCAGGGAGTGACGTACCTTGTTTTGCTGCATTGCGTAATGAGGTCCCACTGTGTTAATAAAGAATTGAAAACTTTATAGACTTGGACATTTCATATGTTATTTTCTAGTATTTTGTTTTAAATGGCATTGATTTGTAAGTTAAAGGCCAGATGCACATTGTTACTGATATAATATTTCATAGTTTTATATTTGATTTTTTAAAGATATTTCACTTCTCTTTTATAATATGTCTATAATGAACGTCTTTTCTCCTCCATCAGGCCTTCTGAAATACCATTTGGTGCTGCACATGCATCTGAGATCCCAGGATGGAAGCACTGGGACTTACCTGGCTTCCTTGAAGGCCCTGACCTGCATTCCAGTGAGGCAGCCTGAAGCTGCGCGAGTCTCAGCAATCACCAGTAACACCAAGCCTTCCTCCCACTGCGCCACCACAGAAGGTAAGGAACTGTAAGGGCACTCAGTTCTTAGTTCAAAGAGTGGTAATTTCTGCTTCAGTGCTGGGAGTCTTTGGGTTTCAGTCTTGAGGCAAAGCAAGCACAGAACATAGCTGGAGAGCTTTTCTGCAGAGTCTAGGGCTCCAATTGAGAGCTAAAGAGAAGGAGCAGCAGATAGACATGTGGAAATGACAGCTGACCAATGGACGTTAAGTGCCAGTCATCCCTGAAGGCTGAAATCTGAACCCTGAAGTGGCAGGCAATGACTGCAGGATCTCAGCTGCATTGCCTTCACTGACATAATGGGGTCATCTCAGATTTACTTAATTGAGAACCAAAACTAATATGAAATGTAATTGATAAACACCTTTGCCTCAACACTTCAGCTTGTGCAATGACAGACAAACTACCCAGGTATCGTAACACCCACTTCTTGTGTAGGAGTTGTCCCACAGTGAAGGCCCTTCAAGTACTATTTTCCGCCAAAACGTGAACAACCACTCTGTATGTACTGTTTTTTGAATCTGTAAAATGGGTATCCACCACTGCACACCTGTTTGGTTTTTTTTCATTATATTAAGAAACCATGATCATTTCAAAAATGGGTCCAGGTAATAGGATATCTCCAACTGGCTGTGTTGCATACTGGTACTGTGAATATTAGCTCCAAACCATCACAGAAAACAGCT
The DNA here is from genome assembly GCA_026546715.1 of Gallinago undulata. NCBI lineage: Eukaryota > Metazoa > Chordata > Aves > Charadriiformes > Scolopacidae > Gallinago > Gallinago undulata. Next base: position 34,133,339 of record JAOTQQ010000032.1, on the reverse strand, counting down.
CAGCTGTTTCAGAAGTGAAAGGACAGAGAGACTGGACAGTGAACTGTGGGAGAAAACCTAAACATGAACCAAAATCAAATTCTGTCCCTACTGAGTCCATATGTACCCAGAGGAGTACTCAGTGGTTTTGAATGTCATTTAAATATTGCCCTGAAAATAAATGCTCCTTTGGCTGAAAGTTAAATTTATTGTTACCTGGGTTCTTGATAAAAGAAATCCCATAACAAATAATAAGTTCTACCTCTGTGTTTGTATGTGCACAGAAAGAGGATGCTGCATCACAAGCTCCCTCTTTTTCCAGAAATGTATGAAATTACATGAAGAAAAGGCTGAGAGACCATGTCTACAGATGGGGTGGAGGAAGGGAATGAGAGGGATGAGTTCCTAGAGGATATAACCAGACACCTAAGTTTAAAGATAAAGAAAGGTAGTATCTCTTTCACGAAGAATTTCCTGCCAAGATGAAGACAATATTTTTTTAAGCCTTTTGGTATTCTGGTGCATCCAGAAGCACCATGAATCTTGAGGAATGTGCAATGTTGGCAGGTAAAAAACAAAACAGGGAAGAAGAAAATTTTGCTGCACTGTGTAGAGTCTTCCTTTACATAGGGTCAGAAACCTCTGACATTTCTGCTTACAGTTTAAGTGATGTTGAAAATTCAAAACTTTTGTTTTCAGTATTTGTACATGGCAACTCCCAATGAGACAAATGCACTAACTTTACAAGTATCCTGTGACAATGAAGAAATGAAGTTATCACAGTATCACAAGTGTCTTTGCAGCATATTCATGTTGTAAACCTTTGCTCTGAATATTCAACTCCGTTTATAACAGACATCCAAATCCCACACTGCCCATAATATATTAAATTGTCAACAGGATTGCATTCCTAAGTAATGCAGCTTCTTTGCTGAAAGACAGAGTACCAAGCCTAAGTTTAGCATTGAAGATCTGAATACATTTATTAGTATTTTACCAAAGATTATGAGCATTTTCCATGGTTGCAGAGTAACAGCTGGGAAAGAAAACAGTGAGGATATGTTATATAAATACTTGAATAAACATCCTTTTTTTTGCATATTTATTCCAGCATTAGATAGATGAGCCATACAGTACATTACAGCAACTGCAATAAAATCTAAGTGTATTTTTTTCAAATACATCAACTCATTAGATGCTTTTCTGCCACTACTATTCTCATTTCAGTTTCTTATCTTATTATTCCCTTATTCCAGTTTATTGCTAACAAAAATTTGCCTAAAACGTGAGCAGGGATGGATGTTCTTTTTTAGCTTGTGCTACATGTAAATCATAATCCTGTATTCCATCAGTAGTCCTTGCTCTTCACTACTTCAAAACCTAATTGAAAAAATACTTTTACCTTTTAATTCCCCTCTGTTGTTTAAACATATTTTTGCTTAGAACTTGGTATTGCTTAGAACTGCGAATTATTTTCAAAGAGAGACTGGAAGGAAGATATCATGAAACCACTTTATATTAATCAACAGTTTAAAACATTTATATGGTATTTGCTAGTGCCAGTCTCTAATGTTGTAAGAGAACAATTATTCTATCATGATACCCACCACTATCATCTCATGCATGGTATAGTTGCACATTTCAAACTTCGATTAAGCTATGACTCTGTTGGTTCTAGAATGTATTGCTGTTATGGCCAACGATTTTTTCCACATATATTTGGCTATCCTGCTACATCTCTCACAGACATGGAGCGTGTGACGTGCAGAGTAAGGGCAGAGCTGATCTAAGTTGATGTTCAGCTGTGGATTTACAGTATCATACTACAAATGTAGTCTCTGCCTCATGAGACTATCAAAACGTTTTGCAATCCATGCCTAATTTGTGACTGAAAGACTGGTCTCCTCTATGCTATTTCATTGCTATCACACAACCAAATGTTTTCATCTTGGAGGGAACTATTTCACTACCTTTTAGCATTCATGAAAGTCACTCTTCAGGCACTGAGACTGTTATTTGATCAACGGGTGAAAATTCTTATGGAGCCTTTGCTTACACTCAAATACTGGTATTTAACCTCCTGTCTACTGAGTTCATCCTTAGGCAGGTTGTTCAGCAGAGAAATTGTGCCAGTGTTATTGTGCATTCTGCTTTTTCTCAAATACTGTTGCTGGTGTATTATTTGTTTATTTTAACCTCCCAGAAGGCCCAAGTTAAGATCAGAACGACACACAAATATACAGTAAAAGATGATGTTTCACCTACAGGTTTTGCCCTCTGAACAGCTAAGACAGAAAAATGGGATATGAAAGGAAACATTATGATGCTTCTTTTAGTGGGGAAATAAGGCACACTGGAGGTCACAAAATAAAGACTGAAGCTGAGCTAAGAAGTTAATCCAGATCTCATAAACAGAGTTGCACAAGGGGTTTTTGACAGGAGTTTAGTAGATCTAAGTGATTTAAAAAACCCAAACAGGTCAAACCTTATAAAAATTTGCAGCCAGATTTTAAAAATAAATATGGGATCAAAATACATGCACTTTTCTACAAGTGAAATTCAAGTAGATTTTGCAGGTAGGATTCATGAAAGCATGTAGTTGCTATAAGTAAAAGCAGAACAAGGAAGGTGTCCTCGCCCTATAGCTTCATGTCTAACACACACCAGGTTTAACTTCTTTCTTTCATTTCTACAATTGCTTATAGGAAAGGCATTTCCTCTTGGCTGCTCGAATTAACGTCACGCAACCTGTTTGGGAACCTATAACTTTAACTGCATCGAAAAAATGCATTTAATTCAATCTAAAATTAATTGTAATTATTCCAATCATTATTTCTTTAAGTTTTTCAGGGAAAAAAAAAAACAACAAACAGTTCCACATTGACCATGTGGAAGTCTTGCTAAATTTCTTAAGCCACAAGACTGTCCTTCCCTTCTTATCATTCTTCCCATGTAGAAATTCTAAAATCCTACCTCTAAACATGCTTTGTGGTTTCTATGGACTACTGGCTATATTTTTACCAAAATTTGAAGTTTATCGGTCCACCAAATATTTTTCTCAACATGAGGCAGGGGTTCTACACTCTCTGTTTGATAGTGCAAACTATGATAACAATTTCAGCAAAAAGGAAAAAAAGAGGAAATTTAAAGTTAGATTGATGCATGCTTTCTCCAAAGACATGGAAATTTTGCCATTTTTAGCAGTGCTATTTAAAACAGGAACTGCGATGAGTATTTTAGGCTCCAGGGTGCCTGCAGTCAGGACTAGGGAGCCACACAGCTACTAAGATAAGCAGACACCACTCCCTATTAACAGCAGCTGGGTATATTATCTTGTGTTTTCAAATAATATAAATAATTATAAGCAAATGCAAAATCCCAATTTTTCCAAGCAACAAAATGTAAATCTTGCTGAGGTGTTCCTCCGTTGTAGTCAACCTTTCACTAATGCTCTTTCATGTGTGAAGAGTTTCTGTATTTGCCGAGGAGGGAAATCAGCTTTCCCTGAACAACTTTTGTCAGTCTCCATCTGTATCAAGTGCCAAGTGAAATGCAAGGTTAAAATGAAATTAAACACACGTTTACTTTGGTGAGCATTAGAAAGGCAGTCATCACATTCCTGTCTGATATAGCATACAGAAATCTGCTTCTGGGATCTCAAAAATAACTGTGCTATTATTCATTAAAAGTGTCAAGTTTAGCAGCAACTGCTGTATGTGGCATCACGGAAACCATAAGTTTTACCGTACCCTTTGGAATCGATGACATTCTAGACTTACACCAGGAGGATTCCCACAAAATATATTTTCCCCAGAAGAGTGATACATTTTTGTTCTGAAAGGAGAAATAATCAAAAGGATTTTAGTGCATTGCCTTATAGTAAGAAATTTTTACTCACACTGAAAGAATTGGATGACTTGCATGGGATATTCTCTACAACTCTGTCATACAAATAGCTGTCTAAGGGCTAGATTCCATGACGCTTGATAAAATCTTTGGAACTGGTTCCAGCCTCCTCCATGATGATGCACACACCCTGCTTTCTAGATTACAACCCACACAATTAAAGCTCTCTTCCTGAGCCACTGCATGGCTGACCTATTTTCTATCTGGACTTAGCTGAAACAATCAATGGGCATAGCCATGCGTAAAGTGCAAGGCATAGCCAAACGGTCCCAAGGGAGGGTTTCAAACAGCTCTGTGCCCCATAGACCCATGCTGGGATGCAAGTCTTCGGGCATTTTTCTCCTTGCCCTAGGACAGAGAAGTGGCCTTGGCACCCAAGCAGGGACAGCATAGCATTCTGTTCACATTCAGGCACATACATACGCAGAGGAGGTACAGACAGAGGGTCTCATGAAAGAAGTACCTTCTCAGAAATAATACATAAGGTCACGACTTGGTTATCATCTAGGCTTAATGTGCTGCCTGTAAGAAATTAGCCTACTGGTGCTGTCTTGCACAAAGAGGTGGCTTGTTTGAATACTTCCATTCTCTTGGAACAGCTACTTCTAGTATGAATATGCAAGAAGAAAATCGATTCACAAGTCGGCTTTAAGTAACACAAATGAACTAATTTAAGAGGCCAGAACAGTAAAATCAAGAATTATGGCTACCACAATACTGCTGAGTTTACAAGAAGCAGGGAGGGTGCCTAAAAGTAGGAGTGAGGCTCTGAACTATGGAAGAGGGCACTTCAATCAAACTAGAACGTAAGTTAACAAATGTTACTCCACACTTAAATATGAAAGCAGTAATATTCTTAGCAAGGGCATTGATTCAACATAACACAACTATCATATAATAGGAAATATGAATGAAAAATAAGTGGAAATGAATATCACAAAAGACTATGCTCTGTTAGGGTCAGATTCTCCCAAAGGTGGAAGCTCTAAAGCTTGAATTTACTTGGCATCTGAAGCAACAAGCAGCACTTGATGAGGTCTCTCTATGGCAAAGTAAAATTAATCCCCAGAGAATGCATTTGCTCTCACTTGGGTCATGAAGCAGCAGAACAACTGTCAGCAGGGAATCCTGCCCTCCTATGAAAAGGGAGTAGACGTCAGCTTGCTCCACTCTGCATCTACAAACATAAATAAACATCCTGTATAAGCTACAGGCCATAAAGGAGAAGCCCAAATGACAACACTGGTGCTGACCTAAGAGTGGCATCACCTCAGGAGGACAACCGAAAAACTAGAACAGTGTATTACCAAATAAGTAGGAATCAATACCTGTGTTACAAGCAAAAGGCTTCATTAGAGATATTAACATGGTCTTTTCAATTGTTTCAAAGCAAGTGGATCTATAAGCAAAAACCTTACAAAAAACCTGCTGTCTTTAGCAAATTTTGCTACCTTTATTATTAATTAATTAATTAATTGTTTACACCCTAGCTAGAAGCCCTAGCCAGAAGCCCTAGCCCATTTATGCACACATTTAAACCCTATTGGAATTTTTAAATTAAATAGATACTAATATTCTGTCATGAAGTGTCACTTTCTGGAGCAAAGACTTATGTCCTGATCACTGACTTAACAATATTAATATCTGTTCAATGATAAACTTGAATTCTCTACTCCTGGTAAACTACTCATGCAAGACCTGCTGAATATATACCATATATATTAAAGCCATATCTCAAATGCTGAATGCATCCTAAAAAGAATAATCAAAGAAGTCAAATGTGAAATTTGGTTTAGTTTAAATTTAAAGTGCTAAAAATCTCAATTGCGATGCTAAGCATCTAAATAAATGCACTGAATTTTAATAAATACATCGACAATCCAGATCTTTAAAAAGGAAATAGTACAAAATCTGCAAGGAATTCCAGCAAAGAAACTCTAATGGCAGCTCTCCATGGCTCAATTTTCATTTGCTAATAAATGTGCAAGCTGAAATTTAATGATTTCTAAATATCATTACAACAAAATTCCTTAAAGCATGTCCTGTAGTTTCCAATAACTCTTTAAAACACTTCTTTTTGCCTATACTGAACTTTTCTTAAATAAATAATTTTGTATAAAAAAAGAAAACTTGCTGCTTGTCTACAGAGTCGATAACAAATACAACCAGTACGTTCTAATATGTATTTCTTTGTTGATAATTTAGAATGTTTTGCCTGTTCCCTTAGATTACTGAGGTGCCTGATTTTTTTTTTTAAATGAAGGTGCAATTTACAACATCTTTTGGCTTAACAACTCATTTCAGTAAAAAGGAAAATAGCTGTATTTGCTACAAACTGTACCTTGACTTCTTGGATTGCTTATTTTGAGTCTCTATTTTCAAATTTCAAACATTTATGTTCATAATGGCTGTGATATTTTACCTTTTATTACATGACATAACCAGGTTTTGACCGCTACTGAGGTTTTGTGTATCTTTTAGTGTAAACTCTTACATATGTTTTGATTTCACTATGAGATCTGTTTTGAAACAAACTACTGTAGCATGGTTAATGACAGATTTTTTTAAAGAAAAAATTTATCAGAATAAGACAAATATACAAGACTTTAGTACTTAGTTTTATGGACATGACATTAAAGTCTAACCTTGACTTCCCATTTTTAACAGTTCATTGAAAACTTAATTGAATAATTTAAGTGAATACTCGACAAGTGAACCAGTGGGAGAGGGGATGGTCAGCTATTTTATTGATAATATAAAAAAAACGGGTAAAAGACCTGCTGTAGAACTTTCTTCTTACTTTCTCCTCCAGTGTTTGCCTCATGATCTTGCACTGTCATGACTCTTAATAGCTGCAAGCTGTGTAATTCCATGGAAAAAAACAATACAACCAAGAGATCTCAAGAGGCAATTTCCTTCTTTCTCCTTCCTTACTTTTCCTGCCTGTTTTACATCAGCATGATTTCAGCAATTGCTTTTCTCTTCTGAGAATGCGGAGCCTTTTATATCACCATTCCAATATTCCTCACACTTCCTTACAATCATCTAGTTCATTTAAGGCTCTTGCTATTGGCAAAGCAAAGAGAATAGTCATCAGAGTTACAGAATGTATGGCCATATGTAGCGCCCCAGAGCAACACAATCCAAGCAAGAAACTTCTCTACAATAAAGAGAACTTCCCGTGCGTGCATTTGTAACGTATTTGCACACATTGTCTGGTAGCTTAAATTCTCTGATTAATTATGGACAATAGTCTGATACTGGAATCTCTCTCCAGCCTGGGCTATCACCACCTTTTATTCCTAACCCTAGAAAAACAACAGCCTTGTTTATATGTTTTAAAGTGTATGGTTCCTTGCGCCTACTTTCTGTAGTTTGGAAACAAATCATCTTAATCATAACTACAAGAAAAGGGAGTGGCTCCATTGGGAGTTTTGTCTTAGGAAAATATAAGATTAGACCATTTCCAAATAAGTAAAACACACTGTTCTATTCACAGCAAGATAATTAAACTCTTACACTTGTTATAAAAAATTGCTCTGTTACATTTTTTGTGTAACTGTACTCTGAGACTTCACAATGGAAAATCTGAGTGACTAAAAATTTCTTCATACTAGTATTTCAGCTATCAAAAGTCTTACCATTTCTCTTTAAACCAACCCATACGCAGCACACTGTAACCTGTAGTCCAGTGAAAGTGCAGAGCCCAAATACAGCATTACAAACAGTTCATCTCAGCCTAATACTCATTTTTAGCAACACTGTATCCTTGCTTAGGACCTTTTTTCCCTGTTAATTCATCCTTCAAACTTAGAAAGCCATCTCACTATATACACAGAGTAAACGACCAGCTCTGAAAATAGAGCCATTTTAGGAGCAGCATTAGATCAAGCTGCTGAGAATGTAAGACGTACAAAAGTATTCCTTTACGTCTAAGAGAAAAACTTCTGAAGTGTTCCTGTTTATAAATAGAGATGATTTTATGAAGGGACTACTAGGCCTAGGCTAGTAATGGTCACTGAACTTTAGCCCCAGAAATAACTCTGTCCACTAAGAAAAGGAATTACAAGCCTAAAGTCTTGAAAAAATAGGAAGAATAGCAGAGCTAAGAAAATCGACTGAGAAAGTAAACTGCCAGTCATAACAAATGCAACGCACTTTGGGGTTTCATTTATGCTTCCTATAAAATACAGAACAGGAATAACAAATGGAAAAATGAAGTTATTGTTAGAGCATCAACTATGTGATTAAATACGAGGTCTGCGTCTAATTCATGACGTGTACAAATGATACAAATTACTCTGAAACCCAGAAAAGGAACCCTTACCTAAGTCTAACGCAGTAAAACTAGTCTGAATGCGTTCCATGCGCCTGACGGGCACTAGCTGTTAGCAAATTCTTAGAAAGCCTCACAATGCACAAAGGCCGCCCAAGTACCCTCCTGGCTGAAGACCTCAGCGAGCTCCCAGCGAGCCCCCAGCCCCAAATCCCTACAGATTTCGCTCAAGACCTTATTTGGCTCGGGGCACGGTGCAAAAAGGGGCTAGAGGTGCCGAGGGGAGGGGGCTTCCCCCCCTCGCCCCCCCCTTCCCCAAACCCTCACCTCCGATCCCGGGGCTCAGCCCCGCACCGCACGGCGGAGCGAGAGCCCCGGCCCCGGCCCCGGCCCTGCCCCGCCGCTCCCCGCCGGGCGCCCCGTCCCAGCGCTGTCCAGGGTCCCCGCCGCTCCGCGCCCCTGCTCCGCGCCCCTGCTCCGCGCTCCGCGGGCGCCGCTCACTCACCATGGCCGGGGGTGGGGAAGGGGGGGGCTGTCCGCGGCCGCGCAAGCCCCGCGGAGGGGCTCTGGGAAATGCGCCGCTGCCGACCGCCGGCGCCGCAAAGGTGTATTTGGGGAGCGGGCGCGGCGCGGCGGCGGGGCCGCCCGGGCGGCGGGGCGTGGGGGGGGGAGGCCGGCGGGAGGGGCCTTCCCGCGGGCCCAATCAGGGCCGGGGCGGGCGGCCCCGGGCCGCGGCGAGGGCGGTAGCGGCGTCCCGGGGGTGGTGCGGTGCCCCCGGCGGCCCCGCCACGCTCCGCCGCCGCCGAGCGCCGGTGGGACGGCGCGCCCCTTGCGCGGCGATCGCAGGTGGTGCGGGACTTCAGCTGGGGTTGGAAAAGAGGGTGTCCTGCCCTGCTGCCCCACGCTCCCGCCTCGGGGGTGCGGTACTCCCCCGTCTCCGTGCAGCACCGCACGAACCGAGATTTCCAGAAATGTCCCCTTCGCGCAGAGTCAGGAGCTCCTGCTTGGCGGCGTCCGCACCGGCAGGAGCCGGTGTCATCCGGGGCGGCAAGGCGGTGCGGTTAGGAATGTCTTTTCCACACCAGTATCCTTGCAGGCACTCTTCCATTTGAAAATCGTGTCCTATCGTATTTGATTTATTTGCACTTTTCCTACCATGGCTTTGATCTGCTTTTTGCTAGTGATAATCTGTGCAATCTGTAATATATACATTTTTACTCTACCTTTGGAGTGTGGCTATTACAAATAATAACCAAGCAATAACAATGAGGAAACAATACCTTTCCAAATAAGCACAGAAAACAAGACTCCTTCAAACAGTTTCCGAATATCGGAGAGCCAAGTTAAATTCAATTTAGAACACAAATTCATAAAGCATGTTTTACAGAGTTGCCCAGGTCTGAAATCATACTCCTAATTCTTGTATGTCATCATCAAAGCAGAACAACAACTCCACAATTTTTAAATTTTCACAAATGCTATAGCATATTCATAGTATTCTCACTGTGAAAACATTGGATAGTTTTGGAAGCCCAGAGTCAGAAATTGTTATTTTATTGGATGTGAACAATTAACAGTGACTGACCTCACAGTAGGATTAGTTGCCTTATCAAGTCACACGGAAACAAACAGGTTTCACCATAAAAAAAGCTGTTGTAAGCTGAAGGATGAGTTTGGAGGAGCCCCATACCTACATGGCAAGATGAAACGGTATCTTGTAGCTCACTGTTGTAACTTAAGATAGTGCGAAGGAGAGAGTTGAAACCAGCCAAAACAGAAGCAGCACATCTCCACGTGGTTTCGAACGGACCAGCTTTACACAAGAGAGGGTATCAAAGCTCAAGGTGTGACCATTTTATTGCCTCCTTGATTGTCAGAACTGAAAAATGGTTTAATAAATATATCTGCTTCACACCATGCTTCCCTCCCTGCAGTGTTAAAAGACAAACCTGTCAGCTAAAGAACTGATGAATTCCTTCAACCAAGCCAAAGCCCATTTTGTTGCCATTTCTGCAGTTATTGACAAGCAATGTGAAGCTTAATTGAGTGCTAAATAGTCTAGGACATTGTGTACCTCGTAAAATTACTGTATTAATAGATAATGTATTTGCAGCAGTCTCTTGCCTCCAGTAACAGATCAGGCTTAAGGCAAGGTGCCCTCACCTGCCAACCACCCTACCTTTGACTGTTCAGTCTCACTTTTCTTGCCTCAGGGAACCAGTTTTTTTCTGAAAAAAAAAAAAAAAAAAGTAGAACCAGCTTCTAAGCAACTGATAAGAATGAATTCCATGATCAAGTTTCTCTACCAAAAGGAGTAAGAGCTTCTGTTGCACAGAGAATGCCTATTCCAGGATGCGCTGTGTGATTATTTAGATATGCTGATCGCTGCAGTGTAAACCTGCTGTGCCCAGTGCAACAAATTAATGCTGGGTGAGAAACTGCATCATCAGTACCCAAAGGTCTCCCAGAGTTCTTGAAAAGCCATTGTTCGTCCCAATCACATCAATTGCTGTGTGAGTACTAGTAATGACTTGTTAATTTGCACCAAATAAAGAAAATGCTTATGAGTAAGATCTTTGAAGTGAGTATTTAGAAGAAGAAAATAGTATCTTAAACTAGATTAATTGAAATATTAATATAAGTCAGTATTCATTTTACTTTAGCCATTGAAATGTTAGTTCTCCAAACAAAATTAGATACATTTTTTTTCACAACATCTTACAAATGCCAAAAAGTCTAAAGAAAAGCTTACGTCACACTTAAAAATGGATACATTTTCTTCAGTTTCTTCTTTAAATTGTCTTTTTTTAACCAATAAAATATAAAGATTATATTATATGTAATGTTTCTAAGATGTATATATAATCAAATATAAGGGCGTCATAATTCAGAGCATAATTAGCACTCCTAAACTGCCATTTACTGGCATCTGCTGTGTTTAAACCAAGTTTTCAAAATCAGATGCCTTCAAAGAAGCACCTCTCAAATTTATCATCTCCCCCATGGCAACTGAATTTCTGAAAATACAGAAAGCTGCAGCCTGAAGCTGTGGTGCTGAACAGCTGATGACTTCAGGCACCAGTACTGTGGGATTGGAGATGCTGGCAGATCATAGAACTGCAGAGAGACTGAGGCTGGAAGGCGCCTCTGGACTTCAACCCTGCTAGTTCAGCTAGTTCAGCCTGGTTGCTGAAGGCAGGTCTTGTTCAGGGCAGTGTCCAGTCAGGCTTTGGATATGTCCAAGGGTGAGGACTCCACAACCTCTGTGGGCAACGTGTTGCACTGTTTGACAACCCTCACCGCAAAAAAAAAGTTTTTCCTGTATTTAAATGGAATTTTCTGTATTTCAGTTTGTTCCTACAGCCTCCTGTCTTTTCACAGGACGCCAGCTTCCAATTCTTTTCTCTCCCATCAGTTATTTATATTTGTGGATGAGATCTCCCTGAGCATCCTCTTCTCTAAGCTGAACAGTTACAGCTGTCTCAACCTCTCCTCATATGTCAGGTGCTGCGGTCATATAATCATCTCAGCAGCCTTTGCTGGACTTGCTGCAGTAAGTCCATGTCTGTCTTGTACTGGGGAGCCCAGGCCTCGACTCGGCACTCCAGATGTGTTTCACTAGTCCTGAACAGAAAGGAAGCATGACCTTCCTCCACCTGCTCGCTGTGCTCTTCCTAGTGCAGGCCATATAATCTTTATTGCAGCCCAAATGATATTAATTGCCTTTATCACTGACACTAAAAATAGCATTGTTGCAACTGTGCATTGCTCCACTTCAGTTAGGAGTCCATTTGGCTGTAGTACTATGCTCATTTAGGTTCTCAGCTTTTGAATCCAATCTTGTCAACCGGAGTCCTCATGGACTCCCATGGTCGGTTCACCTCTAGTTTGTGGGTTACTGAACCCAGGAGTGATGTGGCTATCCTATGCATCTTTTTTCAAGGCATGCACAAACGTAGTTCTTAACTGTAATGCTTGGCTTTTTTCATCAGGTTTCTTGATAGAAATTGTGATTTCTACTCCACTCCATAATGATACCTTTTCAGTATTGCCATTCAATGACATTTATTGGAGACTCACGTGAGGAACACATTAGCTTTTCATTCCAGTGCAGAGGAGGTGCACATGACACAGAAAGGTGACAGTCACCTGGTCCATGGCACTGGTAATCAAATAGGGTTTTACAGAGCAAGAAATTACAATTATTCCTGAAGGCGGATGAGAATATGAAAGCTTTAAAAGAAAAGTATTATACACTGTATCTTTTATATCAATCTAGATGCCAAAAGTTGTGCTGCGTTAATTTAATTTTGCCTTAGCTAAAATACATCTGAACTGAGATTAACTGTGGTTTTGGATAGCTCTGCCACCTGGTTAGTATTCTTTTATTGCTTCACTTGTTCTTGCTATAGGGAGTCGAAAATACTGTGGAAAACATACTACCACTGATGTGCCTGAAGGCATCTGCTGGACTTCTTATTAAAAATATATCAAATTCAGAGGAGATTTCAGGGATTTATCCACATCAAACTCAATTTGTCCCTTTTTGGACAATGTTAAATCATCTCAGTTAGAAATTGCTTATCCTTAAGGCTCATAAATATCTTCATGTGTGTTGTTGATTGGAAACCTATGGCATTTCAAAAGGGTACCAATATTAAAATGTTTTTCCTTTGACCTTTTCCACTGAAAGACTCCTTTTAAAATAGCACGTCATATTCTTAATGTTACTCAGCTTTGGTCAGTTAGATCCGAACATTTGTCAGGAGTAATGTCTACATTTGCACCAAAGAAAGTTTTATGCAGTTTTAAGTCTACCTTGAAGAAGGGTTTAGCTTCAATGAATGAATAAATGCACAGATTCCCTGTTCTTTCATAGACTTCATGCACATGCAAGCAAGCTGTTCTGAACACAAGATTTCTGAAGTTCGAAAGGATTTTTGTTGCTGTTCCAAGTCTTTTTGGTAAACTGCTGTTTCCTGAAGGGCAGGATAGATGTACTGTGTGTCTTCCGAAATCGTGTCTTCATCTTGTATAGAAAGACAATTTTGTGAAGTTCTTACAGTGTTTTACCATGGAGAGTCATAAAAATATAACAATGGTTCTAACAGCAGTGACAGAGAAATAGGATTTTCAACCTTCTTCTTCACTGGAAGTTACAGGTAGTCAGACTTCCTGTGGAAACATATTCCTGCAAGTTGGATTCTCTTTCTTGCCCAACTTTCTTATTTTCAATTGGAAGACAGGTGTAATGCTTGTTTGTACTGATCAAGTACTAATACCTCTTTTTTATAAAAGGAAACAGTGATACTTGGTCAGAGGATACATTTATTTCATTTCTGAAGTCATATTTAGAAAGCTCTCAACTTTAAATACAAGTTCCAGCTTGAGTAATTGCAAACTCTTTGCATCCTCCTGTAATTTAAATTGTTATGGCATTCTTCCTGTCCCAAGTGAGTTGTTATGAAATCTTTGTCATGTGTTCTACTAAACATTGACTATGCCTATGCTATGTGGTCCAGAATCATTTTTCAGTTCCCTGCTCCAGGTGCGTGCCCTGAAGACACCCTGACTTAGTCTTGGACGAGCTCTGCAAATGCATTCTTTTCCATTGTGCCTTGATTTCCATTGAAAGGAAGCCTGGGAAGGCAGATGGGAGGGCGGGCAGCAGGAAAGCAGCTCCCCACAGGGAGCAGAGAGGTCAGGGAATGAGGAGTGCAGGGAGCAAATACCTTAAAGTACATTTATGCTACAATAAGCTTTAGCATTTTTCACATTTTGTCTTCAGATTAGTGAATTGATTCCTGTTGGTACAGGAATTCAAGTCTAGCAAAAACTGTGGTATTTCCTGATGTATAAGAAATTCGATATATAAAGATTAGATTAGATTATTAATCTATTCAATGCGTTTCTTATAACTAGGAAAGACACAGCTATATTAGGCAGTGGTGGAAAACTTGTACTGAGACAATGCAGCTATTCCAAACTAATTTCCCTGCTATTTAACAGCATTTCGCTGATACTCTAACTTAGTTACGATATAGAAAAAAATATTTATTTCTAAACTGCTCAGTTTTGAGAAATATTTGGTTTATGTCCTGTAGTCCACTGCTGTAATACCATTCTTTCTCCACAGTCTCTGGATATCAGCTTAATTAATCTGTTAAAATGATGTGAGAAGAAAAAAAACTGTGCATAAGTTGGCAATCACATTTGAGGCGTTCAATTTATCTCTTGTCTTAGCATTATTGAAAATAAGATCAAGTATTATTCTTGTGCATAACAGGATTTCTCTTTCAATATTTCAATTTCTGATCTAAATTAGATAAAGTTGCATAATCTCATCATTATAAACATTACTTATTTGCTTTTTGTAAGGAGATTCTGTTTGCACTGTGTCAAGTACAATGGGTTCCAATAATTTTTTACATGTTTGGATGCTATAAGAGTACAAATATATGCTACTTCTTACTCACATAAACTCTCAGTATTTTATAGATATATGAAAACATTATTGAGTGAATTCATGAAGCTTCCATTTTGGATACTATTTTTCAGACATCTGGATCCATTCTTGATTTTGTGGGAAACTATCATGAGTAGTTAAAGGGACTTTATTCCTTTTGTATCAAAAGGAAATGGAACACAGTACTGAATTATCACCACTGAGAAATCAAGAGCATTGTTTGCAGATAAAATGAGGTTGACCTCAGTTTGCATAGATAGGGTTTCTCTTTTATTTTAGTTACCTGCCATGGCAAAACTTACTGAACATACTGTAAACGAGGTAGAGTTTCCTGTTGTCAGTGTTTGTTCCTGGATCATTTTAGTTTGAAACCTCTTAGGTTGGTTAGCATGGACTTAAAATGAATGGATTACTTACAGAGCAAAGGTATCATCATCAACAGCGTCTAGCTCTCAGCAGTTGTAACTGAATACTGAAAATTCTGAGTAGGCTCATCATACTGCAAAGAACTGATTTGAGTTGGCTTTCTAATTAAACAGAAAAAGAACTGCAACACCACCCCTACTCTCTCCCCAACCCCCCCAAACAGCGTTGTTTTATTTTAGTAAATGCAAATAAATATGAGGTACAGTGACCTCAATAATTTCAATTCATAGAATTATAGAATGCTTAGAGTTAAAAGAGACCTTAAAAATCATCAAGTTCCAACCCCCCCTGCCACAGGCAGGGACACCTCCCACTAGAGCAGGTTGCTCAAAAAAGTCTCATCCAACCTGGCCTTAAACACTTCCAGGGATGGGGCATCCACTACTTCTCAGGGCAACCTGTTCCAGTGCCTCACCACCCTCATAGTAAAGAATTTCTTCCTAATACCTAATCTAAATCTCCCCTCTTTAAGTTTAAAACCATTACCCCTCGTCCTAACACTCCACTCCCTGATAAAGACTCCCTCCCCCTCTTTTCTGTAGGTCCTCTCTAGGTCCTCAAAGGCTGCTATAAGGTCTCCCCAGAGCTTCCTCTTCTCCAGGCTGAACAACCCCAACTGTCTTAGCCTGTCTTCATAGGAGAGGTGCTCCAGCCCTCTGATCATCTTCATGGCCCTCCACTGCACCTGTTCCAACAGGTTCACGTCCTTCTTATCTTGGGGGCTTCAGAGCTGGACATAGTACTCCAGGTGGGGTCTCACCAGAGCAGTATAGTGGGACAGAATCACCTCCCTTGACCTGCTGGCCACACTTCTTTTGATGCAACCCAATCCATCTAGTCAGATAAATCATGGCTAGATAATGGAAATCTTGCTCAAAATTCAGGTGGAGAAAAAAAAATTATAATTCAGTCTTTTTTCAGGTTATTATTTTTGAGAAAAATAGAATAAAACCAAAGAAGGAGCCTCTTTCTCACGGGACTTCTCGTGTGGGCTACGCGCATGCAGACAGTATTATTTTCTTGTCTGGGAACACTCAAACAAAGGGGAACTGCACTCTCAAGGGCTATCCTGTAGTTTTTCTCCTCCTGTCAGATGTTCAGATTTTTCTTTTTTCCCTTTAACTTCCCTGCTCCCCTCCACCTGCCCCATTCACCCATCCCTTTCTTTTTTTTCCCCTTTTTTACTTCCCAACAGTTAATTCCTTCTTTCATTGCTTCTACATTTTCATTTTCCTCTTTTAGTAAGGAATTCCTCTTTTGATCATTTCTCGGTAAGGAATAACACGTTTATTGTAGGAAGATACAAATGGAGTGGCTTACAGGGAACTGACTAAGGGACTGCCTTCTGCCTCTCTCTGTGGCAGCAGCAGAGCACTTCCTGTGAAATAACACCAGGAAAAAGTTACTCCAATAATCTTTCTGAGACTTAGAGTATTGTGTTATCTGAGTGATAATGGTGTACGAACAATCACAAATTAATTAGTTCAAGACTGACTACAGATGGAATTGTATTATCACCTGACTTTGACACATTAGGCTCATTAAGCTTGATTTTCTACAAAATAAAGTGTTGATTTCTCTTAACACACACACACACACACATACACACACACTCACTCACTCACTCCTCCAATATGTGTGTTTCTTTCTCATTATAAAACTTCCTAAAGTCATTTTTAATGTCCCACATCTCTGCAGAAACCTTCTGGTTTATGTTGAACAAGAACATTTGTCATTTTCCCTTCATCTCACACCTGTATTCATCACAAAGGATTCGTTCTTGGCAGTGCACATTGTCCTATAATGAGCCTGACACTCCTTTTGTTCTGTAGACCTTGCCATGGAATAAGCCTATGAGTAGATTCTTTGTATAAAATCAGCACAAAGTAACACTTAAGCTCTCACTTTTGAATAATTAAATATGATAATAAGACAACAAAAGAAGGAAATCTGAAATTGACTTAATATAATGACTAGAAACAGAATAAGGAAAAGAGAAAAGAAACCAAGTTCTGAAAAGACAGAAGAGTTACCTGGCAAAAGATAAAAATATAGGTAAGAATAATAAAAAAATGTGAACAGTAATGAGAGCAGCATCACTTGAGTGATTTTATTCCTTTGCCTCTGAATTTCAAATTCCATACACATGAGCTGTTCTATGAAAATTTCCACTGCTAAGTTACACCAAGTGCCACTGTCTTGGCTATGTCCCTGCACTGCTTACACTTTTACTATCCAAACTGCTGCTCCCAAAGGTAATGGGGAGAAATTCAAAAGCTTCAAAAGTGTGTTATGATACTGTCAGTCCTATAAGAACCAGTTTGATAAGAAAAAGGTCCTGAAAGTAGGAGCTCCATGTTAGAGGAGTTTTGCACAGCTAGATCATGCATTCTTAAAACTGAAGTTAAAAAAAAAAACCCCTTCAGCCAGCTGTCAAAAACACATTTTCCTCAAATAGTAAAGATCATATGCATCTGTTTTTAGCCTCATCATTATCTTATTATCATTAGGTTTAATGTGATTTTCTTGTGGCAGTAATTCTTTGGTGAAAAATATTAAGAAAGTGAGGTGAAAAGTAGATTTTATTAGGTTTGTAATATTTTCAAATTATATACTTTACACTGGCAACCAAAAAAATGCAAAGCACATAGATAGTCTTACAGACACATGTACCAATTTTGACTTTCATCCTCCACACCCCGATGCTGCCACCAGGATCACCCTGTGACACCTTTTGTAACAGAAGCACAGCTTCTTTACCTTGAATCTGAATTAAAAAAATCTTCACTTTAAAAACTGATTTTCTGACTTCCTGTGAGTTATTCTGTAAGGGTTTGTTCTGCTTAAGGTGGGTTTATGTACCTGGGTAGGTAAAGGAGGCTGAAAAGTTGACTGATCTTCCATCTAAGGAAATGAGCCCACTGTATAGCTATCATACGTAGCATCACCATGGACTAAGTTATTTACAAAGCAAAGGATTTTTCAGTTGGCAATGCACTATGTAACTATCGTTGTAACTTAATTAGTATCATTTGTAGGTGGTATGTGAAAGCTTGTCTCTTTATACATGCTTTTTTAACCTCAGAGGTGTATCTATTTATCTTTCCTGATTAGGAAAAACACAAACACATACCACAAAACACGCAATCAAAAGGTAAGGCAAAAAAAAGAAAGTGTTTATGATGTTAACGACAGTTTTATGATACTGGTCTGTCCTAGTCTCCTTAAGTTTGATTTTTTAGTTGAAAAACTTACTAATAGAACTTTCCAGCACATATCCAAATAAGGAAAAATCTTTCAGGAGCAAGGAGAAAAGATTCAAAAAGATTGTCTAGCTGTCATCCTTTCTAAGAAAAGTGCTTGATTTAGTAAACTTTAGAATGAAGAATCACTTCAGAAGTTCTGGAGGTCGTGGTTCCTCTATTTGAATAGCTGCAGATAGGAATGGCAACTTGGCCTTGGCAGTGATTTAATTTTTAATTTTTCAGTTTTTAATATGTAATTTAACTTCAAATGTAATTAAACTGTAAAAGATTCATTTTATTCAAATGTACAAGTGCAGTTGTCTTGAATGACGTTTTCCTAAAAAAAGAAAATAATTATGTTATTTCTAAAATTGTTATAATTCTGATAAAGAATGTACTGCTGAAAGCATATGAGAGGATGCTAGCCTTTCCAAATGGGAAGCACTGGCTTTACAAATCTATCATTTTTCATTCCTCCTTATATCTCCTCAGCTACAAGGAAGTAATTCCTTGATAAGTGTAAAGTTTTGTATCACAGAGCAATAGTAATTTACAAAGCACAGAGCACTGTAACTTCCTGAAAGTCAGCATATAGAGTCTAAGGGCTGCTTGAAATTATACTCAATATTAACCACCCTATTACAAAATTATAGGAATCAAAGATCAGTGGAAGTATTAGAACTGCTATATTGGAATAATTTTTAAAGTTGGTCTATGCAGACTTTGTGCAGAAAATTTGTTCATGTGGGAGAATGGCCACACCTGATGCTCAGATCTCAACTCTTTGGAGCTGATGCTGTTGAAAAAGAGAATTTTTTGTTGATGGGTTTTGATTGTATACTAAAATAGCTAAAAATAAAAATATTCTAGAATAGGTTGAGAATTTTCATTCACTTCTCACTTTGCTCCCCCCTCACCCGCCAGTTATTCTGTGTCACTTGCTTGTGTTTTTAAATTCTTTGTAACTATGTGAGTTTTCCTAGTTTGCATAAAATTGAGCTAGGTAAGCTTACAAACCAGCCTGCTTGACGAAACTTGTTTGTGGTAGAAACACATTTAGAATCACATTATAATTTGAATAGTATATTCTCACTCCTTTCCTACTCTCAGGAAAAAGTCCAACAAAATCTGCTCTTCTTGTTCATACTATACACTTCTGGTATAGTTCTTCTTGTTCCTTTACTCACCTGCACAGATAGTCACTCCAGTTTCTGACCCAGGCCATAGTGAGTGGATTATTTATAACTGTTTAGAAATGTTGATGGGTTAAAAAAAAAATTACCTGCTTACATTTTTCAGGAATGACCTGAAAAATAGAAAATTTACTGTAATAATGATTTTCTTAGTAGCCACACTTTTATAATTGTCAAAACTGAGATGTTATTGCATTGCTTCCTTTCTTTTAATCTTAATGTTTATCACAGAGCTTACAACAGTAAAGAGATCTTGAGATGTGACAATTCAGATGCATAAGACATTCTAAGCAGGGGTCAAGTCTCATCCATCTGCTTTAATTCTATTTCAGTTATATATATCACCTCAATATATAAACTGCCGCTGTCCTGCGGGTGGTTTTGTCATTCCTGATGCAAAGCAGTCTCTTTTTAATATCTCTCTAATGGTGCCAGAATAACAGGTGATGGTGTCCTGTTGTAGAAATCCATGTGTGGGAAACTTCTGAAATAGATGACTAGACTAGACTGTTGTGTGCAGTTTTGTATCTACCTTTCTGTGAGGGTGTGGGTCTGTAAAGTAATAGCTGAAATGACTGATTAACTTCAGCAGGAATCTCAAAGCATCCAAATGGACTTCCTGCCTTGGGTCCAAGCATGACACTGATTTATTCACATACAGAGTAATAGCAGGTGGTATTCACATATGAGCATATTTGAAATAAAACATTCACAGGTGGGTGAATGTGAGATAAAGGCGCAAGAGATGTTTGATGACTGGAAAAAATAATGGAAAAATATATGCAACTAGCTACCTTCTAGTTTTAGTTTTTAATGTCTATGGGGATAAAAAAACCCACAACTATGTTCTTAATTATCCTATGACTTCTGGACTTAACTTTTCTATAACTCCTGGAAGAAGTGAGCACTTGAAACCTTCCAGTGAAAAAGTCAATATCCCTTGGTAATGAACTAAACTGACTGGAATAGTGTGTTTTCTTCCAACCAAAATATAAAAGATCTATTTTTTTTTTTAAACAGTATTATCCTGGAAAAGCCTGATTGGGAAAAAAAAAAAAAAAGATATCCAATCGCCTATATTTCCATTAAACTGTTGGTTCCCATTAAACTGCCAGCTCTATTATTAACATGCAAGATACTTTATTATCCAGGACATTTTGTCAACATTAAAAGTGATAGTTCAGTCTAGGATGCCATATTCAGAATAAAGACACTGCACAAGCTGTGTCTGGAGGATGCTTATTTGTCAGTATGGACTGTCTGTGGCTACAGAGGGTAGGATATGTGTGTGGAAAAATTATTGTCAATAATAACTTCCAAAGTGATGTGCAGAAATGCAGTAAGATACAACTGCGTACTGAGTTTTATATTGTACTTTTGCTATACCTGTGGAATGTCAGTTAGAGAAGAAGGACACTCAATAACAAGTTTATAGTATGGAATTCCTTGCTACTTGCTTCATTACTTGTTATGGTAAATTCAGAAAGAAATAAATAATTAATTTTAAGGTACAACAACAAAACCAATAAAAAAACCTAGTCCAAAGAACACTTAAAATGTTTTCCCTTGTCATTTTGTTCCTAATTTTGGAAAATATCTGGAGGACCCCTGATGGAGAGGAAGGAAAAAAGGTTAGCTATATGTTTGAGAAATATTTTAAAATAATCAACCTATATTATAGGGGAGAATTCACAAACAAATGACAAATGAGGAAACCAACTAGTTCTTAAAAGTAAAAAATAAAAGCTGTTCATCCCTGTCTCTGCAGATTTACTCCATAGCTACAGTTTTCCATGTTACCCTGTTCTATTTTAAATATTAAATAAGATTGCTGTCTTTTTTTTTTTTGATCTTAAGAGTCTTTTCCAATCTAAATGATTCTATAATCCTATGATTCCATAAATTCTATATTTGTATCTATGTTCTTTTTTTTTGTTTGTTTAAAATGTGTGTTTTAAATCAACTAGTCTTTTTTTAATCCACATCCTGAATCATACCCAGCAGAAATTTAAAAGGATACTGTTTTGTTGTATTAATATCTTGATAGGATCAAGGTAAGGGCAGAACTTGAACTAGTTCACTGTAGCCAGTGGAAGAACAACTAAATAAATGCAAATAAACCTATCAAATATGTATAATTGAAATATATAAAATGTATAATATATTATTATACAAATAATAATAATATTATAATAATATTACAATAAAGTTATAATAATAACTTTCAACAGGTTTCCAAGCAGAGAGGGGATAACAAGAAATATGATTTTCAAGGGGATATAACATCTTTTACTGGGAATATATAAATTTCTACAGATGTCTGGAAAACTACACAAAAACATATTTCAGGCCAGAAGGCAGATAAGGTCAGCATGGACAAACCTTGCAGGCTTACTCTGTTCACATGCAGATTCCATGCGTCTTGTCCAAAGACCTCTTCCAAGACCTGAGTCTTGCAGTGATTAATTATTTTATTATCTTTAGTTTTGGTTCAGTGAATATATTTTTCCATGCTCCATTGGAATAGATTATATGGTTGAGATTGGATTATTTTTCCTAGTTAAAAGAAAACAAATCCAGCAGAAAAGTACATTTAAAAATATAATTATCCTCTTCTATGGGAAATATATTACTTTGTGAGATAGACAATTTAATATACTAATTGAATTGAAGCATTGATGGGGCCTATTTGAAAGCTTATTATGCAATTTCAAAAGGACTCTATTGAAAGAGAGATAAAGGCTGTTAGTCGTAAGAAAAAAATTCTTTTTTTCTTTAGTATCTAGGATGCTAGTACTCTTTTGTACCTGTCGTTCATATCTGTGTTTAGTAGAGCGTTGTGTGAAATATTCAGCTTAGAAGATTGAGGCAAGCTCTTTTATGAACCATAACAAAAGACATATTGAGATGAATGCAGCACATACTCGTGAGGAACCTGGGTGATATTTTAATATGATATTTTTTGAGTGTCAAGCTATTTTATGACTTTTGACTCCGAACACCTAGCCACTGACATTAGTAGGTCTATTCACAAACATGGAATTTAATGTAATATTTGAAGAGTTTGCAAATGAAGGAGATCAACACGAGTGTCTTTCACCTAACGAGACTACTGTAAAGTCCAAATTTTGGCTCTTCATTGAAGCTCCTAGAGAATGAAAATAATTTATTGTTATTGCCATCAAATATATTATCTCTTAGTATCCCATGCATTAATATAAGGGCTTTGCATTTCAAATAATTATTATATTAGCTTAACATGAAAAATATTTAAAATAACATGTTAAAATTTCTTAAATTACTGGTATTGCCTTCTGGTTTTCAAATGAAAAGTGAGATTTGGATGTAACCTTTGACTCCAGAATTGCAGGCTAAAAGATAAACAATCAAATAACAAAACACTGTGAAGGTTTTACCATATATGTTGTTTAGAGAGCATGTGCCTGCTATTCTCTGAAATTTAAGAATCTTTGTGTGTCTTACTTATAAAAGAATGCTGGGTTTTATAGAAATTACTGATTAACTCATGTGTGAATGATGGCTTATGTTTCTGTAAGTAACAGAAATTTTTGACCCATAGAATCTTTACTATCAATGGTATACCCAAAAAAAATATAGTCTGAAGGTCAAAGCTTGTCTGAATTTAAAAAGACACAGATTTACTAGAAGCAGAAGAAGTAGAAACTAAATGAACTGACAGAAAAGGGGAAGTGTGAAAGGGAGGGAGATAAGACATAATTCTGAATATTTTTAGTTCTGCTCTTTGATGTCTCTATTGATTCTGTAAAATATCACCAACAAAAACGTGTATAGAATTTCACGGAAAGAAGAAATCAAATACAGGTTAAACATAGATACAGTGTGTAGAGGGGATTTGTCATATTTTTTACTTCCTAGTGTAGTTAAACACAT